>OY987246.1:13358182-13719712 GCA_963920765.1 Ulota crispa | reverse complement strand
TTTTGGCAAAGGATGCGGAGATTTGTGCACTCGATAATTTCGAAGTGAGTCTTTCTAATACAAAGAATTCTTTAATTCCAGAGAAATATTACGACTTGAATGGAGCTTTTAGTGAGCAGACATCAAATGAGTTGCCAAAACACGGCGTGGCGGATATGAGGATTGAATTCAAGTAGGGCCAAAAGTCACGAAATACTGGTCTCCGACCTATGTCACTAGCGGAATTAGAAGAGCTTTGCAAGTATTTAGAGGAAAATTTGGAGAAAAGATGGATTCGGCAGTCCAAATCCCTGGTATTGGCACCAATTGTATTTGCCAAGAAGAAAGATAGTTCCATTACAGTTTGCGTGGATTATCAAAATTTGAATAAAATTACAATCCGAAATTGCTACATGTTACCCCTTATTCCAGAGCTCACAGACCAGTTGGTGGAAGCAAAGATTTTCACTAAGCTGGATATAAGGCAGGCGTACCACCGAGTGCGGATGGCATTGGGACATGAGTTCAAAACGGCATTCAAAACACGGTATGGGTTGTTCAAATATTTAGTGATGCCTTTTGGATTAACCAATGCGCCTGCCCAATTTCAATCTTATATGTATGAGATTTTTGGAGATTTATTGAATATTTCCGTAGTAATATATTTGGACGACATCTTCATTTTTTCAAAAGATCTGGAAGAACATGTTCGAGTCGTGCGGAAAGTTCTTCAACGATTGGAGAAACATGGACTTTATGCCAAAGAATCAAAGTGTTAGTTTCATTGTCAATCCGTTGAGTTTTTAGGAATGGTGGTGTCTGCTAAAGGGTTGGAAATGTGCCAAGACAAAGTTCAAACCATTAAGGATTGGTCCACACCAAAATTGTGAAGGAAGTGCAAGCATTCCTCAGCTTTGCCAATTTTTATCGACGTTTTATATGTGATTATTCTACGATTGCCGTTCACCTTATCATGCTGACAAAAAAGGATAAAAAATTTGAATGGACCATAGAAGTGGACTGGGCTTTCATGAAACTTCGATCAAGATTTTTCCAAGCACCGATATTGCTCCACCCTAATTTTGAACGACCCTTCACTGTAGAGGCGGACGCATCCAATGTGGCAACATAAGTTATTCTTTTGCAGCACGGGGATGATGGGCATCTTCACCCTTGTGCGTTCCGTAGTTCAAAGATGTCTCCAGTAGAACAAAACTATAAAATCTATGATAAAGAGCTCTAAAGCATAATTTTGACGTTTCAAGACTGGCGGGTATATTTGGAAGGATCACCGCATCAAACCCGGGTATTCTCGGACCACAAAAATTTGGAGTATTTTCTTACTACGAAACAGTTAAACCAACGCCAAGTTCAATGGTCTGAATTCCTATCTGCTTTTAACTTTGAAATTCACCACCGAGCGGGATCGCTAAATAGAAGGGCAGACACTCTTTATAGACAAGTGGATGTCACCAAGGGATAAAATAAAGAGAATTGACCCTTACTGCAATTGGCTGCGCTTGAGTCTTATGAATCAGTATGGGCGGATGTACAGATTATAGAACGACTGAAGACAGAGTTGTAAGAGGATGCCACAGTACAACCACGATTGTCATTTTTCAAAGACAATTCCAAGCAACCTTCCTGATATATACGCCGACGACTTCAAGGATACACGTTGGATGATGGAATCCTTCACTTTAAAGATTTTATATATGTACCAGATGATGAGGAACTCAAGCGGCAAATTTTGCGATCTCAGCATGATGCACTAGCCGCGGGATATCAAGAGAGAGCTAAAATTTTGGCTTTGGTTAGCCAAATTTTTTATTGGCTCACATTACGCCGCTATGTTTACCTATACGTTGAGGGATGTGACTGGTGTCAACAATCGATATCAACTCACCATCCTAGATATGGACTAATGCAACCCATTCCGGGCGGTCATGCACCATGGAAAAGAATTTCTACCGATTTCATAGTAAAATGACCAAATAGCAGTGGACATGACTCTATCATGGTGGTTGATAAAAACACAAAACTATGCTACTTTATTCCTACAAAGGAAACGGTTATCTCCAACGAGACCGCTTCATTATATCTACATAATATTTGGAAGCTTCATGGCATACCGGATAAGGTAATTTTAGATTGTAGGTCAATTTTTGTTTTTAAGTTCATGAGAAGACTTTGCGAACTCCTTAGGATTTGGCCATCTCCAACCACGGCTTTTCATTCTCAGGCAGACGGGCAAACCGAAAGGGTAAATCAAGTGCTTGAACAATTTCTTCGAACTTTCACTACAACCCGGCAAGATGATTGGGCTGATCTCCTCCCAATAGCGGAATTTGCGTATAACAACGCAAGTCATTCTGCATTAGGGTTCTCTCCTTTCTATGCCACTTATAGTTATCATCCGGCATTTTCGGTTTCTACACCAACCACATCTACAGTGCCTACAGCGGAAGACCAAGTGCAATACTTATAATAAGTCCACAAAGAACTTAAAGTCATAATAAAAATTGCAGGGGAGGACGCCAAACGCAACTATGATCGCGGAATACAATTACAACCAACATTTTAAATAGGTGACAAGGTTCTTCTTCGGCACGATAATATAACAACAACAGAGCCATCTCGGAAACTGGCCCTAAAGTTTTTGGGACCATATATAGTAATTGCTAAACTCTTCGATATTATTTATCGCTTACAATGACCAAAAACATTGCAGATTCATGATGTGTTCCATGTCTCCTTGCTTGAAAGATATCGTCATGATTCCATTCCGAGACGACGTTAATTACCACCCCCACCGATTACCACTGCTGATGGAGATGTTGAATGGGAAGCCCACGAAGTTCTTAATTCACAGATTTTTTGTCGGAGAAGAAGATTGCAATATCTAGTCTCTTGGGAGGGCTACGGACTAGAAGAGAATTCTTTGGAGCCGGCGGCAAATTTAGAGAATGCACCACTAGCGGTAGCAAAGTTTCATAAGAAGCACCCTGGGGCGCCGGCACCAAACCGTAAGAAAACTCTACCTAAGAAGGGGGATAATGTTACAAACTAATTTGTAATGACGGTTACATTGGTTAGAGGTTGGTTACCCTTCCTCTTTCTTTCTTAAACCAAGTGAGGAGGTTTGTTCCTCACTTGACATTTTGCTTAATACAATGGAATACTTTCAATGTCACCTTTGCGTCTCTTAGTGTTTGTTTCTACATTAAGTTATGATCTCAAAATAGGAAAGGAATGTCGACTCTTGATCTTGTATCGTAACAATAACTGTCAGAACTAGGCCTTCCAACCTTTACACCTCAACTGGATCAAATCACCAAAGCACAATCAACAAATTCCGCTCCAAAGTCCAACCTATTACTATAGTTTGAAATTCATATTAAATAGTAGATATGAGTTTCACATAGTTATATGATTTTAACCCCTAAAGGACCATTGTCCCTTTGGGGACAAATGGGATTTTGGGCAGATACTTACGGCCTCAATTTTTGTCCTAATTTTTTGAAACTTTTTTGGAAGATAGAAAAACACATTAGCTTTTGGGAAATATAATTTTTATTCCAACTAATGCTAGGGAGCAAAAGTTATGCCCAAATAAGCACAAATTTGGGGACTAGGAGCAGCAAAAAAATTCTTATAAAAACTTGAAAAAAAAATTTAATTTAATTTTTTCTCATAGATTATATCTTTATCTACTTTTGAAGCTTTGATTCATTCCATTTAGACTAGTTATGAGAAAGTTATGGACAATCTTGTTTTTTGGGCAACTCAAGCATCTTCTTGAAAAATAACTTATAAACTTCATTTTTGAATACAAATTTAACATTTTTTCAAAAAAAAATTGTTAGAGACGGTGAAGTTTGCTTTCTAAAACAATGTCACCATTGGGATTATTGCATTTCAATTCCATTGCAGGATTATTAGCAATTTAAGTTTTTCTTCAATCTCATACCTTCTTCTACCTAATGTTTTTTTAAAGAATGAAAATTAAGTATTCTTTTTTGAAATTTTTTCCCAAGATTCCCAACTCAACCTCCCACCATGCAAAAATAGAATTCCAAACTTTGTGGTGCAAAAATTTTAAGTTAAAAATGTTCAAAGATATAAAATCTAATCAAGCAAGGTGTAAAAAAAGTTGTTTTTTACTTTTTAAATGCAAATACCTCGCAATGTGCGCGGTCAAAGTTCTTGAGTTTTGTATGACACATTCTTATAATAGTCTAGCACAAGATCCTACAGTCAGATATGCAAAATGCTTCTTTACCATAGAGGTGGCAATTTGGAGTGTCTTTTGACAAAATAAAGGCCATGGTCCTCTAGGGGTTAATAATATAAGGCAATAACCTTGTAGAGTAGAATCTAGGGTTCTTTTTTAGTAATACACTTTGCTCAAACTGACCGGGTCCTTGCATTCACGTTTCTCCAGATGCCCTCCAGAGAACAACCAAGGAGTTCTTGTTCCAAAAAGATCCTGTTCCTGTGGTTATACATTGAAGTGTAGAGAGCTGTTACTACAGAGCTCCGTCGGAAATGATTCCTAGTGTTCAGTATGAAGTTAGATTGTTGACATTTGACAACAGGTCGCAGTTTCTGTTCTTTATCAAGCCAGAACCTCAATTTTAATAAGTTAATCAGGAGCAGCAATAAGAAATAGTTTATACCCAAGAGAATATAGGTGCATTGCCAACTGTATAATTGGACCCTTGACAGAAAAGAAATGGTACTTGTCAATTACTTTTGAACATGACGCTTTCACATCTTTCGAATTATGCGTCTGACAAGAAAAAACAGCCACTAACTAAGAATGGCGTCGTTTCACATCAAAAACTCAGCAGAAGTACATTCTACTTTGTACAATGATCGACTATTCCATCGACATATAGACATGATTCACACCAATTAATGTTTGAAATGGCTTTAGGTGAAGTGACTAGTTTCGCTTTAACCCCTCAACGTCCAGAAGGACATTTTTCGTCCTTTGACTCTGAGAAAACATTCTGTATGGCAGAAGAAAGCAGATTTTCATCTAATTTTTTCCTAGAAGTGATCATAAACACATGCTGCATCATGAGAAGATCCATACTGCCCTTCCTACAATTTTCGAGCTGAGCACTTAGTTTATACCGCTTCGTGCTAACAAACTTATGCAAGGATTGTAGCTGATTCCGCGACCTCTTCCTTTCCGAGCTTCAGGTTCTTCTCTTCCGCATCCACGACTTCCTCCTCCAGTTGCCGTGCTTTCTCCGCTTTACGTACAACTTCCTCATTACGACCCTTGATAGCAGATTGATGCTTCTCAATCTTCACTCCAACCTTATGCAGCTGACTTTCCAGGTGCACAATGCGCTCGTCTTTCTCCCGCAACTGACTTTCCAAACTTGCGATTCCGGCGTTCAAATCCTCCACCTTCTCAGCGGAGGCTACAGCTTCATCTCTTTCAGCGCGCAAGGTGGACAACTTCTCTCCAAAATCAGCCAAGCGTTGGCCGGATGACTGCAACCCTTGATCCATTTGTTTCAACTTTAATTCCTTCTGCCTCAGCTCCTCAGTAGCAGCTTCATCTGCTTTGCCCGCCTTGTCTTTGACAGCATCCAAGGCTTCCTTCGTTTGCGCAGCTTCTTCGGTCTTCGCTTTCGCTTCCGCATCTTTCTCCTCGGCCTTGGCAGCGGCCCCAAATACTTTGTTTTTTAAGCCACCAATTGTGGACAGAAAGCCACCCGTTTGATTTTTGAGCTCGTTCGCTTCAGTTTCGGCTATGCTTCGTTCTTCAGCCTCGGACCGAACTGCTTCAGCTTCTTCTTTCACCTTCCCTTCCAAAGTGATTTTTGTTTTCGTGCTGATATCCTTGGTAGCAGTGATCATCCTCTCCAAACCATCAATCCGCTCCGCCAATACACGTGCGTGAGCAGCGTCTTCATCGGATTTCTTCCGCAGCTCTACGACTTCTTTCTCCGCAGCAACTACTCTCTCTTCATCTTTCGTCTTCTGCTCTTCAGCTTCTGCTGTCGTCGTGGCCACCTTCTCCTCTGCGATCCTCAGAGCAGCGCCGATTCGGTTCGCTCGCTTGACGGCGTTGTGAAGTTCTTCCTGGTATTCGGCGATGGATGCTTCCTTACGCTCGTTCACTTCACGTTCATGAGTAAGATCGGCTTCCACCCCAGTCGCTTTCGCTGACAAGTCTCTTGCCTTTTCATCCAGCTCTGAGGTCATCTTCTCCGCTGGAATTGCTCGTGACTCAAAATGGTCGGCCTGCAACAGAAAATAGCGTGAATCTAACATTTCCGAAATAAAGGTCAAACAAGAATTATGCACATGGCAAGTGCGAAAGAGCTTGCGGATTGGATAATACCTTGGAGGTAAGCTCCTCGATCGCGATGTTCTTCTCGACCAGCTTTCCTTTCAACGTTTCCTCTTTCTGAGTAAGCTCTTCATCCAAACTCCGCAGCTGCACTTCACGATCATGTAAGGTTGGTTTCAGACGATCGACGTCCGCTTTCAGGGCCTTTTTGCTCTGTTTATCAACCTTCAGAGTGCCCTCCAACTGCCCTTGCCGGTTCTCAGCATCCTTCAATTTCAACTCCAGCTCCGCGGCTTTCTCACCAGCAGCTTGCACACTATTTTTCAAATCCTCGTTCTCTTTCTCAAGCACATCGATTTTCTTCTTCGCCTCTCTCGCCACTATGTTCGACTTCTCAGTCTCACGGTTTGCTAATTGAAAAGCTTCTTCGCAATCTTTCAAGTGCACTCTAAGCTTGGAATTTTCATTCTTCAAGAGCCTGATTTCCTGCAGCAGCACATATTCACATCGTGATCAAATACTGAGCGGTCTAAATATCACTATCTAATATTGGACCTATCTCAACCTTCACTAGTACTCAGCAATTTCAGTTCATGATGTCAAAGCATAGTCATTACCTCGTCCGCTTTCTCGCCAACTTTTGAAGGAACGACGACCTGTGTGGTAACGACAGAGCTTTTGTCCGTTCCACCTCCAACGTAATCCTGCACTTCCTTAGCTTGACTTTCTAAGCTTCCCTGCACAGCAGCAGCCTCCTGGCTCGCCATTTATCAAGCCTGCTGCTTCGTTTAGACGCTCGTCTCTTCAGAAAGGATGTTAAGCTCAGTGTATTTTCTGTCCTCTGTATCCAGATCCCGCAACAAAAAAAAATCCTGCGTGTTAGTTGACACAATACCATCTCGTCTCGTGCAAAGCTCTACACAAGATTCTACACTTCAGCAAGAAGAGCAATTAAACCGAAACTATTTAGCAAATCCAATAGTTGTGATCACAAAATCATCGAAACCTTCTAAAATCCTGACTCCTTCTCACAATGCTTCGTTACACGCTCATTCCTAAGTTTCTGCTACCTTCTTTACACTTAGCCATTGCGTCAATACACGTTTCATACACTACTAAATAAATATTACAACTATCGTCAAAGAACAGAAAAAAACACAACATCACAAAATTCTAACACAGCACGCTGCGTTCACTGCCATCACTAACCTCCGACTAATTGCTCGTTCAGAAAGTGAACCAAGAGGTCGAGCACGCAGGTTGAACCTATAGAAAGCCTGCCTTTCTTGCTTTCTTCGGCTTCCGAACACAAAGTAGCACGCTGAAGAGCAACTGACTTGGCTTATAACTCGCCAAACTAAATTACTTCGTATATCCAGTCAAAAGTAACACGGCAATTTTCTGACGGCGAGGGTTAAGCTTATGAGAGCGAGGAACGAAAGCGTCAAGGAGCAGCACAGCAGCACGGCAGCACGGCAAGCGACGACAAGAGGCGGTCCCTTGGAAGGCCAGAAGGGGTGCCAGGTCATACCGGGCACCATGAGCTGCTGTCGTCTCCGTATTTGATTGATCACCCACACCCCACGCGCATGGTCTTGCTCCGTCCAGGTGTCGCGAAACGTGGCGCCCCCGCCTCCGTTTGAACGTCCCTGTTGGCACTGCCCGACGAATTTCACTAAAACTGACGTTGGACTTAATGGCAGTTCTATTCCCGGCGCAGTTTCTGACGATGGGCCCCGGCTGCTTTTTCCCTTTGTCAGGTGGTAAGATTGGAATTGGTAAAAAGCAGTTTTCTACCTAATACTCTGAATTTGGTAACTTTGGAGCAGGCTTTTTTTGGTTATCTGACCAATGACTGTGTGGCATTCTTTGAAAATGGTTTGTAGCTTGCTGGCTCCATCCCTATTTTTGGTTGGAGTTGAAGGAGGCCCGAGTGTTTTTTTTTTTTGGTTAGGGTGACCAATTCGCACCCTAGAATGCATGCAAGTAAGGAAAATTTGGGTAAAATTAGAAATAATGAATGATACATACCATTGTTAACCTTCATGGGGGACCTTTTGCTCCCCCAATACAGTGTTTTTTTATTGGCGATTTGGAGCAGAAAAGTACCAATTTTTTTTGACTGGCACCAAGCCTATAGAAAAAAAACATGATTATTTGGATGAAATTGCCAAAAAACTTCAAATTCTAAAAAACGCTTGGATGAAATCGCCAAATTGTGGTTGAAAACCAAATTATAGACATGTATTATGTGCTAATGTGACATTTTCTATCCAATATGTGGATGACTGTTGCAATTTGGAGCACCTTTAAATTGCCACTTTAGCACTTCTCAAAAAATGAAAAAAAAACCCTGCCCCAATATGAGGATCCTCCAACAAATGCCATTCGCTAGCTCTAGCCCTCACCAATCAGCTTTGAGGATTTATAACTAAATTCTCCCTCTACATATATAGGGGGGAATATCCCTCCACTTGAGGGGAGGAATAAAATCGGGTGAACAATGTTATAATATGTAGAAGTTCATTTAAAAATCTACTAATACAAGCTACTTTCTTCCAAAATTTGGTAATATGGGTTTTTGCTCAAGGAGGAATCTGGCGATTTTGTCCCTTTTTTTACTTGAATTTCTTAGTGTACTAGTAGCTAGGGAACTTTTCAAGTAAGATTTAGGCAAAAATTTGCCAAAAGAAGAGCGTTGGTGGCCCTATGCATGAATTTTTGGAACATCATGGCTATTAATAATGAAATTAGGAAGAAGATGGCACAATCAACTTTTTTGACAATGCTTTTGGATCTGTCTTACCATAAAATGATGGCATCAATTCTCAAATTGATAATAATTTTATGAAAGCCTAGGCTGCAATGCAATTTTCATTATTGCAATTGGGCATTTTTTGAAAAAAAATCCCCTTTTTTCTATATTGAAGCTCACATTTTTTTTCTGAGGCAATTGGGCCTTTAATTGTCCTAAAACAAAACATGCTCCAAAGCGTTATACACAAAATATTGCATTTAGGTTGCCTTTCTTTGGAAAGTTCCCTCATGACTCATTGCTTGCCCATTTGGAGATGCATGCAACTCTTTTGATATTACAATTTCACATAGTTTACAAACGAGACGTTGCTAATTCATTTTGTTTTTTTGCAATGTTGTTGTTGTTGCCAAATTCTTTAAATTTTGTTTATTGCAATAAATACTGATGAAAATTATTGTAATATCAATAAGTATTTGTATAATGTTAAATGTCAATATATTAGTGGGGGGCAAGTAGTGTAATGTTTCTTATTAATGTTCTAGTGTAGTGTGTTGGTATAAAGTTTTGGTGTAATGTTCAATTTGGTGCTTTTGGTGGATTTAGAATAGGTATGGACTTGTGAGCTATTCAAAGTGTTCATGATTTTGGTTAAAGCTCACTCAGTAGAATATTTGAACATTTAGAAATTATCAATAATTATTAATCCTTTAGGGCCGAGGGCGCCCCTAGCCCAAGGTCACTGTGAGCACTGCAATCCTTACAGTGGCTAAATTAGGGGGATTGCTACCAAAAAAATTATGCAGCTAATTTTTTATGAAACTTTACAATGTTAGATTTGTAAATTTTTACTTTTTAGTAGTGTTTTTAGCCACTCAAGGTCAAAGTGAAAATCATATTTGAGATCACTAGGTAGCATCTTTTTTCCATGTTTTCTCAATAAATACTTGGATCTTGTCGAGATCTATCTGTATAGATGGAATACTTACTACTAAATTTATTACTTGGTCAAATCTTGCAAGCATGGCCTAAATGACCAAAAGATTATAATACATCCATGCCAAGTTGAGGGGGTCATAATTTCCAAAATCATATACAATGTTGTGAGGTCAAATTTGTGTCTTTTTAGAGCCCAAATGTGAATTTGAGAAATTGCAATGTGGTAGGTGACCATACCAAGCATATGAAAAATATTTCAGTTGAATCTGAGTTTGAACAAGAATTTCAAGCATCGCAAAGTGAGGGGGTCTTTTTACAGTTTTTACTCATGATTCCTTTGCATGACTCACTTCAATCCAAGTTTCTGGATTCAATATAAATCCAATAACAGCATACATAGGCTTGCTTGATTAGAAATTCCCGTGCCCTCCAACTTTGTTTGCATGTCAATTGCATTGCATCATTCTTCAAAAGTTATTTTAAAAAAAACAGCTTCAAACAACCAAAATTGGCACTCCTGGCCCTAAAGGGTTAACTAGGACTTAAATAAATGTTTCGTGTTGAACCAATTAATTTAAGAATACAAATTGAAGAGATGAAAGGTTAAAATGTAATGAAAGCTAATCAGTGCAAATTGACATGTTGATGAGTGTAACTGTAACATCAATTAATGAACAGAAATAATGTAAATCTAAAATTGGATAAAAGTAGAAAAAGAAATAAACTATACTGAAGGAAGGAAGCAATAAAGTGTTGAAGAAATAAAGATGAAACATGGAAAAACAAAGATAAAGAAGAGAAAAGAAAGGAGATGAAAAGTAGAAGAAATGAAGACAAAGAGTAGAAAAAATGAAAATGAAAAATGTTGAAGAGAAGATATAGATGGATGTAAGAAGATAGGTTAGGGAGCCAAATGAAACTCATAGATTTTTTGTTTGTCCCCTCGAAGTTCTTTCCTCCTAGTTTTCTCTTTCCTACGTGTTTGAAAAGTATGTTAAAGTTTTTTTCTTGGTAATAGTGTTGTTAAGCACTTGTAATGAAAAAATTTATTTGTAGGGATCAAGTTTGTTTGTAAGACTAATTCATATGGTTTCTAAGCTCACTTGTGTCCATTTTTGTCCATTTTTGTCTTTCTTAATAGAATTGTAATGGAACTTAATAGAGAAGATGGCTTAATAGCAAGAATTCTTTAGAACAATTTAGTCTTGCACTAGAACTATTACACTCTAATTGTTGGCTATTTATTAAATAACTATGTGTTTTGACTTTCTTGAGATGAAGGGCTTTTGGTGTTTTATATTTGGGACATCTTTTATTTTCAACTTTCACCAAAAAGTTCTACATTTTTTTTAGAAAATAAGGACATGGTTGGAGGGTGCTTAGTGTTCTATATCTTGGACATCCCATGTTGCTTCAACTTACAACAAGACCTAGATGGTCACTGTGTAAGAAACCCTCCCATTTAATAGTATGAGTTGGATATTTCTTAACCCTTTAAGGATCACACAAATTTTCACAAAATCCACAAAAAATAGGGATGATAAACTTAAATACACATTTGAATCAAATATGGACCTAATTTGTGTAATCCAGTTGAACAAATGAAAAGAACACCCAACCAAACCTACCATTGAAGGTGAAATATCATAATGATTGAGTGAGCCGAGGTGGAAAATCTCTAGTTTTTCATGCTTGCTTGGTTTTGAATTTAATGCTTCATGCAAGTTGTGCTTGAGAAGAGCCTTATCTTTCTAGATAGCAAGGCTTCCCACTTTTCCAATAAGATTGGTTTCACACAAAATGGATAAATATAACAATCACAAAATGTAGCTAAGTGGGCAAAAAAAGGTCAAAAATCCCACTTTACTTGCTACCCTAAAATGGTTCTACAAGAAACTTCATAAATGCCATGGAAAATCGATTTGTGAGAACAATCGAGAAACAATCAAGAATTGGCTTTAAATGTAAGATGACAATTTTTGGAATTGAAATGAGAACATCATTTCAATAAATTTTCAAACACTACAATTATACTACTACAATATAGAGAAACATTACAAATGCATTTCTTAAGCAATTTGAATTTTTTTAGGGCCATACAATTGAAATTTGACGTCCTTCTTGGATATTTGATGTATTGTGTTGCTGCTTTGATCCATCTTTAACCAAAAATGGATACATATTTTGAAGCCATGCTCCATGAACATAATAATTTGTTAATTCACATATCCGATTTTATTGTTGTTTTATTGGTTGAATGCAATTTTGTTGTGATCACATGCATTCTTCAAGATCAATTTCTAAGTTGTTCAGTAATTTTGCTCTACATGCCCAAAACCACTATTTGCAACCAAAATATGGTTGTGTGATCCTTGAAAGATCAAATTCTAGGGAAAAAATCAAAAATTGCCCCTTATTTTTTGAAATATCAAGTATACCCCTCAAAGATCCAAAAAATCAAAAACATCCCTGGCTTTGTTTAGGAACATCCAAATATACCATTGGTTATCTCTGAGAATATCATCAGTACCCTAGTTTTTGGAAAAATATCACAAATGTTCCTTGTACCTCTCAATTATTTTGAAATATCAAATATACCTCTATGTTATTTGAAATAACAAAATATCTATGTTTATGTGTAAGATATCAATTACACCCCTCGTCATCTTTGAGAGTATCATAAATACCTCTAGTATTTTTACGCCTCTTTATTACAATTTTTTGTAAATATTGAAATGACAACAAAAATTACGATGTAGTCAATGCAATGACTTTGGCCATAATAAACTTACATGCAAAATCCCTATTTATGCTTGAAGATCTTGCCTCCAAGATTTAGCTTGCACTCAACTCGCATTTATTTTTTATAATTTCCATTGTCATCTTAGTATTTACAAATATTTGCAATAAGAGGCACTAGAGAACTAGGGGTATTCATGATATACCCCAAGATAACTAAGGATATAGTTTATTTACTTGTATTACCTAAAACCAAAGGTATTTTTGGTGTTTGAGATAATAAAACAAGTGTTTTTGAAATAAATGAAGGGCATTTGTGATATTTTTCCAAAAAACTAGAGATGCTAATGATATTCTTAAAGAGAACCAAAGGTACAAATGATATTTCTACACAAAGCTAGGGGTATTTTTGATATTTTAGATCTTTGAAGGATATGCACGAGGATATGTTTGATATTTCAAAAAAATTGAGTGACATTTTTGGCATTTTCCCTAAATTCTAACCGGATTTATCCAATTCATTTAAACTTCAACCAATTTTTTTTGACAATTTGTTTAGTTGACTTTCTATTGTTTTTTGAATCTCCTTGCTAACTGATGATCAATATCTCAAATCCTATATTTGTACCATAATTTCATTGTATAAGAATTAAACATTCCTTTGGCTTGATTACATGTCCCTTTTTGATACAAAGTTAATCTACCTTGATCTTTTGTAGATTTCTTTTAGAGGTTACTTTGGCACTGGAAAACGTCATTTAAAGTCCTATACATTTTACATACTAAACCCCATATGTAGTATTTGATTAATTCTAAATATTCTAGAGTCCAAAATAAAAAAGAACCTTGCAATAGTGATTTATGACATCTATAATTGCATATAATTGCATAGGGAGATCTCATTAACAAGGTTATTCAATCCTAATTTGCCTCCACTAAAATTAATTAATTGTGAAATTCATTAAACTAGGTAATGAGCTTATAAGAAAATCATCTTGTATAAATAATTATATCTAAAAATACCAAAACTTATGTAAGATATAGTTAACTACTCATGGCTCATATAATTATAAACTTTTATGTCCTTGAACATCTAGAGACTTTTCCATATTTTGCATGTATATCTTGATACCCATATTTTACACAAATCTCTTTATGGTTACATGTATTTTTTGATTTTGACATATTTCCCTCATGTTTTACTAGTACCTTTCAAATGTTCTCCTTGTATCTTTAAGTGTTTTGCAAGTTAACTCCTAAAGGACCATTGTTTGTTTAGAGGACAAATTGGACTTTGGGCATGTACCTATGGCTAAACTGCTTTGTGTGATTTTCTAAAACTTTTATAGAAGGTGACCAATTCAAAGATCTATGTGGACATCTAATTTTTTCTTCATTCTGACATTTGATGAAGAAGTTATGCATGAACTTATGAAAATTTGGAGAGGATTGCCCATTTGGGCTGCCCGAAACTTCTTTAGAAATTATTTTTATTTTTAAATAAAAATTTGAAATTGGTTCTTTAGATTTTTATACATGAGAAACTTTGAATCATTCAGTTTCAATCAAAGGGATGAATTTATGAGGAGTTTTTGTTTGCAGGCAGTTATGGAATCTCTATTGTAAAATAAACTTTGAAGTCCTTTATTGTACTCAATTTTAAAAATTTAAGGAAAAAAATTAAACTTAAGGAAGTAGGTTGTTATTACAACACTATAACCGCTGGGATTTGCATTTTTCATTCCAATAATTAAATTCTTAATAGTTTAGTGTTTTTACTCATTCTCTACTTCTTTTTACTTACTATTGCTTCCCATGTGTTGTATAGTTTTGATTAGTTTGAAAATTCTCCCACACATACCTAACTTGATCTCCTACATGGAAAAAATAAAGTACAACTTTGGTTAGAGTAATTTTTTGATATAAGAGTGGTCAAAGGCTTTTGAAAGTTTTGAGCAACATGGGTTTTTTTTTTTTTTTTTTTTTTTTTTCACTTTAGATGCAAATATCTCAATCATCTCCATCTAGAATGAGCTCAATTTTTCCCCACAAGTACCTCTTCTAGTTTGGGACAAGATTCTATAGTTGGATTTCCCAAAAACAAAACATAAAATCCCTTATTACTAAACCTCCTAGAAGTGGCAATTTTTAGTGATTTTCATAGAAAAAAAGGGTTTGATCCTTTAGGGGTCAAAATAGTTTTTGGATTATTATTTTTGAACTTTGAATAATAAAAAAGAAGTTAAATATGTTATGTGTATATCCTTTCACAAATTTAGCAAATAATGAGTAGGTATTATTAATTTGAGAATAAATGATGAATATAAGATATCGGAATTAAAGAGCTAATATTATGAGATGTACAATCAAAAATAGAGCTTCTTCAAGTACCTTGGGTAGGATGTTCTCTTCTATTGCTACCATATTTGCTTTTGAACACATTTGCTCAATTAGTTTATGTTAAATGGGAATTGTAGCAAATAATAAAAAGTTCCTAAACATTGTTAAATTCTTTAATGTGTACATAATTGATGAGGGAGTGATTGCTCTAAAAGAATGGTAAACCAAAAGCTAAGATTGAACATACTATTACAGCCAAAAATAATTGCAAAAAAGACGTTTATAAATTAAAGTCAAAATTTTCATTAAATCAAGACAAGTATCCATGACATATTCAAGTAGCCCTATTTATGCTCTAAGAAAACTAGAATTTATGACTGTGTTTGTAAAAATAAGTTAAGTTTTCACAAGCTTTTTCTATACAAGGTTGGAACTATGGTAAAAAAAAAATTGTGAGCTACATGCACAAAAATGATACAAAGTTATTATTTGAAGCAAAAACTTGATAAAGAGAATATTTTTAATCACTTTAACATGCTTCTTGAGAGTTGTCCAATTTACTTCTTGATGACATAATGTCAATTCCATTCATCCAATTTATTTCAATATTTTTACTAGTTATTTTTAACAATTAAGAGTAAATTACGCCGTTGAATAATACTCACTATTCATTTTCAATCTCATGTGTATTTGAATATTCTAAGACTTTTACTAATGTATTCTTCATCATTATAAAAAACCCATAAAATCCCTCTATGTAAGTCGACACAAGAATAAATCAAAAAGTCTTTTGTATCTTTAACAAATAGTGACAAATAATTATTAATGGTATAAAGACATCCATTATGACTTTATTATGTATCACATTTGATGTTTTGATTTGTAACATTAATACTAAAGTAAAATATAACAAAAAAAAGAATGAATTAATGATTTTTTAAAATTGCACAAATACACAAGTAAAGAAACAACTTTAATTACTATATAACAAAATGTCATTGTAAGCTTTAAAAAATAATTATTTGGTTTTTTTTTTTTTTTTTAATTTTAGTTTTAAAAAAATTTAAAATTTAAATTGAATTTTATATTTTTGCAAATTCAAATTATAATAAGAACCTGTTTTTAACATGATTGCCAAATTCTAAGCAAAAAAATGATTTCCAAAAAGTTATAAAAATTATTAATTAATCTATAGCTCTATTTTTAAAATTCTAGCACAAGACCCATTCTAGTGACACTACTAGATTAAGAATTTGAAAATTTAACACCTAATTTTTTATATATAAAATAATAACAAAATGTTTTGACAATAACCGTAAATTGGAACTCTAGCCTCATGCAATACGTGAATAGAAATACTCCATTCATATACAGTTCTTGAGTTTAATTTTTTTTTTTATATAAAATTTGGATTTGAACCTTTATATTTATATATGAATTGAATTTAAAGCTTTATTTTTATATAAAATGTAGGTTTTGAATTATATATTTTGTGAGCACTTTTTCCTCTACCATTGAGGAAAAAGTACACATAACTGGGTTCTAGAAATAAGAATAGAAAGAAAACTTGCAATTGGGTGGAATTATGTTTGGTTCAACTAATGCCTTCCAAGCAATGAACAACTTTAAATTATAACCTGTCTAAATAGTTTGTCTAGTTTTTAATACTCTTGAAACAAATAGCAAGTTTAGACTTCAAAACATCAAGAATCTAATGCAAATAAACAATATGAAATAATTTTTATGTAGAAGATTATTGTAATGAGTTTACAACAACCTAGGAAAAGGTATTGAAGTCATAGTGATTGAGTTTGTTCAAGGAGTTATATTAAATATATACTAGCTCACTTATCCAATTTGATTCACAATCCAAAGTAAAGGAAAATTATAACATAGTTGGTTCATGGCTATAAGCATAAGCTAATTGCTATTAATTATGCCCTCACTCTTAAATGAATAAAATTTAAGGATATTCAAAACTGTTGTTTAATCTAATATTTACCTTAAGCTTTCTCCTTGCTCCACTTCCTTATCTTCATCTTTTCCTCAAATTGCTTGATTTCTTTCACTTTACAAAGTTCAAGTTTGTAGCAAATACTCCAATTTGATCTTCACAATTGTTTCTCTTTTCTCACTCCTATTAGGTAAATGCTCACAGCCTCTCTGGTTTAACTCTCCAATTTATCTTAAGTCATGTCACCCACATTCTTATCTACCAACTTGGTTTATGTCTCTTACTTCTCACTTATTAAATTGACCCTTATAAACTTACAACTTCTTTTACTCTTCTCTATTCACTTGGTTAACTCCTAAAGGACCATTGTCCCTTTTAGGGACAAATGAGATTTTGGGCAGGTACCTACGGCCTCAATTTTTGTCCTAATTTTTTGAATTTTTTTTGGAAGATAGAAAAACACATTAGCTTTTGGGGAATATAATTTTTATTCCAATTGATGTCAGGGAGCAAAAGTTATGTCCAAATAAGCACAAATTTGGGGACTAGGGGCAGCAAAAAAAATTCTTATAAAAACTTGAAAAAAAATTCAATTTTTTTTTCTCATAGATTATATCTTCATCTACTTCTGAAGCTTTGATTCATTCCATTTAGACTAGTTATGAGAAAGTTATGGACAATCTTGTTTTTTGGGCAACTCAAGCATCTTTTTGAAAAAATAACTTATAAACTTCACTTTTGAATGCAGATTTAACATTTTTTCAAAAAAAATTGTTGAAAAGGATGAAGTTTGCTTTGTAGAACAATCTCACCATTGGAATTATTGCATTTCAATTCCATTGCAGGGTTATTAGCAATTTAAGTTTTTCTTCAATCTCATACCTTTTTCTACCTAATGTTTTTTTAAAGAATGAAAATTAAGTATTCTTTTTTGAAATTTTTTTCCAAGATTCCCAACTCAACCTCCCACCATGCAAAAATAGAATTCCAAACTTTGTGGTGCAAAAATTTTAAGTAAAAAATGTTCAAAGTTAAAAAATCTAATCAAGCAAGGTGCAAAAAAAGTTGTTTTTCACTTTTTAAATGCAAATATTTTGCAATCTGAGCAGTCAAAGTTCTTGAGTTTTGTATGACACATTCTTATAATAGTCTAGCACAATATCCTATGGTCAGATATGCAAAATGCTTGATTTTCAAACTTTTTTGCTCTTTGCCATAGAGGTGGCAATTTTGAGTGTCTTTTGACAAAATAAAGGCCATGGTTCTTTAGGGGTTAATATCATCCACTCTTTATTAATCTCTTACCAACCTAGGACAAAATAAACAATTTGGATTTAAACTCACATGATTTTTAAACATCAGAGTACTCTAAGTTTAATTTCACAACCTATTCTGAATTATATTATTGCTTTTAATCATACTCCAAATTTACTACCTCGACATCCTGGAATTAATCTAATCAACCAAAAACTTTCAGAATTAAGGACCAAACTTGGACTCATGCAATTCCTTTCATATAAAGCCTAATTGGATTTTAAACTTGCAGTTATACAAAGTTCTAATTTGTTAAACTTCACACACAATTAAACATTCATTCAACAAAAATATGAGACATTTCCAAATTAATAATGACATTTATAACTCATAAATTTCAAATCATAACACTAACATAAACTCACAAATTTCATATAACTCTATTATAATTTGATTCTATCATTCATATCTAATTAAGTAGAAATTTCAGATATCAACAATACACATATCAAAACATCAAGTAACAAAGTATTGTTTTATATCCTCATACTTAGTAACAATAAGTTTTTAAACACCAACAAAAATAAAGAAAATAAAAAATAGCCAAATAGGCTAGGCTTGCACGCTTATTTTTAGCAATGGATAAAGTTTTTTTTTGAAACTTTTATACTTGTAACTACCTTTACCAACTACCATAACTTTCTAATCGGTTATAATTTTCAAGTAGTACCACTTCCCACTTAGCTTTATTTCCATCAAAAATATTCTTATTAAGCTATTTGTTCATTTTATATGTTAATTCACACGTTAAAATTCTAATTTTACTTTTTAATCATTCAAAGTAAAGAGTATAGCAACCAAATATGAAATTTTAAACTTTAAAACCATATTGGCTAACTACACAGTCCTACACGCATTAACTTGTGCTACCACAAACTATTTATCCGACTTGACTTTTTCTTTTATTTTCAACTTCTCTATTTCAATCTTGGCCACTTTTTCTATTTTTTCTACCTTCAACTTAACAGCTAGTGGAATATATTGTTGTAGGAAATTCTGCTACTTCCATTTGTTGCATAAATTCGACGTATGTATCTTTCTTGTCCTCGTCAACTTGCTTGCATTGTCAGATAAGACTCTGTGCGCTCCAGATTGAAACTGTATCATGTACATCAACTCCAATGCTTAGATTTGCCTTACCAAATGGTAGTGGATCTTTCAGAAGATCTTTACGTCCTGGTTTTTTAGATTGCCGATTTGGTAATTCACTGCAAAATGAAAGCCGCGACACCAACTAGCCAAAATAGCTGCAAAAATAAATAAGAGCAGTTATTTTGTCAAAGATAATAAGAACCGATTAAAAATGTTACCTTATGCTAAGACTGCACTAATCTAACTAGATTATATTAATCATTCATCAATAATCAATAATCTTAAAGGAGACCCGGCAAAGCCAGTCATCATGGCGTCAGTTATCATCATAGATGTTTGCCGTGCCATATGCCGTTTGTCGTGCCATATGCCGTTTGTCGTGCCATCGTTTGCCTTGCCGCACTTTATTGTGCTACCGGTATTGGATAGAGAAAAGCGCAATATATGAACACGTAAGTTGTCTAGTTGCGATTGTACATTGTTAACTTTGAATTATCGTCATTCTTCAATTTTCACTTTATAATTTTCAATTTTCAATCTTTTGTTTTCCGTTGGCATATCCTGTGACTAGCTCTAGGAATGTAAGAGTCAAGGTAGGGATAAGAGTTCACGAGAAACCGAACGAATAGAACGGGGTAACAAATATAAGCTGCTGTCTAAGTGATGAAAATCTGAAATCAATTTCACGATCTACTGGCTAGAACTCCAGATCGTGAAAACAAAACAAGTCTCAACTATGCGAGTGATTAATCCTAATTTGTTATCATGACAATGAATAAGGTTAAGTTTGATTTAACCAAAACTGTCCGCAGCAAGGTTTACAAAATAGAAATATAATAAAATAATAAACGGGCCTCTAAACTGAGTAGAAATAACGTAGCCACATGCCATACATGCATAAAAAATAAACTCAAAACGCCTCTTGAAATCTACATATCTTCAAGTCTTTAATTCTTTATGTTTTCTAATCTTCATGTTAAAAAAAAAACAATGGAAAAATCACAATATGTCACATTTATCTAAATATAAACTATTCAAAGTCTACAAGTAAAGTCCATCAATAATAAAGTCTATAAGTAAAGTCCATCAATAGTAAAGTCTATAAGTAAAGTCCAAACTTAATAACACAACAACTAGAAATATTTGCAAAACATTTAAAAACATGTTTAAATCTAAAAACAGATAAGACTCTGAAAAAAGTACATGCAAAAAATTGAGGAATCTTCGATATTTAGAGATATAGAAAGTCCATAATTATATGAATAATCTACAAATTAAATGTGTCATCAATCCACAAATTCTAGAAAAGCTGTGACCTTCTATCTAGTATTTCAAATAGCTCAAAAATCCAAATGCTATGTATATTAACATTTCAAAAAGCCTTTTTAATCACCTAATACCTATTCAAAACTTAGCTTATTTTAAACTACTGTCCAAAAATTATTTGGGTGCAAAGTATAGGCTCCTATTTCTTCTTGTATACTAATCACTACATTTTTATATCTCTATAACTATTATTTAATATCTCCCATACACAAGTATGATATCAATCTGAAAAGATAATACAACTGACTACGGCTTCTAAAAATTTCATGACAAACTAGAACTGTGTTTGTAAATTCTAGCGAATCGAAGTTTAAATCTAAATTTTTTAGAGGGCACCCAACCTATCAATTTCTACAGACTATAATTTCTTCAATAAAATTTCAAATAGAATGAATGATGACAATTCAAAAATCTATAACAATAAAATATCATCCTTAAATATTTAATAAGAAACCTATATACTGTTCAAAAGTTGAAACTCCTCAAAGCTTCAACCTTCTCCCATTAGAAAGACAACTACCTACAATCTTTCATATCTCCATATTTTTGTTTTTTAAACTCCAAATTACAAGTTTAATAACTTTTTAGAAAGTTAAGATTATGATAAATACTCTCTCCAAATCTTGTTGCAAAATAATATACAAATCGTAAGCTATGGTTTGTCAAAGTTTTAGTCTTTCTTCATAGTTTAACTGTTTAACTCTAGAATTCAAACACTCATAACTTTTACCTTCCAACTCTAAATCAAACTTGCAAACTCATTTTAGAAAGCTAGTAGCACAAGAAACAACTCCTTCAAAATACAATTCAAAATATTATATATATAGAAAGTTGTGACATGATGGAGTTTCAGGATTTTCCTCTTCTTCCAGCTTTCACTTACACACCAAAATCTAATACATTAAATCAACTCTCCTTTTATTTTTTATCCCTATTCAAGATAGAGAGGTAGGACATATCAGTTTATATCCTTCTCCCTCCTAATTTTACCAAAAATACCAATTTCTTTCTCCTTTTGTAGTTTCAAAATCATTTTTAAATTTTTAGTAGTTTAATTTGAAAAAATGCAAAAATTTATGAGCATTTCAAAACACTTACATAAACATATGAAAATGAATAAACAAAATATAAACACCACCGTAGAGTGGCCACGTGCTCTTGCGAACATACAATAACGTCAAATCGTTATCTTTAGTCGTCAAGTCGTAAACATGATTAGCTGAAGAAGCGATCGTCTTGGACCAATCGCTAATTTGGGTTTGAATACAATCGAACTTGTTAAGCAATGATGACGGCCCACGGTTTGGCACTATAGTGAGGTAAAAAATTAGCACATCTAATCCGTTACTTAGCTCATGAGCTGTGCATGTGACAAAATGATGTAGTGCTTTGATATTTATAACCGCTGCACTATCTTTAAACCATGACTCTTACCACGACCATCTCATTTACATTGATTATTGATTTATTAAAATCAATACAAATTTAAATAAATAGCGTATATCCACATGTTTATTAGGACAAAGTTGCTTCATACAAATAAGTGTTGGCCTCTTTGTACTTATTGATGCCTTACTAGTAGGCACATCCGCTTTTAATTCCTCCTCATTATCAGTAGAACTAGACTTCTGAAGAGATTGAAACGGCTAAAAGTTTGGAAGTTTAGCCTTTAAATTTGCCACCTTAGTCTTCAAGTCAGCCACATGCCTAATAGCGTTAGCCTTTATCCGTACTTCAGCAGCAAGGCGATACATTGTCTTCTTTAATTTGGTTTGTGCTTATCCAATTTGTTCCTTTTTATCGAGCATGTTGTTAGCGATCGTGGGTTCGTAATCCATACGCTCGCCTTTAGCCTGCTCTAATTTGGCTATAACTTGGACAAATTGAGACTCTAAATTGGCATTTTTAGTTTGTAATTTCTGTATTTTAACAATTTTTTTTTATTCCAAATTTGCGATCTCTTGAAAGAATCTCATCCTCTTCATCGTATGACTGCTTGCAATGCCCATCAAAGAAGTAGCAAGATTGTCGCGCAATCCTAAACCTGGTTCAGATTTCAACACTATAGTTTGTGCAATTTTTTTATATTTTATTTACAAAAAACTCGCATCGATTTGGTAAGAAAAATTCTTTCTTTTTGATTTTTTTTGTAAGATGTTACTAACTTGTGTAATTGCCGAAAAAGAAACAATGTCCAATTGATTTGTTTGCCATGCTGAATATCATGTACTAGCCAGAGCACCTGCTTTGGAACCAAATTAAATTCATGCTCTATCAACAAGTATATGAGAATCAATTTTATCTAGCCGTATCAATTTGGCAAGATTTGTTGCATTAGATATGCTGCATGCTCCACCTCTCCAGTTTGATAATATAGGCAAAAACACTTTAATATGCAACAACATCTAATTTTGGGACTGGTGCAATAAATAATCTTATTACAGATATAATCGACTAACTAATGTTAGAAGCATAGAAGCTCATAGAATTATTTAAAAAGTTCTAGAAAGTTATAGAAGGTTCTAGAAAGTTAAAAATTCTTAGAAGCTTTTAAAATGTTGGAAGCTTCTCAAGAAGCTTTGTACCTAATAGAAGTAATTTGAGTGCCGTCCAAGTTGGAGGAAGTTTCTCAAGCAATTTCTAAGCTTGACGGCAAGCTTCGATCTCAAGTATATAAATGAGTTGAAATGGAAATGTTTCTTAGTCTCAAAAACTCATCTTGTTGCTTTAGTTTTTAGCTTTCAAGCCTTAGTCTTGCTTTGTATTGCTATTATCTAATATACTTCTCTAGCCTTGGTTCCAAATACACTTCTAAGTTTTTGGCTTGATTATACATTTTCTCTACTTTATTCTTGTCTCTGAGTCCATCTTTGACAAACCTTACATTCAACAGTTGAAAAACCTCTTTTATCTTCTGGGGTTGTAGCTTTACACACTCTTTACGTATCAAACTCTTGCGTTTCGTCACCAAATAAAACAATATAAAAATCTCCAAATCGTTGTCATTCAACTCGGGCCCCATTTAGATTCCTTTTACAAATGTAAGCAACCTCAACTTTTGGAAGAGCTCTTAGTACTCTCCCAATTTCACTAATAAGAATTTGTTCATCATTTTAAAGTGAAAGTCCATCTGTAGAACACCACTAGGTTGATGTTTGTCTTGGCTCAACTTTAGTTTCTTGTCGACGTGTACATTGGGATTCAAAAATTAGATCTCATCTTCTCTTGTATTTGCTCCACCCATCTCTGAAATTGGTAGTTTGTACACTCCGTCAAAGTTATCGGCTCTTTCAACAATTATCACTCTTTCTAATGGCACTCACAACGTTCCTACAATAGTCTTTGCTAAATCTCTCGACTGATTGCTTCAATTCATAAAGAAAATTCTCACCTTTGTAATTCACTTGCGCAAAAACCATGAGATTTCTCGCAATAAGTAAAACACAATGCAAACTTAGACGGACGACAGCAAAAATCCTTGCAAGTCGGAGCACTCTCACAAAACTTTAGACTATTAGGCTTTACGACGCTGAACCTGCATGAAAAAACATACAAGAAAACTGGTGTCTTGCTTTCTCTCGAGAAATTGTTCCAATTTGTGGGAAAATTCTCAGTCTCTTTTGTTTCTTTATTCTCTAATTTTGCACAAAAATTTCTAATAGCAACAGCTAACGGACACAATGCAAGATTTTTGTGTGCTCAAAAGAAAAAATTCTTCTCAAATTAAAAAACCACGACAAGCAACAGGAAGACATTTACACTAACACTCGAATGCAGCTAATTCTTGCCCTAATTAGCTCTATTCTGTAAGTCGGCTCAACTGAACTTGGCTGCAACTGCAAGGCAAATTTTTTTCTTAATTTGGAACAAAAAACACATGTAAAGCACTTAAAAGACTTTCTCTCTTGAAAATAGCAAGACAACCAATGCAACGTGAAAACCACTATGCTGGTCTTCCTTAGCCAAATGTGACTTTGCAAACCTTAATTGGCTTCAGCTCTACTTGAAATTGCTCTTTGCTTAATAGAAAAACATACTCTTTGAGTATATGTTGCTTATTTTCTCACACTCAACTTGGATTTGTAAACCCAGTTGATTTTTCATCATTCTGATTTGGTGTACACGCCAACTGACACGCTGATGGGACAAATTGGTTGATAGAAAAACCAATTTGATAATCATTTTGCTTTTCTACTCAAGTTTACTCTCAAATTGGTTGATCTTGCACATGGCATTTAATTCCAATTTGAAACTAATGGAAAATTGTCTTTGGTGTATTTGCTTGCAATCTTTGTCTTTTTGTCTTGTCTTTGTCTTCAACTTGTTGGTATTAATTAAGTACTTACTATGCCTTATTTTTTTAATTGTTTTATTTTTGTGTTATTTTTATTATTTTATTACACTCATCAATAATAATTATTAACCTTTTATTTTTAGAATGCAGCCCACGGCATTCAAGTATTATATAATTTAAGCCCTTGTCAGAAGAGGTCTTCCCTCAAAATCCTTAAGTTGTAAGGAGCCATTAGGATTAACGTCTACCACTTCATAGGATCCTAGCCAATGGATTTAGAGTTTTCCAAGAAACTTAAAAAATCTACTATCATAAAGTAGAACTAAATTTCCTACTTAGAATTCTTTAGGCTTTAACTTGCTATTATAAAAGGATTTATGCCTATTTTGGATGGCTAAGGTATTTAAATACACCTCTCTTCTATGTTCATCCAAAGCCTCCAAATTGGCTAATCCAACTTGCAAGCTTTCTAGAGGACCTAATTGATGTTTTATGGCAACCATGAGGCTAGGAATCTTAAATTCAAGAGGAAGAATTGTCTCTAAGCCATAAACCAATTGGAATGATGTAAAACTTGTGGTACCTTTAAAAACTGTGCGATATGCCCACAAAGAACTCCAAAGTTTATCATCCCAATTGGTTGCTGCCTCACATACGATCTTAGCTTGGGAAGTGCACTATACGTGGTTTTGGTGGGTAACGTGGGTGCAATGCCCTATAAGCGGGAGGCTATGTAGGTAAAAAAGTTTGATTTCTATAGGGCTATCTTTACCTAAATTTCTAAAATGAAAGGATTTTATGTATCCTAACCTTCATTTAAAAAAATTTATTGCCATCTTTTTGTATACCTTATGTTCATTATAAATACAGAATGACAAATAAATTTTAAAAAAAAACAGAAGATTGTTTATCACTTAAACTCAATTTACAAAACTACACCTGCAAAAAATGTTGTACAAAGTAAGAGTGATTTGTGTATCACTCTTGTAACCAATTTTTGGTTGCTATCATAGAGCATATCCAATGAATGTGTAGATCCCAATTGAAGTTACTATAGAGGAAATACTACTACTAGAAACAAAACATTTGACTAATCTCATAATATGTCCAATGAAAACTGGAACACGATAGTAAGCATGTAGAAAGAACTACCATCTACAGATAGACTTTGTGTAGGATTTGTTAACATTAACTAAAAACTAATGAAACAAAATATCACTTCAAACACAAGGTCTCAGCAAACTTAGCATACTTCAAACCATGTTTTTTTATAACACAAAGCCCATATAACAGGTTTCTTACAAGCAAAGAACACACACAAAATTCTAAGTATGGATTTAGAGTGATAAATTTGTGTGCCAAAAATGCCTGTGCAACAACAGGTTTTATTTCAAAACACAGAACATAGTGCCTTGACAAGAACAACATGAATTCCATGTATTCCAAAGTGCAGCACAAGACCCTCATGGCAATGACAAAAACTAGAGGGTTTAACTTGAACCATACAAGGATGGGAGGTTCTTCATGCCATTTCAAAATTCAACGACCACAACAAAGCCTCAGTTTACAAAGAGAGAGTTAAGCACAAACATGAGCACTTCAGCACTTCCATCCTAAAACCACTTAGTCATTACATCCATTATTTTTTGTTTATTTCATATCATTCATTCTCTTAGCTTTCACAACACCTATTGTGCACTGATTGATCAATCTAAAAAGAAAAGGAACCCTAAACTCTAACCTTGAGCTTATTGCTATTGCAGAAAGAGAATGCATAAGAAAACTATGCAAAAAAATGAACCCCTCAATAGTCCATCCAATAATTTCCGTCCAAAATCAATGAACCCATGTTGCACGCTTTAATCGCACATGTCCTGTAAAAAATAGATAAACCGCTCTATACCTAGCTTACATAGCGGAAGTTGGATCTGGCTTTGGATACCCTGCAGGAGCATAAACTTCTAGCGCTATAATAAACCCTAGCCCCATCTACTACCCTTAATAAAAGTATTCATTTTTTTATAATATTAACCACCCTATTGTAGAACTAAATAAAATGGAATACCCATTATTAAACCCCACCTTTCATTTTTTATAAAGACTCCACGCCTATTAAAGTGATGCTATTTTATTTCCAAGCCATGTCAAAAATTTAGGGCCAAGGCAATTAAAATAACCCTTCATTTGATTGCATGTGTACCTAAAAAAACAAGGAGTGCACTCCCCAAGGGTCTTTGTTAAGATTTTGCAAAGAATCCCATTAGTCTTTTCCATTTGCCCATTAGCCCTTGGATGATAGGGGGATGTTTTGCAATGTTTAATTAAAAACCTATTAGTTAATTCCTCTACGGTTTCATTAAGGAAATGAGTTCTCCTATTGCTAATTAGCTCTCTAGGACATCCAAATTGGGATATAATATTTTCATATAAGCAACGAGCTACAGTTTGGGCATCATCCTTGTGGCAAGCCATTGCCTTGGCCCACTTGGTAGCATAATCCGTAGCTACTAGGATATAGGGCTTACGACCTCTACAAGTTGCAGAGGCAATAGGACCAACAAAATTGATACCCTATTTTTTGAATGGGGCCAATGCCATTAGGGGTATGAGCGGCATTGCGGTTGAGAGAGTAAGTTTACCTACTCGTTGACAAGGATCACAATGTCAAGAAAATTGGTGGGCATCCTTATATAAGGATAGTCACTAATAGCCCGCCAATAAGGCCTTATGTGCCGTAGTGTCTCTAGCAAAATGGCCCCCACATGCATCAGAATGACAACTTGTAAGAATGTCAATGACCTCACTTTAGTAGATGTAGCATCTTAAGATGCTATCATGACCTAGCTTGTATAAAGTCTCTCCTATTAGGATATAGGGAGCCACGGGGAGGTCACTCAATGTATTCTTTGGAGGTCACGTGTGATCAAGTAAATTTTCCACCTCCTATTTGCTTTTTAATAAAATTTGATTTAACTTCAAAATTTTGGGTGGTCTCACAAAATCATTACATCTTTTATGTGAAAAAAACTTGGATTCAACTGAATTAAACAAGGTATCCAAATGCGCAATTGAAAATTGCACTAAAATGGCTAAAATTTCACATCAAATATTTATCAAGATTGCGTTTGAATGACAACTGTATCCAATTTTTAGTATACACAAAACTATAACTAAGCCTTCATTTATTGGCAATTTAAAAATATTTAAAAAAATATTTAAAAAAATATTTTTACCACATAAAGTAGAGTATCCAAATTTACATTTTAAATGCAAATATCTTGCAATATGTGCAGTTAATATTTTTGAACTTTTTTTCCACATTCTTATACTAGTCTAGTATAAGATCCTACAGTTGAATATGAAGAATACCAATTTTCAAATGTTTTTACTCTTTGCAATAGAAATGGCAATTTTGAGTGTCTTTTGACAAAATAAAGATCCCAGGGCTTTAGGGGTTAAAGCTATTTGCAAATGAACTTGTTTTGCAATACCAAAGTCAATTAGCTTTCAAATTTAGAATTTGACTTTTAGAATTATGCTTGCCAACTCTATACAAAATTTTCAATACATTTTATTCCCATCTTCAAAAAAAAATGACAAAAATGTCCTCAACCTTCAAAAAGTCTATGAAGAATCTTGTACACAAAAATCTACTTCCTACCACCTTTGATTTATAATACAAACTCAATTGCCACATCTAGAGCAAAGGTCTACTTCCTTCATCTTTTTTATCAATAATAGTGTAAAAGGTCATCTTTTTAATATTCATTATCAACAATTCTTTTTTGGATATTTTGCCAAAGGCAATACCAATTACTTGAACAAGATTTGAATGTCAAATGGTCGTCAAAAGTATACTCCTTTACAAATCCTCTCTTTGTTTACCAGAGGCTTCATACTCTTACATACACCTTTTGTTTCCAATATTGTGATTTCTAATCCACCCAAAATATCTATTTACTTTATATATTATGAACTCCAAAGAAGACTAATTTTAAAATTTGAAAGTCCAAGGTAAAAAATATGCATCAAGTCTACAAGGTATGATTTTCTTATACAACTTTAGATGCAATAAACTTGCAATAGCTTTTACATTGGCATTTGCGATTTTGTACAATAAGCAAGGCAATCAACAATATTAAGTTGAAAGAATGAGTCAAAAATTTATATAATTAATTTAAAAAGTAAATTTGAATTACTGGTTTCAAAGTTATTGATAAGTATTGATGAGTTCAACTATAGATCCACATGTACAGACATGGTATGCAAGACATTGTCTAAAACTCTTTAGTTATTCTTCTTGATTGGCACTTCATAACACATCTTTACATTAATTGAAGATCTATAGTTTGAGCAATCATTAAGAGTTGATAATATACATTCCCATTTTTGGAAATCTAAAGTACTTCTTGGTCCTAAAAACCTAATAACATATCTTCACATTTTGGATTTTGAAACTACCTCAAGGGTCTATAAGGATGACACTAAATATCTTATAGGGTTAATTACATTCAAATCTAAATTTTCCACTCTTTAGCATCTTCAAATGTCCAATATAATTCTACTTCAACTTAAAGAAAAGAGAAGAAAGAAAGAAAAATCAACTTTTTTTAAAGTTGTGACCTTCTCAATTGTCACTTTAGCAACTAAAGTAGGAGCACCCAATACCAAGAGGGTCTACGCAAGGTGGTCATTTTAGAATTTAATTCTAGGTATACCATAGATAGCTTATCATTTTGGTCAAGAGTAATAAGCCATCTGTGATCTACCTATGTTTTAAGTTCTAAAAGGACCACCTTGTGTTGAGAGCGACACCATTAATCTATGATCTACCTAAATTCAAGTTTTAGAATAATCACCTTATGTAGAGAGTGATATTATTAGATACATTGTTGGTATTGGGTGCACCTACCTTACCAGTATAATGAAGGAGCGACAGAAGCATGGTATTTTAAAATCAATGTTGGGAACGGTATGGTCTAAATAACTTGCAATTGATGAGGTCCTAGTCCTACCATCACTGAGTTCAAGAAGGTGATCTAGAGTTCCCACTCCCCACTACTAGAAAATCACTTAGTTAGGTAATTATAGGAAGATTTCAAAAGGTCACTCTCTAAAGGCTTGTTTTCACTTGCTTGTAAGTTAGTAAAAAGTTATGAATTTTTGTTAAGAAAAACAAAGTAGATACACAAAGGGTACTTACAACTGGCAAAGTTTAAGTCACAATATTAGTTAATCCACCATCCTCACCAATTTTACACAATATCATGGTTAGTACTATCAATTTTTTTTTTTTTTTTTTGAACTTTCATATTTTTAGCAAACAATTATTTATGTGAACATAATTTATTACAATTTTCTACATACTAAAACCAATGCTATCTACTACCACTAGGTTCAATTCTTAATTACTAACTCAAGTGGAAATGCCAAATAAATTTGACCATCTAATTCTCACCAAACACCGCTCATAAGCGCAAGTGGAAACAAGCCTTTAAATTAGATAATTATTGGGAGATTTCAAAAGGATACTCTCTAAACAGACTTGTACTGAATGGTGCATTTTGCCAGTGATACCATCCAAGGTAAAGATATATACCATCAATTGTCTGTAAATTTACCGAAGCGATTAAGAGGATGAACTTAACCTGCATTACTGTTTTGTACATCAAAAGACCTCCGAAATCATTGCTCACAGGCAGAGTTGTGATTAAGCTTACGATTGTTGTACCAAGCAGCAAAACAGTTGAAAGTAAACTCACTGTTTAGGGTTTATGGCAACAATCCAACTAGATTCTCGTTGCAAGGAGCATTGACATTCACAAAGGAGGAGCTAGTGATGACGAGGAGTACAGTACTACCCTCAACAACGTCCTAGTACTTAGTACTTACAGCTAATTGACTATTGCAAGATCTTAGTCCAAGAGTAATTTATTGTGTGCTAATCTTGGTACAAGATCTCTCTTTAATTATTGAGCTTGGTACTGTTTGAAGAATCTCTTTCGATACTCGCAACTAGGTTGTAAGATAGTGGATCATATGCTTATGAGTAAAGAGATTTTTACATGAGTACATGCTTGTTGTGCTAACTGTTTATGGCATGTTAACCCTTAAAGGACCATAGGGCATAGTATATACGCTGCCGTATAATTGGTATTTGCTACCAGTAAGAAGTTGTAATTCGGGATCTCAAGTAGCTCACTAGAATCGCTTTGATCTATTTTCCAACTTCTTTGTTGATCTCAAATGTAGTAAAGGTGTGGATCCATTCCAAATACAAGAAAAATACCCCATATTGTACTGGTCGCAACAGCACACTCAGTCCTTTAGGGGTTAAGATGGAAATATTGTATGCAACCTCCCATTTATGAATGACGCATGTTCCTTTTTATCAACCAGCCTGTGAAGAACTTCAACACTCACAACCCACTTCCTAGTTATTTTTGGCACAAATGAATGAAAATCCATTGGAGGGAATAGGATACAAACAAGTCCCAACCAAAAACGGCCTGGAGGTCAAAGAAACCAAAAAAAGAAAAATAGCAATGACTAGACTAAGATCCTAACTAAATGCCTGCCACGAGGCTAACCACACGGTAATAGACGTCAAACCCAGAACCACCCCCATCAACCGCGTAACTCCCTAATTTTTCATTCCTCGCTCTATGGTACAGATTTAGAGACTAACTTAGCTCCTCTATGTCGACTGCAATGGGGGAAGTCACAACGGGTAAAAGTACTATTGAGACGAAACCTTTTCTTTTCACAATTTCACACTCAAAGTAGAGTCATCTCCACTCTCTTTGAAAATTTGTCTCTGCAATTACCCCTGAATTTTATTTCCAAATATACCAGCATCGCAACCTGCAAAGGCAATATTTACCTCAAGTAATGGTGCTCACGTCTTCTGTTGTAACGGCAACTCCTGCCGTTCAAATCATCGGTACTGATACAGGTCCTGATAGTTTGGGTGGGCGTTCCACAAGAAGAGGCGGATCCAAACTGTCGTCCTCCCACCACTGCAACGTCGACAAGTCCGGAGACGACTCCACCGATGAGAACCGGGTCTGGTCACCTCGCGTTCCGAAGTCTTGCAGGAGATGCTCTGGAATCTCCTGGCTCCCTTTCAGCATGGGAATCACTTGTGCGATTGGTGGCCGGGTTGACGGACTATCCGTTGTGCACAGCAATGCGACCTTGAGCACTCTCACAACTTCTGCTCTGCCGAACTTCCCAGCCAGTCTCGTATCCACATGGCGCAACAGGAGCTCTTCGTCGCTTGCTTCACAGGCTCTGAGGTATGCACTCCGTATCTGCAATTGAGAGAAGCTCTTAAGTCGGGTTGCAGTTCATGCAGGGTTAAGTCTCAAAACACACCGGTGCCATCGTCAAAGCAAGGGAAAATTTCATGGATATCCCTGAAGTTTGCAATATTTGCATAGATACCCCTGATTTTTCAGAAATTGCACATATACCCTAGGACCAAAATTTCAGGCGTTTGTTTTGTTGTGCATGCCACTTCCCTTCTTCCTTTGTGCACGCGTTACTTCTTTTTTGTTTCATTACATTCCCTTCTTCAACATTGGTCATGAAGGAAGTACGAGCACAACAAATAAATGCCTAGATTTTTTGGTCCAAGGGTATTTGTGCAATTACTGAAAAAGCAGGGGTGTCTATGCAAATATTGCAAACTTCAGGGGTGTCCATGAAATATTGCCTCAAAACAATAGCCAATGCAAGCGCGCTCACCTCATCCAGCAGGAAGCACATAGTTCCGGAGACATTGCGAGTTGTGGTAATTTTCCCGGTCACGATTTCCATCAAAAGAATACCGTAGCTGAAAACGTCTACCTTTTCTGTCAACTGACCACACATGATGTATTCCGGCGCCATGTAGCCCCTTCAACCAGGACCACCGACAAAGTCAACATAATATACACGACTACTGCAAAAAGACATCCCGACTGAACTCGAGGCAATGTATCATATCAGTAGAACAGTACAAAAAGCTTCAAAGTCACGCCGACACATGACTATGAGCTAGATAAGACTTCACATCATTCATACAGTTTTGTGTGCTTATCAGTACTTACATAGTGCCAGCAAGATTTGTAGTAAAATTAGTAGTGTCATCAGGACACAGCTTCACCAGTCCGAAATCCGATAGCTTGGCATCATAGTGGGAATTCAGCAGAACGTTGCTAGCTTTGATGTCCCCGTGTATGATCTGAGGTCGGAGCTCATTGTGTATATATTGCAAACCCTGAGCAACTTGAGTGGCAATTTTGAAGCGGGTAGGCCAGTCAATGTGTTCCGATTTGTCTGAACTCCCTGCTTGCAGTATTGCCGACGTGAACCAGTTAGGATGTCACTATCCGCCAGGATGCGCACTATGAATATCTTTGAGGATACTATTTGTAGTGCATGTATCATCCCTACATTGTGACAATCCATAATTTACCAAGCTTTTGCAGACTTCCACAAGACCGGAGCAAAGACATGAAGCATACCGAGTAATGTTTGACGAAGGCTCCGCTTCTCCAGATACTCGTAGACCAAGAGTCGATGCTTTCTCTCCACACAAAATCCTCGTAACTTGACAAGGTTCTCGTGCTGCACCTTGCTCATGCTAATAACCTCCGCCAGAAACTCACGTTTTCCTTGCTTCGAACGATTCGTAAGTTTTTTCACTGCCACTTGAGAACCATCTTTGTTTCGTCCCTGCCACAATGCAACAAATATGATTAATTCTCAAGGTTCGGAAACGACACGTCTGAAGGAGTTTATCCTAAAAGCACACAATTCAGACGGGGCTAAGCTAGAATCAGTGAAGAACATTGCTTGTGTTGGTCCAAAATAGAATTGAAATTGAACAAAAGAAGGTTCCCATAATGACCTACTCAAAACAATTTAAAAAATATATTAGAGAACAGACCCATTTTGGGCTGCTCTTGGGGTTAACTAAAGTGAGTACAAACTGAGGAAAATGTAGAAAATCGCCATAACCACCGTTCAAAGTATCATCTTCTGAAGTAAAGAAACATGCTGAATTTCAACACAAGTTTACCAGAACAAAAACATCATGAACTGTTGGTAAGCCTCACCAGGTACACTTCTCCAATTCCGCCCTCGCCAAGTTTATTGTCTTTGTGAAAATTGCGAGTCAAAGCTTTGAGGTCTTTGTACGTGTATAAAGAAGCCGATGAGGAAGCTTTTGCAAAATCTGTCCAGAAAGCGAGCAAATCAAAACGATGGTGGAAGTCATTATCACGAGTCCAGTCAAAGTCACACTGCTTGAAGGTTTGAATTAACATCAAACCTAAGAAATAGTGCATAGAAAATAGTAAAAATGATAGAAAAAAGCACTTTACCATCCTTCATTCTGCGAACCGGTGATCGAGCTGCCACGCACTGGACTGCCAGAAGCGCCAGGAGGCACAGAATGAGGACAAGCATCCCAGCTCCTCCCAACCCAAGATACAACCGCAGGTGATTCGCCTTTCCATCCTTGCTTCCACAAGAGTTGCAGCAAAGCCTTTTCTTATACGACGACAAAGGAGTCTCGTCAAAATCAGTGCTCTGTTCGCAGAGAGGCCGTAATCCCGGTGCCACAAGCTTGGTGCACTGGCTAAGGTTGACCTGCGGAGAAGATGGAGCATAGATTACTGTGAGATACAGTGTTTCAGAGTTCCAAGCTAGATGTTAAAAGAACACAAAACAGCCATAAGGTTTCACTAGAGCCATAGCAACGGTGATGTAAGTTTTGTCGACATGGGCCGTAATTGATATCCCTCGACCACTTTTCAGTTAAACTCATACTCGGTAAAGATGCATCTCGATTTTTACACGACATAGCAAAACGGACACGCATGTTAACACGCTCACTTGGAAAATAACCTTGCCTGTTGTAACTGACAACCCAGTTGGATGGCAGGAACATTTGGATCCACGAATCTTTGCTTAATAATGTTCTCGTCGGTGTAGTTCACCGACACATCAATAGATGCTACGCCGTACAAAATTCCGTTGTTGAATACTGCACACGAACGCCAGTCAAGACTATCAACTTCCGGTTACAACACACAAATAAAGGGCTTGATAAGTCCAGAATTGGGCACGGTAGCTCGCGTAAGGACGATCCATCTCGAGGTTAACCCTAACTACCAGGAACTTATAAGTAGGTCGAACGAGGACCTTATTGTTGCTTCTTTTTTTTGGGACCAACACATGCAAAGTTTTTCGCTGATTTTGGTGATATAAGATTCGGCTCTATCTGAACTACGCATTTTTCAACATGGTCGATCAAAGTGGTCAGTAAAAAACCATGAAATCTCGGTTTCTTAGGGTTTGCTTCACGCACCGGGATAACTCACGGTAGACACGTTGCCCTGACCGTTGACACTCTGGTAAACATTTGTCCAGGACGTAACGTTTTGCTTGAACCGCATGGTGGCCTGGTAGTCGAAGTAAGGGCGAATGGCCCAGAGCGGATTTCGAATGGCATCCTGGTCATTCACGTAAGTAACCGTGCTGTTCAGGCGACAGGAGAACTTCCGCAGATTTGCAAGAGGATCGGGAAGAGTCTCTCCATTGCCGGGACCTAAGCCGAAAAAGAAAACCACCACATTTTCCGAATTCAGCAGCGACACCGATTGTTGAAGTGCTATGCTTGAGAGGTTCCCAGCTGTGGAGAAGTAGCCGTCGGTCACCACCAGAATGATCTGTTAAGCCAAGCAGCCTAGGTTATTACACACTCCAAACATTCCACTGAATAGCCAGTGCACAGAAATCCGAATTTGAAAATCTCTTGATTGCCGCATACAGCTAGCACCGGTGTACAGACCGTTGCTGTAATGTACTCCCTTTGTCCCAAAATGATCTTCTTGTTGACTTTTATTTAGTGTCCCAAAATGATCTTCCTGTTGACCTTTATTTAGTGTCCCAAAATGATCTTCTTGTTGAAGGAGAAAGGGAGCTAATAACACTTGCACATAATCCAAAAGCATGGGCATGCTAACCAATCCCATGCCATCAAGTGAGTGACTACGGATGCTTTTCAAAAATGCCTCAAAATTCACTTTTCAAACACTTTGAAACCACACTTTGAAAACTAATTTGAAATTCAAAATTTCAGAACAATAGGAAGACATCAAACACTATTTTCATAGGTCACTTTTCAAACCATTTTGAGCTTAATCTATAACATTTTGTGTAACAAAAAAATCATTTTGGGACAGAGGGAGTACGTTTTAGTGTATATCTGTACAAAAGAATGTATGACGAAGTTTGAAGAGGTACTTTAAGTTTACTTGATGAGTTGAAGGTGGTCATCGCTTTCTCAAACCCCTGACTGAGATTCGAGAGTCCCCTCGGGTTGTTGACCAAGGACGGTATGTTGAAGGAATTATGCAGGTCTGCACTGCTTCTGGCAAGAACCTGCAAACAACTGAAGGCGTCAGAAACGAATCGTGCGAATGGGAAGCATTATGATACTGTCCATTCGTATCGCATTAACAACCTGCGTACGCTCAGAGTTTTAATGCATTACTTACTCAAGCAAAACGACTTGATGAGCTGAGACTGAGAGAGAAAGAAAGTACCGAAGTCGGTTGCAGAAGAGTCGCACGCGTGGAGTCAAATGCAACCACATTGACAGAATCGGCGGCCGTGAAAGTGTCGAAAAGCTCCGTGACAACGTTCGTCGCCGCTTTAAATGTTGCATTGTCTTGTTGTCCGGTGTCGAGCAGCACCACTAAGTCTTTCACAACAGATGTCGACGAAACGTACCTGCTTGACAACGGCACACCTGTTACACGATGATCTACATACATGCTTCCTCCTAGGGTTATGTTGCATCACAGCAAACTTTTTTGAATTTCAGGAATTCTTCACACTTTCCCTGTGAGTTGCTAAACATTTCTGTCTATTTCTTCTATGATTTTTTTCTGTCTAACATTTAGGGAATTCATATGCAAATCCCTTGAAATGTTTTTCTTACAATTGTAGGAACGGCTTCATTTGAACACTCACCAGGGCTGTTTGCGAGGATCGAAATTGTAACAGTCTCCGTCTGGATTCGCAACCTGCACAACAAAAGGTTGTAAAATAAATTTATACTACTCCCTCTGTCCCATTATAAAGCTCCAAAAAACTTCCCCATGAGGGATTAACTAAATTTTTAGTCATTATGCTAGTGACAAATGCATTCTAGAAATAATATATCACCTACCAAATATCTGCAAAATCTCAAATTTTTATGTTGCCGTTTAGACACCTAAATTTCATGCAAAAAGTATCATATCTGTGCATAGTTTGTGTTATTCTTTGTACTAATGACACTTGCATTCTAAACATCAATATACCATCTACCAAATGTGTGCAATATCTCTAGCATTGATGTTGCCATTTGGGCACCCAAATTCCATGCAAAAAGTACTATATTAGTACATGTTGCTAACTCCTCATTATTGATGATTTAAAGATTAGTAGCAACAATGGTACCTCATATGGGCAAGGCCAAGCTTGTTAGGAGAGAAATGCTCTTCAGTTGCTTAACTCAACCCATGAGATCATTGAACATGACAAACACTTTCTCAACAATTGAAACTAGCAAAAAGGAGCTTTTTAGTGGGACAAGAACAATGCCTAATATGGAGCTTTAAATTGGGACAGAGGGAGTACAAAAATGAAGCTCGGAAAAAACATGTGTAGATTGAGAGCAGTCAGAGACGCTTACCCGGCCTGGATAGGATCGATGCACACCCTCAGCGGACGCAAAGGCAACGCTCCGAGCAGCAACATTATCCGCGCTGGCCGAGAAGTTAAAAGCCGTGTACGCGCAGATGGATCGCGTAATCTCTGAACTCAGATTTGAATTTGAAACATTTTTGAAAAACGGCGGGAGTCTGCAGCGACAAGAAAATGGGCGGGCGCGCGCGCTCGATCATGGCGGTAAATTCAAAAAGCTATGGACATAGACTGGCAGAACTCGCGTTCGGTAAGGTAGCAGCACTCATAACCGTCAAATTAAGGGTTTTAAACATGATGATTATTAATAAACATCTAGCAAATTATAGGATGATTTGGATTTTTGAATGTGTTATTTGGATACTGTGAGAATAAGTTATGAATTTTTAAAGAGTCAACTGCAATTGCACCTAATATCAACACTAAGGTTTCATGTTCACATGTTGTACATCCTTGTAATTACATCTATGCACTTCCACAAATTTTTCAAGATTTTAGAGGTGATGGTTATGGGTATAGTGATGGTTATGGGTGTTGCTACCTTAAGGTAGTGTGCTCTAAAATGGTTCACACTCTAAAATGGTTTACATGCTCAAATATCCTAAGTTTATACATGTTTTTTCATAGGTTTCAACAATATACAGGTGGTTTACATTTGAGGTGAACCATTTTAGAGACCTATGACCTTTACACTTCAAAATTTCATAACTAATTCTAGAAAGCTCCAAAAAATATAAAATAAATTGGGTTACATGTCAAATCCTCTTATCTTTCGAGGAAAATTTACTGAAAAATCTTTCAAGAAGTTACACCTCCCAAACATTCTGTTTCATCCCTTAGATGCTCCATTTATGAGCACACTACCTTAGATGTGATGATAGCATAGCATAGCACTCCTGTGGACAGAAAAAAATTAACTCCCACGGGATGAAATCATGACCGCGTACCTGACAAACCCGGTTCCTCCAAAATCCAGTTTAATTCCCTCGCATGATTCAGAGCTCTGGCAATCCGGAACTGGTCCTCGCGCTGCGGCGCAAGTGAAATTATCACGCACGGTTGGTGTACAAGCGTGCCTGGCGCAGGTTTGCGCACACAACGACAGACCTGGAATATCACAAGCCGGTCAAAAAATCGGCATAAATTCATGCAACAATGCAAGAGAAAGTAGCGCCTCCGCAACAAAAAGGGCCGGATTGAACAAAAGCGAAACCATATGATAATATTTTCCAGTAGATCGATGCAGTACCGCAGTCGTCTCTATCAAGAGCTAAGCGAAGGGCGTCACTGGCAAGCAGCCGCACTTTGTTCTCCTTGTCCACCAAATACTCTTCGACCGACGACGAATCAGCCGCCGCCGTCGCCGTCGCCGCGTCGTCTCCGATCCATGACATGAGCAGCAGAAACGATTGCAACACCAGCCCCCACTTGAGCTTGTCCATACCCAAACACCCAAAGACCTCGCATCAATTAACCACTCCTAACCCAAATTCAAAAAAAAACCCACACCGCTGATCACTCAACACCTTAACCCTCCCTAATGCACCCCTAATCAAACTCTTCTTCGATCCTGTGCCCTTTCCACTCAGTCACAAACCAAAACTGTGCCACGCCAGAAGGCCCAGAACTAGAGCGCCTCCCCGGGGATCCATCCCGCAACAAACTCGGTAACCTCGTCACCTCCTGTCTCCGTAATCGGCACAACTATAGTACTAAGGAACACTGTAGGTACTGAACATGGAACACTGCCATCAACAGGAATGCTAAAGAAAGCGAGGCATCTGAAGGCTTGCGTGAGGAGCGGGTGAGTGGCGATCTAAGTTAGCTGGCCCTGTCAAGGCTGCAGCTTTCGTGCCACGACGCAGCTGGCGTCCCTCGGGGCTTCTGTCAGATGAGGACTGCGAACTGCGACGCTCCAAGTACTGATCACTCCATAGCTGGACTGGCCTCTTACAAACCGCATGCTTCACCCACCCAACTGATGCAATCCGAAGCTCGTTTCGTGACATCGATCGATCGGTCGCAAGGCGAGGTGGCATTCCCGAGCAGCAGCCGGCGGAGTACCTGGAGGACTGATTGCTTCGCTGGAGGATCGAGAAGCTTGCAGGGGCCACAGTGGAGAGTTGATTCAGTCCAAAGCACTGTATTTTGTGTGTCGATGGCGTAGGCGCGGTTGTCTCCAGAGAGAGACGGAGAGTGCCGGTTGCAGAGACTGCACGAGTGCACGGAGCCACCACGGATAACCTCGGAAAACCAGGGATACAATGCGAATTTGGGATCCTATTTTCTGCAGGACGGCAGGAGAATCGGCGGAGTCTAAGCTTAGGTATGGGAATTTTTCTAGGCCGCCATGCTGCCTCTTTAAAACGGGAGAAGGGGTGGAGGGCGAAGAGCTGCTGCGGTAAGCTTACGAGGACAGGGAGATGGGGAGTTTTAATAAGCTGGAGGGTGGGGCTAATAGAAGGTTGAAATCGTACAGTAAATCCAAACGGCTGTTGACCCGCCTTTCAAATTTTGCTTAATTGCGGCAGCCAATTCCGATGGATACTAACTACAGGATATTCTTTTTTCAGTGTATGACAATCTTGTACAACTTTTATGTAAATTTGGCTCATTTTGATAGTTTAATTATTCTAGGTTGAAAAATAGCAATGCCTTTTGTTAACATTAACCCTTGCTGTCACACGTTTTCAAAGACATTGTAAGGGCATCATCAATAGAGCACAGGCATTTGAGCGGGCCCTGAGACGGCAAAAACACTGTTATTTTTTGACTAGTGTATAATTAGGAAATGAGATTACTATCATTGGAAGCATATACAAAAATTAGTCAAATAAATATAATGACATATGGTATTGGAAATTGGACTAACAAACTAGAGCCCATTGAAAAAGTAGCTAAAGGACAAACAACACGGCAAACCATGCCTAATAAAGAAAAATTAGATAGTGGTACTCCAAATTTTCAGAATTTGGAGTGACACAATCTAATTTTTCTTTATTAAGCATGGTTTGCCATGTTGTTTGTCCTTTAGCTACTTTTTCAATGGGCTCTAGTTTGTTAGTCCAATTTCCAATACCATATGTCATTATATTTGTTTGACTAGTTTTTGTTTACGCTTCCAATGATAGTAATCTCATTTCCTAATTATACACTAGTCAATAGCAGTGTTTTTGCAGTCCCAGGGCCCGCTCAAATGCGCGTGCTCTATTGATGATGCTCTAAAGGCTTGGTATTCTGCACATACGTGGTGGGACAAGGGTGAAAAAAGCTCAGCTTTCTTACAATTTCTTACAAACAAGCGTAAAAATAAGAATCTACACCCTATCTTGTAATTAGTCAATTTTATCTCCTCTCACCAGCGTACAGTACCGTTCCATAAATTATCATCATTCAGCAGTCGCACTCCTTTGTTGTGGACGACGAAAATTTATGGAACGGTACTGTACATTAAATTATTGTCTCCTAATCTAAATAGGAATTCAAATCCCCAAACCCAAGCTTGTGGAGGTAGATTTCTAAACTCTTACATATTTTGCATGGTGAAACATATCTTCTAATAGGTTTGTTTTTTTCATTTCATTTTTGGGCAGTGCAAAATGCAATTTTTGCCATAGAGTGAAAAAGCTATTTACATCCATGTACATGGATGACATGTGTAAAACACAGATGAAAACTCATTTCTTTCATAAGTAGTCCAAATTCATCCAAGAAGAGCAAAATCATATTAATTTTTAAGAATAGTTAGCAAGTTCATCCACTAAGAATGGAAAATTACATTGCCAAATTCTCTCTCAAGAAAAATTGTGTTAATGTTATTTTTGTGCAAAAAATTGTCGAAAGCAAACACCTTGATTCCAAGAGGTTTTAGTAGGATTTTCAAGAAGTCAACAAAAATAGTGCGTTGCTGATGTTGAAGTTGATCAGCAAAATGCAACAAATGAAAATAAAATAAGTTATTCTATCAACCGGTTCTGAAGGGAAGAGCATATTTGCACATGTGGTCTACTTGGATTTTGATGTTTACCCAAGAGGAATTGGTCCCATTAAAGTCTCACTATTAAAAATATTTGTCGTTACGAATCATTGTTGTTCAAAAATGGGCATGTTTTCCTCTAGGAAGCAACTACATCATCCATCTAGAGTATTTTGGCACAATATAAAGTTACATCGTTTGCTGTCCTACTGTAGTTTCACCAATTTTAATGTGAAATAAGATCAAATGGGAATTATTTCAATAATTTTAAAGTGCTAATTGGTGTTATTGGTGGGACATGATTTTCAATAAGCATACTTCCTTGCCAAAATGAAATGTTAAGCCTTGTTTTAGGAGTTTGTTGTTATGTAATGTTTGATTTTTTCATTATAGCTATATAACCCCCATTGGATCATTGCAATAGTTTTGTAATGAAGTCCATTTTCTAACATGATACCAAGATTCACCTTGCTTGATTTAACTCTATGAACTTAGGTTTGCACAACAAGGACTTTTGCATTTCAAAGATTGAATTTTTAAATTAAATTCAACATTTTAATTCTTAAGGCATGACAAGTATTAACTTTTGGCCTAGCTCTACCTCATTTGGAATGAAGGCCAAGAGGTTTAGGAAAATGAGGAAGGAAAGTAGGAGTGTCAACTTTTATAAAAACAAAAATAAATGTTTAGAGAGAAAGGGTTATAAAACAAAAGTTGAACCTTTTTAGTATGTAGAATAGAAGGGAGTACAATCATAATGATTATGAAATACTACAGATAAATTCTGAGAATTCATTAGCTCTCTTTGATATAGCTTGAATATTTTATAGTATAGGACAATACTTAAGGAATCATGGTTAAATTCATTGTAAAAGTCTAAAGGCTACTCTCTAAAAAATTCATACAGTTACTAAATATTTTCATGCAAACACAACATTCACTTGTATAAAGCATTGTTCATCTTTCTAGATAGCTTTATGGTGATTGAATTTTTTTTCCGTAAACCCTTTATGTGTTCTTCCATTTTTGCATAGCCATTTGATTCTTTTACCATCATTTTTATTATTTTCCACACCATTCTAACATTGCTAGACAAGGCAATGCAAAATTTTTTCCTAGAGAAATAGTGTTCAAATGGATTTGGGAACATCATAAACTCACCATTTTATGCATCATCAAATATAATGAATGGAGGACTAAATTCCATACAATAAGTACATATTATCAACAAATTTAATTTTAAAAAAAAGTAGGAGAAAAGAATCAAAATCTACATACAAGTTCAACAAAAAAAAACCTAATTTGTTGCTAACCTATAAAATTCCACTTCTTATCAATTTACATTTTTTGAGATATCCCTATAGCCACATTTCATAAGCTAAAAAGTAAGATTGATTGTTAGTGAGTTTGCATAATAAGGTGGAGGAGCCCTAATGCTAGTAACCGCTTGAAAAGGAGAATGCAAACCTAAAAAACTTAGTACACAAGTTAGTTCAATTATTGCAACCCGCATTCATAACTATACTTTGCATTTATTCAAGAAACAAGTAAGTCTACAAGGTGTGTTAATAATTAATCCACAATAATTTAGATTAACTCAAACTATATTGTGGGCTATTTAGTATATAAATATTATCTCAAATAATGTGACTTAAGTGGTCAAACTTCTAAAGAGAATTTGCAAGCACATATTTCAATTAGAAAGCAGGTGAAAAATGTTGTGTTACATAAAAATGTGTCATCAAGCAACTAGTAGAGGGGCAGCAAAGATTGTGACAAGATTGATCCCTATATGAAGAATATGGGTAAGATGCATGCCACACCTTCACACTAATTAGACATAAGTTGCCCAAATTAGTGTGAAGATATCTCACAATATTCAAAGTTTTGCAATAATTGATAAAATCTTGTGTAGAAAATATGAAAAACATCTCAAATATCGAAATAATTAAGGCTTGTAAATTAAACATAAGAGTACCAACACTCTTACCACTCATTCACAAACTATTATCATTATCAAGTCCCTCCAACAAGTTCTCAAGTTTTGAAAATCAACTAGAAAATATTTCAACTTTGTCAAACAATAACAAGTCCCATAGCCCCACTAGTATTTTTTCCATTAAGATATTTTGTAGATATGTTGCTTGAGATTATTATCCTTGTAGGATTTTTTGATTTCGAAATTTTCAATTGCTGCTCTTCACCAGTGGTTACTATCTAGTCAAGCTTCAAAAAAACTCAAAAACTTGTTGAAGGGCATTGTACATACATGAGGAGAAAAAACTGGTATAGGTCCATTATCCGCAACCAGCTGGACATGTTGGGCCGGGTCTTCACTCAGGAACCGGTACCTTGTGAAACTGGTCCCGTAGTCCAGCGGTCAGGACATTGGACTCTGAATCCAGTAATGCGAGTTCAAATCTCGCCGGGACCTTTTGAAACTTGAACATGTTTTTTTTGTGTAATTGGTTATAATGTTTTTTTATTGTTCTTCTGACATGCGACTTGGTCATCCCGTTTCCTACCGAGGATTTGCAAAGCCTGATCTCATTCGTGTCCATGTGATAGAGCTACCATCAACTGTGTCTGTGCCACTGCACCACACTATGGCAAATGACAAATACATACAGACGCCAGCTTCATGACAGCCACCACTAAGTTATTTTACCACATTTACCTCAGTAATTCATTCAGGCACTGGCCCAGCTGGTTCACTTCGCACCCTGACTTGAGTCGTGGGAAGGGTCAACGAAAAAAAATACTTTTGTGAAACATTATGAACATGTCCAAAATTTGAGCAAATAGAGCTATCTTCCAAGCGGAGCTATCCTTCCAAATAATTCTCCTTCTAAGCACTCAACATGGTTGATTATCAATTTGCCCTTTTTAGCAAGAATAATTTCCAAGCTTAGTACACAACAATATTCTCCAAAGGTGCAAAGGTCCCTTACAATCACCAAAAATGCAGGAAGAACACAAGAATATATGATCACAAGTATACGAAGACTCACAAGGATTTACAAAGATCACAAGTATACGAAGACTCACAAGGATTTACAAAGATCACAAGTATATGAAGACTCACAAGGATTTATAAAGATCACAAGTATACGAAGACTCACAAGGATTTACAAAGATCACAAGGATTTTCAAAAATCAAAAGGATTTTCAAAAACCACTAGGATTTACAAAAACCACAAGGATTTACAAAGATCATAAAGAATATATAATGATCACAAGAATAAACAAAGATCACAAGGATTTACAAAGATCACAAAGAACATATAAAGATCACAAAGAATATATAAAGATCCCAAGAATATATGATGCTCGACACTTTTAACTAACAACTCCCAAATTTGACCGGCCTATGAAACCTAGGTTTTGTTCTTCTTGCAGTGAAATCACTTTTGAGCTAATAGGTATATGTGCTGTGTTTTAGTATTTGTTGTTGCGAAAATAGTTGTTGATTATAAATATCATGCACTATACAAAGAATGTAGAAATTAGAAAGTTGATAATGTGAACTACAATATTCAAATTAAGATTTCCTTAGGTGTACTTGCTAAGGAGATTTTCTACTCTGTATTATTGCCTAAGGACATATCTGTGTTGTTATATATACTAAGGAACGTTTCCATCAACTGACAGCCCCATGTTGGTCAACAATTCTACAGAGAGCAGGCAACTTGCTTTTCACCTAAACCAAAATTTGGGCTAATAGTATATCTACAAGTAGCTGTCGAGTAGAGGCCATCGGATGCCTCCTGCGTTTTTTTATCAAGGGACTTTTCACATGAAGTAACTAACCCTTGAATGGGCAGAGACGGACAGCAGAATGACAGGCAGAGTGACACGGACCTTCTGAAACACTACACTGGCCATTTTCTGAAACAGTACCAGATCTGAGTCCGCTTGAGATGAAATCATTGGAATGCTCTGCAGCCAACATCCTTCGCTCAGAGCCAGCTTGCACTCATGTGGCTGGGCACGTCAGTAACATCCACGGCAGGTCATGACTCATGAACAGCGTCCTTATTTTCTAACCTCCTTTTTTCTTTTTCTTTCCCTAGCTAGTTTGGTTACAACTACCAATTCTGACGAATTTATAACATTTTTGTAATTTCGATAGCCACATTACATTACATATCCGGGCAGTTTTCATCAAGTTTTCCTATCAAATCTAGATAAATAAAGTGCAGTTGCCTGATTGAATTTTCTATTCGCTTGTCGATAGAGCAAAGAATGCTGTTGAAATCTAAAGGACACAATCCTAGACCTGGACGAAGCAGGCTGCCATTAGATCTGCCAATGCAGAACTAGATGCAAAAAAAACATACACAACACGACACGCGTGAATACTATTTGTCGACTTGCTATTGCTTCTACTTTCTCATGCCACGTGTGCCAGGTATGGTCTTCAGTGCTCCGAGGTTTGTCGACCTGTTTCTTACTCCCTCTGTTCCTCAAAAAGCGTCAAACAAGCTTCCATGTGAAGGATTCACTGTGTTTTCAGTCTTTCTGCTAGTAACAAATGCATTCTAGAATCAGTATATTATCTACCAAATGTACGCAAAATCTCTACCTTTGATGTCATCGTTTGGACACCCAAATTCCATGCAACAAGTACAATATTTGTGCATGCTGCTAGCTCCTCACTGTTGATAATTTAAAGATTAGTAACAACAATGGTACCTCATATGGGCAAGGCCAAGCTTGCTAGGAGAGGAATACTCTCTAATCACTCAACTTCCCCATGAGATCATTGAACATAGTAAATGCTTTTTCGATGTTTGAAATTAGCAAAAGGGAGCTTTTTAGTGGTACAAGAAATGTGTCTGATTTGGACGTTTTTAGAGGGACAGAGGGAGTTCAATGTAGCAGATAAAATACTATATTTGAGCAAGAACCATATTTGAGAAAATATCATGTTTTAAGATAGTTTCATTCAAGGACAATCAACAGGCGTGTGTTACGAGGAGAGAGTTGGTGAATCTAATCCGAATGGAGCCGCTCAAGTAATGTACAAAAAAAGGGGGGATAGGAGCAAAACTACTTATCTGCCCTCGGACAGAGAAAGCGTGACGGGCGAGAGGCTCTTGTCTACTCTAGCAGAAATACTGATGGGGCCGGAGGTGGTAGGCAACACAGGCCCGGAATCGAGAGTGGCAGTACGCAACATACTGGAATAATCATCACTGACCGAGTTCCACAGTTCTATGTCGTAAAGAGGCGGAGACGACGACGACTGCAACTGGTCCCGACTCAGGAGGTACTTCAACACATACTCCGGAATGGGCAGAGTACCAAGAAGCATGCACAGCACTTGCGTTATGGTCGGACGAGACGCTGGGTTGTCGTTGGCGCAGAGCAGGGCGATCTTCACCACTCTGATCACTTCCTCTTTGTTGCACTCGCTGTGCAGGTTTCGGTCCACCAGTCGCAACAAATGCTCCTCGTTGCCTGATTCGTGTGCTAGTTTGTACAGGTCCCGTATCTGCACCAAACCAAGGATCCATCAGCCGGGCCACCACAGAGCTCTTAACACCATATTAGGTAAATTGGGAAAATAGAACATTCTGGGACTTTCACTATTTCTGCCATTATGTATATATTAGCATATCACAAAAAGAAGAGCGTGCATTTTCTTGTATAATAGTAAAGTCTCAGTGATTGCCTCCAAGGACTTTGATGATTACAACTTTTGAGCAATAACTTTGCCTACATTTACTAATGTGGGGTTACAATGTGGGGTTAAGATGGAGTACAAAATGGTCCCTCCGTTTTTCCCAATTTACCTAGTGTGGTGTTTCTTGCATGTATTCCACTCTATACACGTTTCTCACTAGCGAAGATTTTCCGATTCCGAACAACAAACAGCGTACCCCGAAACGCTAAAACTCTAAAACCCTAAACCCTAATTATAGCCACCCCGAGATTACAACAAGATAGAAGGTACTGGAACCGTTAGGGATCTGATCTCGTCTCCTGTTGGTGGACCCAATTACCAACACCAGCTCATCTCTCCCGACACACCTGGTTGGGTGTAAACATGACGTGCCCACGTGTCTGAGGTCACAGAGAAACAAATACTTCCTCTATACCTCTAAAAATGTCCAAATCAGACACATTCCTTGTATCACTAAAAAGCTCTCTCTGATTTCAAACGCTGAGAAAGCGTTTGCCATGTTCAATGATCTCATAGGGGCAAGTTAAGCAATTGAAGAGCATTCCTCTTCTAGCAAGCTTGGCCTTGCCCATATGAGGTACCATTGTTGCTACTAATCTTGAAATTATCACTAATGAGGAGCTGGCAACATGCACAAATATGGTACTTTTTGCATGGGTGCCCAAACGACAACATCAAAACATAAGATTTTGCATACATTTGGTAGATGGTACTAGAATGCATGTGTCACTAGCACAAAGACTAAAAACACAGTTAATCCTTTGCAACAAAGCTTTTTGGACGTTTTTAGAGCGACATAGGGAGTATTTGGCCATAGATGGACTCACCTCGTCAATCAGGCAGATAGGAGATCCATAGTCGGTAAGACTCATGGTAATCCTGCCAGTGACAATCTCCATGAGCAGGACGCCATAGCTAAACACGTCCACCTTCTCTGTAAGCTGCCCTCGCGTGATTTCAGGTGCCATGTATCCGCTGAAACAAATTGGGCCACATGGCATTGTGCGTTATTGAATGTGCTTTCATTGATCTCGCCACATGGCATTGTGCGTTATTGAATGTGCTTTCATTGATCTCGCCACATGGCATTGTGCGTTATTGAATGTGCTTTCATTGATCTCTGGAGTGTCATCAAGCTGAAAGACAAGACTAGAACCAAACAATTGCTACATTCAAAGCTCTAGAAACATTGTAACCTGCTCTACAACGACATTCTAAAACATCATGCACGCTTTGCCCTACTGTCAACAAAGCACACATTCAACATATGTCACGAAGAGAAACCCCGTTCATAAGATTGAGGAGACTTGGGTGTAGCGGCCATCTCTATATTAAGAATATTCAAAGCTAGAAGTTTGAAAACTATCTCAACATGAAAAAGCAGTAAATTTTCAGTATAAGTTAGTAGTGAAACGGCGAAGGACCAAGCAGGAGGGTTACGAATATACTTACAGAGTGCCAGCAATGGCTGTGGTCAAATGCGTTTGTTCATCAGGACACAGCTTTGCCAGGCCAAAGTCAGAAATCTTGGCTTCCAATTGACCATCCAGAAGGATGTTACTAGCTTTTATGTCCCGGTGGATGATGCGCGGGTTAATTTCGTCGTGCAAATAGGCGAGACCTCGAGCAGTTCCCACAATAATGTTGAAGCGGGTTGGCCAGTCGATAAAAATGATTTCATCCGGAGTCCCTGCAGGCTTGCCCAACAATCTAATTAATATCAGAAGGGCGTGAAATCAAAAGGGAAAATTTCATGGATACCCCTGAAGTTTGCAGTATTTTCATAGATACCCCTGTTTTTCAGAAATATCACAAATACCCTAGGACCAAAAAAATCAGGCGTTTATTTTGTTGTGAATGCCGCTTCCCTTTTTCCTTTGTGCGCGTGCATAACAAGAAAGAAGTAGTGTGCCCACAAAAGGAGAAGGAAGTGACATGCATAACAAAACAAATGCCAAATTTTTTTGGTCCAAGAGTATATGTCATATTTCTGAAAAAGCAGGGGTATCTATGAAAATACTGCAAACTTCAGGGGTATCCATGAAATTTTCCCAAAAAAAAAAAAACACTTCACCAGCGCGCAATAGGGTGGAGAATTTACCGAGTAACGTTTCACGAAGACTTTTGCCCTCCAGATACTCGTACACGAGCAATCGGTGACGACCTTCGACACAGCAACCCCGCAATTTGACAAGGTTTCTGTGCTGCACTTTACTGATGATCATCACTTCAGCCAAGAACTGGGGCTTCCCTTGCTTGGAGTCAAGCGCAAGCTTCTTCACTGCCACTTGTGTTCCGTCCCTGATTTTTCCCTGAGAATAATTCAAGCCACAATTCCGTTACAAAACCCATGATTTGAGCGTGCATTAGTTAAACCCTATCAGTAAAATTAAGGTAGAGGATACTAAAACCATACAGAACCTGATCCCGTGTCTGAAAAGACCCCTTTTTACTAACAACAACTCCTCTGGTTAATAACTTCGTTGGGATTCATAGCAAGTGATGTAGTCAATGTGACGCAGGGACTTGGATCAATGTTTATGACCACTGTCAGGCCAACAACCTCCCACTTTGAAGTTGCATATATGCCACATTTAACTATATATGGACTAAGTAACAATCCAGAAACGATTTGCAAAAGAATGAGGTACTTGCAAAACATTAAGAAATATTTTTGCAAGACATCAAGTGATATGTCCAATTCAAAAGTCATGCAAAACTTTGGGAAATCTCCAATGTTCAAGGAGATGGAAAGGTCCATATTTACATGAGTAGTCCATGTTTAGCAAAACGTGTCATATATGAAATTTTACGCACACTGATAAAATCAAATTGATTACAGGAAATTTTGCTCTTATGCCCAAAAATCTCTCAAAACTGCAATATAATCCTTCCCAAATCGCACCTAAGACTGGTAAAATGCTTCAAGAAGTATCCTCCACCGTAACCTCTAAGACTTGTGTTTAGTGGAACGACTCCAGCTTCGTCAACGTCACAGGTCATGCAAAACGAAATGAAAGAGGGTGGCGTATGCTTACCAGGAAAACCTCCCCAAACCCACCCTCGCCCAGCTTGTTGTCCTTGTGAAAACCACGAGTCGCCTTCTTGAGCTCCTTGTACGTAAACAAATTGGTTGCTATCGATGCCTTCGCAAAATCTGAACAGAGCAACACACCACCAAACTCTAATTGTAACTGGTTACCTTTTCCTCCATATGATCAGAATTAACTCCTAAACGACCAAGGGATTCATTTTTGTCCCCCAGTCTTAAAAAAACCACTCTGTAAGACAGGATAAGTCGTTTTTCATCTGAATTTCTCTAAGAAGTGATCATAGATACATGGTGCATCATGGAAGGCAAAAAAATAGCCTCACCAATTGCACTCATATCTTTAGGTAACCAAATTTGTGAGAAAATTAAGAAACACAATGTTAGGCCCCATGTTGCCTTTCTTGCAATTTTCATGAGATCAGCATGCACTATTGACTATTACAATGTGTGGGCACTTGCCATACCCCTGTACAGCTACTAGAGAGGGACACTGACCAGCCGGGCGCCCATGTAGAACTACTATAGAGGGACAGTCACGGTGAACAGCCGGGCGTTCAAGGGTTAACCATGAATACGTCAAATGAGAATACACGCCCAGCTCATTTAGGGTTTAGGGTTTAAGGTGGGTTTAGGGTTTAAGGTGGGTTTAGGGTTTAAGGTAGAAAGGCGAAGATGCCAACTCTACCTTGTTGAATCTCTCGAACGTAGATGCGAGCAGCTCGGTACTTGGAAGCCAAAACAACAATGATAACCATCAGAATGATGGCGAAAACACTCGTCCCCAACACGGCCAAATAAACCGGAACCAAGTCTCGCTTCTTGACGTGCACGACGGCGCAAGTTTCACAACATAGCAGCTTCTTGTAAACATCCTCAGGGTTCTCATTCAGATACACATCTTGCTCACACAGTGGTCTTAAGCTTGGATCCACAGCTTTTGTGCATTGGCTCAAATTAACCTGTCACAAAATACAACATGTACACACATCAAGCTCTCTTCCTCCCCAACAATCTGTCTAAATCCGAAAACCCTAAATCCTCTGTAATCCTGGAACACCATACTGGGAAAAACATAGGGATCATTTTGTACTCCACCTTAATCTTACATACAATAGATGTAGGCATAGCTATAGCTCAAAGTTGTAATTATTTGAAATTCTTAGAGGCAATTACTGAGACTTCACTATTGTACAAGAAAGTGCACGCTAGTTCTTTTGTAATTTGCTAAATTGTACATAATGACAAAAATAGTGAAAGTCCCAGAATGTACTATTTCTCCCAATTTACCCCTGGGGTCCCGAGTTTCTCATTATGAGATTGATAACGCCAGTACTTCGGTGGAACCGGCATTATCACTAACTAAGACTTTGCTTATGAAAAAGTTACAATGCAGAGGTTTGACTGTACTTGATGTGATCAAGTTCAATTTGTGACTTACGTTTTGTTCTCGGCACGACAGTGGGATAGCCTCAACATTGGGATCAACCGCTTTCTGGTGAATGATGACATCATCGGAGGCATTCACAAACACGTCAATGCCTGCAACGCCATACAAGATTCCATTCTCGAACACTGCATGCAAGCAACCACCACTAGATGATAAAACCGATAATTACACAAATTGTGGTGAATTCGTTCCACAATCTTCACATGAGAATTGCAAGAAAGAAATGAGGGCGATGAAAATGCTCAACTGTAGGGTGAAATGCAACTAGGGATGTACCTAGAGTGAATCGAAAGAGAACGGATGGTGGGAGAGACAGGCGAAAGTCCAAACACTAAAATCTTAAAACCTTCGAACCCTAAAACTCACTATTCCAAACATTCCGAAACACCCAATGAGATGTTTCATTGCAACTAAACCCTCAGGGCTCAGGCTGAGGGTGAGTTCAGGCTGCATTACAAGGGTGCTTGGATAAGGTCAACACTTGGAGCTAGAAAAAAGTGTTGACCTTATCCAAGCATTGATCTTTAACAAATACTTCATTTGCATTATTTTTTCTAATTTTGGTGGTTACAACTTTGGAGGTGTTTTCTCACCCATATTTTTGATACACTAACCAATCGCCTTTCTAATTGATGAATTAGAATGGGCATCATTGAAAAGCAAACGCTGACCATATGCAAGCACTTGACCCTAACCAAGCTCATAATACATGTTTTGGGCAAAAGAGGAATAGGGCTGTGATCTTATCCAATTGTTTATGTTACAAAGGTTGACGTTAACCAAGCACCATTGTATTTAGGGCATCTCCAAAAGTGACTCCAACACATTCAAAGTGGATGAAAAATGTTGAGGCCCCTCTCAAAACATTTTGTCCTACCATGTCTAGCAAGGGCCCTTCAAGCCACTATTCATCTTAAATTTAGTGAACTTTATCCTCTACTTTTCTTGATAAGTGGTTAACTGATTATTTATGGGACATGTTGGAGTGCAAGGCCACCTTTTTGAAGAGCATGGGTGGAGATCAAGGCACTTGAGGGCCAGCCAAACAGATGGAAAACAAGAGCCCAAATCAGTGGAGATGAAAGTTCATAATACATGCTTTTGGCAAAAAAGGAGTGGGACTGTGATCTTATTTACAAAGGTTGACTTTAACCAAGCACCACTGTATTTACCTGGGTACGTGACGGTGGCGACCTCGCCCAACCCATCGAAGTCGACATAAGGCTCCGTCCAGAACGTGACGTTGGGCTTGAACCGCAACGTGGCTTGGTAATCGAAGTAAGGACGAATGGCCCAGAGCGGATTCCAAAACGCATCGGCGTTGCTGACGTACGTGACGGAGCTGTTCATCTGACAGGACAGGGCGCGTAGATTTGTTAGCGGATCAGGAGGATTGTTTTCTTCACCTGGCCCGACGCTGAAGAAGAACACAACCACGTTGTTTGCGTTCAGATCCGCAACGCTGCGCTTGAGAGCCGGGTTGTCGGTAAACCCGGAGACCTTGGAGAATTTGGTTCCATCAGTGAAGACGAGGATTATCTTCAGCTTGCTTGTAGGAGTTAGGGCTTCCAATGCGGCGTCGAAACCGATCGTCAGGTTCGAGACGCCGCCCTTCGAGGCGTTGTTCGTTATCTCGGAAAGGTTGAAGATCGAGTGGAGCGATGCGCTGTTGTTTGTGGATATTAGCACCTGAACAAAAAAAATTCAGTCAGCTTGCATTTGCTATGACAATCACCAAGGACAAAGGCAATACCATGGGAATGGTCAGCATTTATTTGTTTGAGCCTGTATTCACACATGGTCAATTGTATGTGGCATTGTCTCAATTGCTCAAGGCAGGACCATGGGAACGGTTAGCATTTATTTGCCTAAACTGTATTCACACATGGTCAACTTTATGTAGCATTGCTTCAAGTTTGCAGTGTTGGGAATATATCACTAGATTGTCAAAACAGAGAAACAACTACCAATGTTGCGTACATGAAGTTGTTGATACGGTGACAACTTCAAGTACAGCTTGACCATGAGATGAGGTTTATTAGAAGATCTAGGTAGAGCAATTTACAATGACAACACTAAAAAGGTTTAAACTACCTTCAAGTGCAACTCTTTTAAACGAAAGTGTCCAATATATAAATTGTTTACTTGAAAAAATATTTGATTGCTCCAATTCACTTAGTCACATTTTGAACACCGCCACTATTCATTTAACCGTACTGAATGGGTTTACAAACTTGTTAAGATCGGGGGGCGTATTTTGCTTGTTCTGAGCTCAATGCTCAATAAAATGGTAGAATTGGCAAGCATTGACACCTGCCCACCCGCTGCCGATTATGCTCGCAGAATACGGCCCCCTCCCGCTCTCTAGTACGTTTTCAGCTAAAATAGCAAAGTTTTAAGGAGAGAAAGTATGAGATTGTGTGCACAAGAGGATCAAAGCGCTTTCAGTAACTTACGGAATTCGGTTGCAGTTGAGATGCCGACGCTGCGTCAAACTTGACCACGTTGACAGTGTCGTTGCTGCGCAACGTGTCGAAAAGCTCCGACACGACGTTCACCGCCGAGGTAAACGTTTCAGATGATTCCTGTCCGGTGTCGAGAAGCACGACGAGGTCATTTATCACGGCCGTTGCCAGGATGTACCACGGGCGTTTGCGAGGATCGTAATGGGTGCAGCCTTTGCCAGGGTCTGCAACCTGGACAACCACGACAGCATGCGCCGAGGTTAGGCAAGCAACTTCAAAGCAAAACAAAACATCGCAAAGCATAGTTCTGTCAAGAGCGTACAAATGCAGATATTGACGCTTGAAGATGTAACCCCTCGCCCGGCGTCACACAACAGTAACACCGTGAATCTCCATATAAAGTACTCCTTCTGTCCCTCTAAAAAGCTCCAAATCAGACACATTTCTTGTACCACTAAAAAGCGCCCTTTTGCTTATTTCAAACTCTGCGAAAGCGTTTGCCATGTTCTATGATCTCATGGGGTAACCTAAGTGATTAGAGAGCATTCCTCTCCTAGCAAGCTTGGCCTTGCCCATATGAGGTACCATTGTTGCTACTAATCTTTAAATCATCAATGATGAAGAGCTGGCAGCATGCACAAATATGGGACTTTTTGCATGGGATTTGGTACCTAAACGGCAACATAAAAATTAGAGATTTTACATACATTTGGTAGATGATATATTGATTCTAGAATGCATGTGTCACTAGCACAAAAAATAAAACCACAATTAATCCTTTGCAAAGAGGGAGTATGCAGGATGTGTTTGGAGCTTACCCGTCCAGGGTAGCTTCGCCAGACACCTTCTGCGGAGCCGAAGTAGTTCCAGAACGTGAGATTGATTCGGCTACTGGCGGTGAACTGGAGATTGGATTGAGAGCAGATGGCTCGTTTGATTTCTGGTCTCAGATTCTCATTGGAATAGTTGCTGAATGTGGGCGGAACTCTACACACAAGTGTTCCACTCTCGAGGGTCAGGTAGGGGTCGCCATTAGGCAATGCAAAATTCAAGCCACGAGCCAGAATGCAAAGTCTAGAAGCTAACACCATATTAGGTAAATTGGGTGAAACAGAGGGACTATTTTGTACTCCACCTTAACCCATAAATGAGCATAGGGTGTAGTATATGTACATATGCTGCTGTATAATTGACATTTGCTACCAAAAAAAGTTTTAATTTAAGACCTCAAGTAGCTCACTAAAACTGGTTTGATCTATTCTCCAATTTCTTTATTGATCTCAAATGTAGTAAAGGTGTGAATCTATTCCAAATACAAAAAAACACCTTGTATTGTATTAGTTGCAATGGCACGCTCAAATATTTAGGAATTAATCTTACATACAATAAATGTAGACATAGCTATAGCTCAAAGTTATAATTATTTGAGATTCTTGGAGGCAATCACTGAGACTTTCACTATTGTACAAGAAAGTGCACGCTTGCTATTTTGTCAAATGCTAAATTGTACATAATGGCAGAAATAATGAAAGTCCTGGAATGTACTTTTTTTCCCAATTTACCTAATATGGTGTGCTAGAGAAGAGAGAAGCAGCTTACTTGACGAAGCCATTCTTGCCGAAATTGAGCTGCACCTGCAAGCATGTTTTATTAGGGTTCAGTTCCTCGCACTCCGCCACGGCTCTGAGCGTGTTGGCGCATAAGAAATTGTCGTTGTGGGTTGGAGAGCAGCTATGCCGGGCGCAGTTGTCCACGCACAAGGACAGCCCTGTAACACGAGCGACCCAACCTGGTCAGTCCAAAACCCATAACCCAGCAAACAAGTTCAATCAAACCTTGTCCACGCTGCTTGCATCACAAGGAAAATACAAACAATCCCCTGTGTTGAAATCCACGTCACAGGGGGTACGCGCAACGCTTCCGGGATCTCATTTGGGTGAAACCATAGAAAATTTTAAAATAGACTATAACAATGAGAAATATAAGAATATTAAACCGGGATTACAAACATACTAAACATGACGAGGTATTTTTTATCCCATCAGGATGACTAAAGATTTTTGTATGAGTTCCTCTGGTCTCCGGCGGAGATTCTGATTAACTTGCTTGTGTACATACAACCACCATATTAGGTATTTTGGGATAAACGGAGGGACCATTTTGTACTCCACCTTAATCCGGCATCAACAAATGCATAGTTAGTGCTCAAAAGTTCAAAAGTTCTATGTTTTAAAATTCTTGGAAATATTTACCGAGACTTCACACTTGTATAAGAAAATGCAAGCTTGATTTTTGTGATATGTTAATATATAAATAATGGCAAAAATAGTGAGAAAATCCTAAAATGTATTGATTTTCTCAATTTATCTAATAAGTTTATTAACCCCTTATTCAAGGGTTAATTTTTCTAAATGTTGATTTTGAATTTGTGGTGATAAATTGTTTGCAATGAGGTGCAATGCGGCATGAATTTTGATTGGGCACTTAGGGGCTAAGCTTAATGCCTAATATCTCAAATACCAACACTGGAAAGTAGCTGACGTGTGCACTTTGGAGGATCATGCCCGGGCTTACCGCATTCATCTTTATCCTGAGCCAAGCGAAGTGCATCGTTTGCTAAACGTCGCACATTCTTATCCTTGATAGCAAATTCTTCCAATGTCATCGGCTGCGCAGGTAATGCAACCCATAACGCCACCACTAGCAACCAAAGCACGCATGCCCATGCTCGGACCATCCCTCCCGAATCCATGCCGTTGTCTTTCATGAGTCAATCAATACTAGCTGGGTCAACCAAAGAACACCATATAAGATAAATTAGGAAAAATAGAGGGTCCAATTTGTATTCCACCTTAATCTTGCATATAGTAAATGTAGGCATAGCTATAGCTCAAAATTGTCATTATTTGAAATTCTTGAAGATAATCACTGAAACTGTACATGCATGCTTATTTTTTAGTAATATGCTAAATTATACATAATGGCAGAAATAGTGAAAGTCCCAGAATGTACTGTTTTTCCCAATTTACCTAATATGGTGCTAAAAACGATTCAGCCCGCCATGGTCTGTACACACCAGTGCTCCGGCAACCAGTGCTCCTCGACCCCTACAACTGCTCGCGCGTCGAGCATTCCACCAACATCCGGCGACATATTCAAATTCAAACCTAACTTCAAATCAGTCATCAGCATTGCTACAATGCAGATCCCGGACATCCCTAATAGTTTCTCTTCCATCGCCCATGTGTTGAAATCCGCGTTTCTCAAAAAAGACAGATTCTTGCACGAGGATGATTGTCGTGGCTCAGGAAGAAAGTGAGGCTACTGCAGGTATTCATCAGGGGATTACAGAGGGGTTTTAATTGCACATAACAGGGAGATATTGATCCAACACGGAGTCACAAGCGAATTTGTAAGATAAGTACGTGTTTACCCGGTCTAGTATGGATTCAAACTAACCTCCTCGTGTACTTCGTCATTAATACCTAACGTTCACCCTAGCACATATCGATCATAGACTGCGGTACTCAAAGTCCAGCTCGCATCGACTACCACGCCACGCCTAAACCCTGAACGATATGTATGGCGCTCGATTTCAAAAAGATCTACGCTTGCATTACACCTTTGTCTCTCTCAGTCATTCTCGGGGTCTTTCTCTCAATCTCTGTCTGGGCATCGACAGTCCTTGGACACAGAAACTAGTGTTTGAGCTCGGGCCAGTCGCTTTTCCGGACGGTGCGCTGTGATGCGAAATCTCGGAAGCGCCGACGCGGGTGTGCAATCCTCCGGTGCACCTGAGTTGGCGGCGAGGAACACATACAAAGGCAAAACGTCCAATTGCCGCCTGATCAGGAAAGGTCGTCACCATACTGGTAGATGGGGCATCCGAGTGGAGCCTCGTGGGCCTCCAATTGATAGTCTAATTCTGTACTTTTCTCGTACTGTTTTTGAGATACGAACTTTGGTTGTTGTACAATTGTACTGTAGATGTTGGTAAAATTGGCCGATTTGGGAGACGGTGGATTCTGCAATTTGACTCTCGGTGGACACGCAGTGCGGGATCAGCGGGAACGCACCATCGATAGATCGACGACGACGGACGGATCTCACACAGACAGATCGATTACTGGTGTATTAGTTCCACTGGACTCATCTGATCGACTCCGCTTTAAAGGATGGACCGTCCACAATACACGCGGCGATGCTCGCTTCTGATTCGGAGACGGCTGATCGACGGCTGACGCGACCTGTGAAGGTGGTCCAGGTCAGCGTTCCGGGAGTAATTGTAGCTCCAGCGGTATAGTCCGGCATTTCCCATTTTTAACCCCTAAACGTCGGCACGGACGAATATCGTCCTTTTGCCTCCGAAGAAAAAAAACTCTGTATCTCACAAAAAGATTTTAATCTAATTTTTTTCAGAAGTGATCATAAATGTAGTGCATTATGGAAGGTAAAAAAATATCTTTTGGGATAAATTCATTTTGTTTTGTAACCTAAATTGTGATACATGATGTTAGCTCCCGAGCTGTCCTTCTTGCAATTTTCATGAGGGCATCATGCATTGTTGACTTTTCCAACTTTTTGAAGCAATACTACAGGTGCCCATGTGCAAAACATTGTAGAATGCTACAGGCAGGACAAGCCATGGTGATCCATCCGTCCTTTAAGGGTTAACTTTGTTTCAAGGGCATGTACCCGTGATCTTTCGTAATTTTCTATGTTTAACCCCTAAAGGATGTTGCCTACCAAAATTGTTAGATGTATTCATACAAGGACCGTTTAGTACTTGAAAATATGATTTTATGAAAAATGTCAAAAATTCCCCAAAAAAATCCAAGTTAATTGGTAGTATATTTATGACTTGGTTTAAGATTATTTTACAGCTCCAATAAAATTCATGTGCTGCCCAAATACCCCATTCATATACAACACACGAGGAGTGTATACAATACAGCAAGTTAGCAACATCCTTTAGGGGTTAAATTGTGATAAACAATTATCTATTTACAAGTCTTTCTTATCAATTGTCTTCCTTACCCTTCATAACAATGGAGTGGTGTGGGAGATATTCACATGCATGTATGCAATCTTAGAAAATGAACCTCCATACACTTCTATTATAAATAAAATAAAATAAAATAAAATCATAAAATGATAATGAATTTATGATCACTTACAGAAAATTGCATAGTAATTGGATTATTTACCAGTCATAAATCCGTGCAGCAATCTAAATGAAGACCAATTGGAGATGTCCACCCCATGGCCCACATCCGGAGGAAAATTCAGTTACAAAACAAAATTCAAAATTTTACAAATATTTTTTGGCCAATCAAGTCACGTGGAGGACAACCACCATATTCACTTCTGAAATTGTATTCAATTATACATATAGATTTTGAAGGATTTGGGTTTTTTTTAATCTAGTTTCAAGCTTCAACCAATTTTTTTTGCATCTAAAACCTACAAGTGACATGGGTTCTAGGTTTCTTCTTAAGTGTAAAGTTGGATGATATTCTTATTAAACACTTTTTTGCAATGGTTCTCTTAGAAATATTACTTCATAGGCAATTGAAGAAGTGAAAAGATGCATTTTGCCTCATTCTTTGCAGAAGGCACTCATTATTCAATGCAAAGGTGTGAAGAACCTCCAATGATTTTGTTTTTGCAAGGAACATGTTCAAAAAGTTATTGAGAGTCTAAATTGATAATCATTTTTTAAGTGGTTGTAAGGAAGCAAATTTGCACAATAGCTGTGTAGATTAACAATCATGCTTTTCCAAATCGGCTTTCCTCCTAGAATGGCACTCACTTTGTGTCTCATCCAAATGTTGAGCCCTTGCTTTTGCATGCATCCTAGTTGGCAATTGCATTGTGAAGTTTGCATGTTGTGCTCCTTCAACCTTCCAATATGTTTCAAATTTTCAAGATTCTTTTGCTCCTAACTCAAAACTCACAACTAACTTGCAACATTCTTCCAACATGCGTCTCATTTCACCCTCATTGAACTTACGTGGCTTTCAAACACCTGCAAGTCTTTAAATACCACCAAGTTTTTGAATTACTTAAATTTGCAATGCTCCTTCAATTTGTTTCACAATTTTGGCTTGCTATGCAACACTAAATGTCTCTTCCATGTGATCCATTGGCGTCAATGCTCGCGGCAGTTTCAATGTCACAACCCACCATGAAACAAACCAAAAAGCTCAACATAAATATTCAAAGAATCTACTTTACACAAAGAAGTATATGCCCACACTTGTTTTTTTACAGAACACTAGTTTGTTATGCTGTAGGTTGAGAGCAGATTTGGCGTAAAATAATTCCTCAAAATTTTACCCAATTATTTTAAAAATTATTCTTCAAAAGTGCCCAATGTTAAACAATTCAAAAAATTGAAATGTCAAATATTATAAAAGACATTAAGCTTAACTAACAATGGAAAGGCAAAGTTGATTCTAAGAGGGCTCAATCTCCTACAAATTTTATACCAAGAACTAATTTTAAAAAGTGAAAGATGCTTAGAAATAGGCTTAATTCTATTAAATTTTTTGGTTGTATACCAAATAATAACAACTATTTTTGAAGTGCCTAATCTTGTTTAATTACAAAATCAAATGCCGAATTGATTTTTTCTCAAAAATAATTGATTTGGCACATACATATCAAATCTGCTCTCAACTTACAGTAGTGTTCCCTAGCATTGACTTTCTATGTAACACTAAATGTTTCTTCCATGTGATCTATTCCGTCAATGCCCGCATTGGTTTCAATGTCACATCCCGCCATGGAATAAACCAAAAAGTTCAATGTAAATATTCAAAGAATCTACTTTTACACAAGAAGTAATTGCGGCCACTTGCTTTCTACATAACATTGGTTTGGTCGAGTGTGGCACTGTGGCCTAGCATTGACTTTATGTTACATTTCAGATCTCCCTGCTCATTGGTCAGGGACTTCTTGCTGCTAGTTGGTCCGGTGACTGGGTATTGACCACCTATGACCGAATGAAGAGGACATGTCCTTGTAGCAAACCATAGCTGCCCAGTGCCCAGCCATGTTTGCTACTGTAGTTGACTATGCCAATGAAAAAACTACTATTTTGCAGAAAAGCACAGCAACCACCTACCAAATATGGATCCCATGCACTGCATCAATGCACTTGCCCACATTCACTCCAAGAATTCCACACATGCGGTTAGCCCCTAAATGTTGGCACAGATGAAAAATGTCCATTGCCTCCAAAAAAAACTCTATATCCTAGAAAAAGACCAATTTTGATCTGATTTTTTTAGAAGTGATCATAAAAGCGTAGTGCATCATGGAAGGCAAAAAAATACCTCTTGAGATACATTCATTTTGTTTTGTAACCCAAATTGTGATACATGGTGTTAGCTCCCAAGCTGCCCTTCTTGCAATTTTCATGAGGGCACCATGCATTGTTGACTTTTCCAACTTTTTGAAGCAATACGACTGGTGCCCATGTGCAAGACACTGTAGAATGATACAGGCAAGGCAAGCCACAGTGATCCATCCGTCCTTTAAGGGTTAACTTAAGCAAATGCTTTGCCCAAATATAAATATTCGGCCACAAAAACAAAGTGAAAATAAAACAGTTGTAGATATGATTGTTTATAGTACACATTCTTTGGCAGCAAACTTTCCAAAAGTCATACCAATGTATGGACAGAATTTGACATTTAACTCCTAAAGAACCAAGGGTGTTTTTTGAGAAAAAATCTCAGAAACTGCCAACTTTTAGTGCATTGCCCAAAATCAGAAATAAAAACCTTTTTTCTTAATTTCCACAGTACAAAAGTTTGTAAAATCAATAAACCAACATGTGCAAAAAAATTCAGCCCACTTGACCGCGTGGATGTAAGATTATAACGTTTGAAGTGAGAAAAACATCCTCTTTTCATTCTTGCAAAACTAGGTCAACTGACTTTGAGTTTTCCTAGAGTAAAATTTTTACTCTACTCAAATTTGAGCTTTTTGACCATTCACAAGTATATGATGTTAGGCTCACTCATGAAAATTTTCAAATGCAAATACAGAGTCTAGCTTATTCTAAATCACCCTCCAATACAAGGAAGTTTAGTGAATTGGAAATACATTAGCCATTCTTTCATGATTTCTTGTGCAATGTGGAAGTCTTTTATCTGAAATCTAAAAGGTGAAAAGTTGGAGACAAACATTTGGAATGTATAAAAAAAAGTTTCAAGAGCTTTGGGTTTATAGATTGAAAGATAATAGGGCTTGAAGTTAGAGGGTTTTTTTTTCTTGAAACTGCCCAAACATAGTTAACAAAGTTTGACTCCCTTCAAAATGTGAAGTGAGAGCTCATTTTTTTTTTTTTGACAATTGTACACCATTTTTTTTTAGTTACATACTTGCCAAATTTCAAAAGTTGATGAGAGTTTTAGCATAAGATTCTCCAAAGATGCTTAAATTGCTCAGACTGTCCAATTTCTTTTGGGCAACATAACTTTTGAACCGGGCATCCAATTGGGGAAAAATTTAGATTCCACTTGGGAGATACATATTTGCACCTTGTGTAACAATTTTGAGAACATTCAATAAAAATTAACTCCATATGACCCTGCTCGAGTTCTCAAATGGCTATTGAATAGCCACTTGGTCCTTTAGGGCTTAATGCATTGTCAACCTATTTGATATTGCAAATAAATAGGTCAAGTTTAAAACTACCAGCTAAAAAACCAGTTTTTTTTTCAAAGAAGACTTATTATAGAATATTACAGCTTGACGCCTGAGCGTCTAGGTCATTTTCATCAAAATTAAGGTTTTGAGAGACCTACAGCTTTGATGCATCATATCTCAGTCAATCGGATGATTCACAAAAAGTGACCATTGAAAATAGTAGAACACCTATTTAGAAGCAGGCTTCTAAATTTTGGGAACAATTGACAATGGGAGATGGGAGATTATGACATTTGATCAAACAACATGTGATGACAAAATGACATTTTTTGGCAGGTAGTTGCTATTATTTGTAAAATACTATAAGCCCTTGATTCATTTCAATTTTTATTGAGTAGCAAGATTAGATGTGAATGCGCACACTTGCAAATTATTAAAGTCTTTACTTTTTTTAATGTTAAGCTTTAGGGTTTCAAATCACTATTACTCAGAAAACAATGACCAGCACAATTGGTGACTGTTGCCATAATAAGGGTTAGAACATGCTTGAACCCTTGGTAGTGAAATTCCTACTACCACAAAGCACAAGCAAGAAAGATTGCAATGAGTATTGATCAGTTGTAACTTATAAGACACTGCTTGCCACCACACCCCAAATGGTGTTTCACCCAATTAAGACTCTTGAGACACTTGTATAACATTTGCCTTGCCTTGCCTTGCCATTACTCCACTTGCATGGACCACTTGAACATCTTGATAATTGTAGTTTATAGCAAAGTCAAAAAATTAGATCCAATACCTCAAACAAGCATATATATTCATGTGAGGACCATGTTTATCCTCTTGGATGTTCAGAGGTTAAACTGTTAACCCTACCCCGCCTAGGGTATCTCAAAATACTTGCAAAACAAGACGTATTTCGTCCCCTTGGGCGGTATAGGGTTAAGGTAGGAACACCCATAAGCATTAGTGTTCCCATAACCGTCACCTCTAAAATCTTGGAAAATCTATAGAAGTAAATAGATGTAATTACAAGGATGTACAACATGTGAACATAAAACCGTAGTGTTGGTTATGGGTACAATGGCAGTTTGCTCTTTAAAAATTCACAACTTATTCTCACAGTATCCAAATAATTCATTCAAAAGTGCAAACTCATTATTTTTCTATTGCTAACAAGATTTTATAATTTTCTAGATGTTTATCAATAGTCATCATTTTCAAAACCTTAACCCCTAAAAAACCATTGTCCCTTTGGGGGACAAGTTGGACTCTGGGCATGTACTTGTGGCTAAACTACTTTGTGTGATTTTTTGAAACTTTTATTGAAGGTGGGGAATTCAAAGATCTTCTTGGGCATCTAATTTCTTCTTCATTCTGACATTTGACAAAGAAGTTATACATGAACTTCAAAAAATTTGGGGAGGACTGCCCATCCGGGCAGCCCAAAAACTTCTTTAAAATTTACTTTTTTTTAAAACTCAAATTTGAAAATTGGTTCTTTAGATTGTTTTATTCATGAGAAGCTTTGAATCATTCAATTTCAATCAATGACTTGAAAGTTATGAGGAGTTTTTGTTTGCAGGCAGTTATGGAATCTCTATTGTAAAATAAACTTTGAAGTCCTTTATTTTACTCAATTTTCAATATTTTGGAAAAGAAATTAAACTGAGAGAAGTACATTGTTTATCACAACATTATCACAGTTGGAATTTGCATTTTTCCTCTCCATAATTAAATTCTTAACAATTTAATGTTTTGACTCATTCTCTAATTATTTTTACTTACTATTTTTTCCTATGTGATGTATAGTTCCAACTGATTTGAAAATTCTCCCACATACACCTAACTTGATCTCCTACATGAAAAAAATAAAGCGCAACTTTTGGTAGAGCAATTTCTTTGTTATAAAAGTGGTTAAAGGCTTCTGAAATTTTTGGGCAGCATGAAAAAAAAAATTTATTTTTTCACTTTAGATGTAAATATCTCACTCCTCTCCATTTGGAATGAGCTATTTTTTTTCCCCAAGTACCTCTTTCAGTCTGGGGCAAGATCCTACGATTGGATTTCCCAAAAATAAAACATAAAATCCCTTATTTCTAAACCTCCTAGAAATGACAGTTTTTAGTGGTTTTGGCAAAAAATAGGGCTTGGTCCTTTAGGGATTAAACTAATGCTTATGGGTGTTCCTACTTGAACCCTTAAAAGACAGATGGATCACCGTGGCTTGCCTTGCCTGTAGCATTCTACAATGTTTTGCACATGGGCACTAGTAGTATTGCTTCAAAAAGTTAGAAAAGTCAACAATGCATGATGCTCTCATGAAAATTGCAAGAAGGGCAGCTCGGGAGCTAACACCATGTATCACAATTTGGGTTACAAAACAAAATGAATATATCTCAAGAGGTAAATTTTTGCCTTCCATGATGCACTACGCTTTTATGGTCACTTCTGAAAAAAAATCAAATCAAAATCAGCCTTTTCTAGGATACGGAGTTTTTTTTCAGAGGCAACATACAATTTTTGTCAGTGCAGACGTTTAGGGGTTAAAGGCTGCAGGCACCAATATCAGCACCATGCCAGACGCCAGACTAGCGTGACAATTTTAGGGAAGCTTTGGTTTGGTACTTTGATCTGTCTGTCTGTCAGTCATGGCCTCATGGGACACATGGTGATCATTGTGCCGCTGACACCATTGTGATCTTTTTCAGTTTGCAAGCAATGGCTGAGCTCTGAACTGCGAAGAACCAACAGCCTTGCAATGCAAGCTTGTAAGCATGACTTCTTTTCCAAGCTTTTAAAGACAATGGGGGTATCACAGTGTGGTATACAAGGTTCAGAGAAAAGTTGAACTAAACCACTCCTACAAACCTTCTTTTGACATTTTGAACAAGCCAACGACAACACTATTTGGTGAGCGTAAAATGGTGAGGCATGAGCGTTGACCCAAGATTTTGTGAGCGGAAACAGATTCTCAACCCAAAATCAATAAAATAACAAAAGAATAATAAAATTTTCAATGAAATAACAAAAATAACAAAAGAATAATAAAATTTTCAAGAGATGATAATTTAAAATACACAATTATAAGGCCCTATGTACTGTATACAATTATAGATGGAATTTTTATTTTGACAAAAAATTCCTGCTCACTACTCACAGCTCATGACTCATGGATCCCCACTAATGAAATACCATTCCCCTTGAGACGCTTGATCCAAAGCTCATTTGCAAAAGTTGCAACGTCAGCTTGAATTGAAGGTAGAAAGAGCCATGCCTTGCCATTATTTGCCCACAAACTGCCCATCCATACACCATCATTTATTCCCCCTGGGGTACTTGTTAGCCTTTGTAATATAAAACCGGCTCAAAATATGTTTCTTCTAAAAGTGAACCAATTGAAACTTCTCATACTTGGTATATTCAATATTTTTGTACTCTCACCAATTACTTTCTGGTTCTTTGAAAATCTCCCCTGGTTTTTTATCCTTCATGTCCAACAGGTTTTTTTGCCATTTCAAGTAAGTAACTTTTTATTCGTAGCCGGTTTTTTTATGCATTGAGTATCATACTACTACAATCACAAGGCCCATTGTAATATCATATTTTCACCTCTGTAATATCAAGTTTTCACCTTTGTAACATCAAGTTTTCACCTTTGTAACATCAAGTTTTCACCTTTATAACATCCAGTTTTCACCTTTGTAACATCCAGTTTTCACCTTTGTAATATCAAGTTTTTACCTCTATAATATCAAGTTTTCACCTCTATAATATCAAGTTTTTACCTCTGTAACATCACGTATACATTCTCTATGATACAATTTGAAAATTTACTGAAATTTTTACTTTGCATTCTATTAACATATGAAGATCCTAATAAAATTCTAATGGTGCATGCATAGTGTAGAAAACGCCAAACGCTACTAAGGGACTAAAAAAAGGGGCTAAAACATCCATATAGCTCAAGTTATATTCTCTCGACATCACTTTGTTTATGAAGGACACTTTACAATAAAAATTTGGTCAAAAACTTACCCACTCAAATAATACACACTTAATTCTAGTGAAAATATTTTGGATGAAGTGGCCTTAGCTTTTTTTCTAACCAAAAAATGGTTGAGTAGCAAGGATGGTTACATTTTGTTACAGAAGTAAAGTTGGATGCTTTCAACCTTCCATCAAAATTAAAACTCATGATGGTTTTGTGAGAAATTAGAATATTGCACTAGTAAAATGAGGCGACATCAAGTGGAACCCTAAAATTCAGGCTCCTACTCCTAAACCCATGTATAAAAGTTGCCTAAATTTTTTTTCATTTTTTCAAAAAATATTGTAGAACAACTAGCCACACCAATTTTGGTGTAGCAAAAAAGCAAAAATTAGGACAAAACATTTTCATTGCTTAGCTCTCATGTACATATAAAAAGTCTTTGCTAAATTTTAAATCTAGCTACATACTCTAAAATCTTAAAAAGGAGACAAAAGGCATAAAATTATGAGGTGTGGATTACTACACCATGCCCTCAACCGCAACTAAGCTCAATTTTGCACATGTGAGTTTGCCATGTTCATCAATGTCCACTTACTCTTTTTTTCCTTTAAATTATTCCTAAGAACTTGAAAATGCTTAAGCTTAAACTAATGTTTTGTACATTGAGAATAGATTGGTAGTAGGTCTTTGGTGCTCTTGTTGTGATTTTAGGAACCTTCTAACCATGATTTGAAATATCTTTTCAAAATTTATTGCTACACAAGTTGTTTCAAATATTGCACCCATCACTAATAATACTAACTTGCACTAAGTCAAAACTTAAGTGAGTTTGTGAGGTGCACTAGTGTTGTAGTTCATTGTAATTTAGGTTGATTCAATCTCTTGTTGACTACAATATTAATGTAATATCTCAAATAGTACAACTCAAGAAGCCAAAACTTCAAAGAGATTTTGTGAACAAATATCTCAACTAGAGAGTATGAAAGAGGTTGCACCAACATGTTGCTACATAAGGGGCTGCAAACAATTGTGGACAGAACTCTACTTGGAGAACAAAAGCTAAAGGCATGCTTTTTTTTTTCACATTACATAAACCAAGGTCACCCAAATTAGTGTAAAAGAATCTTGCAGTATTCGAAAGCTTGTACTAATTGAAACAACTTGTGTACCACATCTCCTTTGTTTGATACTCAAGTTTGATAGACTACTTTTGTCTCCCATTCTCATCTTTTATACAATGCAGTTAGTTTTAAATTTTGTGAAAATTACCTCACGTTCTGGTGGGGTTAATACAGTAGGGGTAGTCACAACTTCTTCACCACCATTCTCAATCTTCAAAGAATGGGGACTTGGCACTCTCTTCTTGAATTATAGAGGTCCTATTTATTCTTTGAAAATTGAGAAATTTTTTCTTCGTCTTTAGAGGAGAAGAATGGGCATGAAGAAATTTGCCAACCGTATGACTTAACTCCCATTAAATTGTTATTCTCACACAAGTGTAGGTACTTGTTGTACCAAGGCAACATGAATGTTCTTGTAATAAGCAAATTTTGGGCTAGCAATCTTAATACAAAATGTGGTCAATTTAAAAATTTAAACCATGAGTTATTGGTTAACTCACAAACACCACTAACTTGATTCAAAGTAAAGCCTCAATTTGAACCACTTTATGCATGTATCCCTTTCTCCCATATAAAAGGATGAACAAGTCGCTAGAAGTTGCACCATGACACTCTCTCTCAACCAATCTCAATTCTTGGTTGTGTATTCAATCTATTCTTGATTGCATTCTTCTATATATAGAAAATGTTATATTCTATTATATATAGGGAATTGCTAAAGCCACACCCAAAATTGCTAACGCCACACCCTAAGGTGTCCTTTGAGCATGAACTATGAGAATTTGATGTTGATTTTTCAAATTTGGATAAAAAGGTTTGTTTCACCTTTATCATTCTAACACTATTTTCAAAAAATATTGGAGGTTTTCAAATTTGAAACTAAAAATATAGGACTTTTGAAATATTTAAAGCAAAAATACATCAAAAATATAGAAATAGTGCAATAAATGTTCAACAAAAAATCAAATTTGTTTTCTTTTCTTTTAAGAAGGTGATAACGCCTTGATTGAATGAATGATGGACCACTTCAATGAAAAAAATAGCATTAAATTTGCAAAATACATGCTTATAAGGTGTGATGTTAACAATTTAAGGTGTGACTTTAGCAATTCCCTATATATAATAACGATAAAACATTGAAATGTTTTGATCAAATTTCTACGTTAACTTTGAACAAACCAGCATAGCTGGGATCTACCCTCCTGAACTCTACCTTCCTTGAACAGGGACTTGCAACGTAGTGTGAACTTCCATGTTGGCCTAGGAAATGGAAATCCCAAAAACAACAAACAAGTTTGCAGCTCGTTTATTGTTTCTGATTGAGCGTTTTCTGGGAAGCAGGAAAGTTCACCCTTAGAAACATTTCATAAGGCAAACAAAAGCAACAAATCCTAGATGAGATAATCTGTCAAACCTAGACAATTAAGGTAGAAATATTATAAACGGTTAAAATAAGGCACTTTAGCATGAAGATATAGGGAATTTCTTGAGAAATTAAGCTCAATCTGTGGAGAAACAAGGATAAGGAAGAGTGAAAAAAAAAAAAAAAAAAAAAAAAAAACTCAAAATTGAATATTTTATGCAATATAAATGTGGATTTAGGGTTTGAATCAATTTTGGTTTCATAGGTGCACCTTAAACGGCTACCTCTAGAACATTGTTCTGAAATAAATTTGAACCAATCAAATGCGAGGAAAGAGCATCTTTCTGAAATCTCTTTCAAAGCCAACTCTTGTTGATTTAAGAACACTCTACTCTGCCATTGCCATTATCGGGCAGTAACCGTTTATGGTATTTCTACCTTAGAATGGTCTACAAAAACAGGAAAAAGCGAAATTCACGTCAACAAACAACCAGGAACTAGACCTCCAAAGCTGACGAAAGCAAGAAATTCTCGCAGACTCGCACTGGCTAACTAAGGGAAAAAAATTTAAAAAATCTACCGCAGTGACCAATAAAAACTAAGATTTAGAGACAAATAACAAGAAAGACAACAGAGATCTATACAATCAAATAAAACTACTGGAACGGTACACAATAAGGTTACCCACTTCACATTCTTATCCAGCTTGAGAGTCTTTAACCCTGTTCCACTTCTCCTTAACACATTCTCACATCAATATTACAATTTCACATTCCCATTCACTCGAGTGCTAAGAGGTTCAAGCGATGAAGAATTCGGACCTAAGAGGTTTGAACATCTAAAGAAAGAAAAATCCAGAGAAATTTACATTGGCAATGATCCACGAAACACGAGATCCAAGACATACAAACTGATGACACAACACAGATCTCTACACAAGCAAGTTTCATTGCAGGAACAGCACAATAGGTTCCCACTTTTTCATTCTTATACAGTTTGAGAGCCCTAGACCCTATTCCATGGCTCCATTCCAACATATACAATTGCACACTCTTGTTCAAGTGCATTTATGATACTAAAATTACTAAATTGATAAAGAATTGAGTATGTTAAGAGAATGAGCATTTACAGAAAGAAAAAAATACACGAGATCTAAGACATACAAACTGATGACACAACACAGATCTATACAAGCAAGTGTAATTGCAGGAACAGCACAATAGGTTCCCACTTTTTCATTCTTGTACAGTTTGAGAGCCCTAGACCCTATTCCATGGCTCCCTTGGACATTCCAATACTTACAATTTCACACTCCTATTCAAGTGCATTTACTAAAATCACTAAGTTGGTAAAGACTTGAGGATGTTAAGAGTATGAGCATTTACAGAAAGAAAAAATCCAGAAAACTCACATTGGCAATGATCCACAAAACACGAGATCCAAGACATACAAACTGATGACACAACACAGATCTATACAAGCAAGTCTAATTGCAGGAACAGCACAATAGGTTCCCACTTTTTCATTCTTACACACTTTGAGAGCCCTAGACCTTATTCCATGGCTCCATTCCAATACTTACAATTCACACACCTGTTCAAGTGCACTTATGATACTAAAATCACTAAATTGATAAAGAATTGAGGATGTTAAGAGCATGAGCATTTACAGAAAGAAAAGAGTTGGAAAGTCTTAAGAGGAAGTTGAAGTACTCTGTCAACAGCTGCAAGCGCCGCCAGGAACAACAGAACTCTGATCCGACGCTTGATCATGTCTTAAGAAACTGCTCTTCAATTGAGCGGTGTCAGCAGTCAAGCTCGGCGTGTCGATAATCTTATGCACGAGCTCTTCGAAGCACCGTTGCACGTTGATGCTCGTCTTGGCACTGGCCTCGAGGAACAAGCACCCGTGCTGCCTCGCAAACGCAATCCCCTCCTTCTTCGTCACCACGCGCTCACTCTCCTCCAAATCCACCTTGTTCCCGATCAGCATCTTAATACAATCCTTGTTCGTGGAGAATCGATCGACCTCTTTCAACCACACATCAGACAAATCCGTGAAGGTCGCCCGGCGCGTGACGTCGTAGACGAGAATAATGCCCTGCGCTCCACGGTAGTACGAGCTCGTCAGCGTTCGGAACCGCTCCTGGCCTGCCGTGTCCCAAATAGTGAGCTTCAACCGCTTCCCTTGGAGAGTGAGCATCTTCACCTTGAAATCCACGCCAATTGTCGGAGAGAGATCATCGAATTTTCCGGCGGTGAAACGGATGAGTAAGCTGCTTTTCCCTACGCCAGAGTTTCCTATCAAGAGGACCTTGAATAGGTGGTCGAAATCTTCTCCGGGACCAGCCATTAGGCAACCTCCTCACCACAATTCACGCACTCTAAGGAATCCAAACCCCGATCTCCACCTCAAACCTCGCAACACCTACTACACTCTGTTCCTGCAAACCCTAACCGTGATCGCAATTGAGAAACTCTGGCTCTAAGAAACACGGCAACGGAGCCGGCCATGCAAATTTCGACTGCAGTTACTGAATCTGCAAACCACCGCGGCGCTCAACGGTCGTCGTGCGCACGAAATTGGAGGCACACACGAAACCTAAATAACGAGAGATCTCAACAGAAGACTTGTCGAACTACACTCTGTTCCCGTAACGCATCCCTGCAAACCCTAATCGTGCTCACAGTTGACGAACTCTGGCTCTAAGAAACACGGCAACGTTGCCGGCCATGCAGATTTCGACTGCAGTAACTCAATCTGCAAACCACCACGGCGCTCAGGGGTCGTCGTGCGCACAAAATTGGAGACACACGAAACCTAAAAAACCAAAGATCTCAGCAGAAGACTTGCTGAACTACACTCTGTTCCCGCAACGCATCCCTACAAACCCTAATTGTGATCACAATTGAGAAACTCTGGCTCTAACAAATGCTGGCTCTAAGAAACACGGCAACGGCGCCGGCCATGCAAAATTTCGACTGCAGTAACTGAAACTGCAAACTACCACGGCGCTCAGAGGTCGTCGTGCGCACGAAATTGGACGAAACTGGACGAAATTGGAGATACACGAAACTTAAGAAACGAGAGATCTCATAAGAAGACTTGATGAACAAGAGATCCCGCTGTTGTACGCTTGCGGCGCTGCAGTAAATGAGAGTGGGTTGGCTCGGCTTGCGTTGTTGCCGCCAAAGAGTGTGAGGCACTTCCGGAGGCGGGCATATTCGCTTGGTGTCTTGAGGCGCATCTTTTTTTCCTGCAACAACGAAGAGCGCCTTTCTCAGGTGATGATTTCCATGCAGCTTGTATTCCTCGGGAATGTCCCCCGACGTAGAAAACTATGTGGAATCTTCTATAGAGCTGTCTGTAATTCGAAATAACTGCAGTAGGCTAGCCTAGGAGCACGGTTATCGGGTCATGTGTCACACAATGTGCGGGAAAAACCGGTTGCTAGTTCATAGCAGTGTTTTTTTACTGACACATTTTTCGTCGTCAAATCTGTCAGTTTAACTAGTAACCTCTCTTCCCTCGAAAATTTGTCTTATGGAAAAAAAATCGATTATACTTTGAAATTATTAGCAAAAAAAACCAATTAGATTTTACTAAAAAGTTTAAATTTAGTATTCTACTAAGTAAATTTAGAAAAATATCCAGCACAATCTGGCAAAAAAATCAGTTGAACATAACAATTGCTGGTTTTTAGCTGGTGAAGTCCAAAAAAATTCCCAAACACTGGTGCCACATAAGGTTGGTCCACTTGACAGAGTGACAGGATATCCTTTCTGAAGCAAATAACTTTCAAAACTTAAACGACAACTGTGAACTGTTGCGCTGTACAGCCACAAAAGTGAATCAGCAAACTAAAATCAGCACTTCCTTAGAGGAAAGGCACACCAAACTAATTGGTCAACTTAAAAATACAAATAAATACAAAACAAACATGTGATCTGAGTTTAGGCTAGCCTATTGCAGTAATTTCAAATTACAGACCGCTAGAAGATTCCACATAGTTTTCTACATTGGGAGACATTCCTGAGGAATATAAGCTACATGGAAATCATCACTTGAAGGGGCGTTTACACGAGAGTGTGCAGAAGCGTATGCAGAAGCAGTCTTCCTTGGGCTGCACACGCATGCACACCCATACATACTCATTTTTGTTTCCACTTGTTGCACACACATGGGTAAGTAGAAGGGTAATTCCATTTTGTAAATTCATTAGATGCATGTTAAGAGTTGCTTTCACTTTCAATGACTATAATTTCTGAAAATAAAAACTCTTAATTCACAATGGGTTCCAACTAACTTCAAGTGAATTAAATGAAATTTCAACTATGATTGTTTTTGGGAATTTATATGTGCACACCCAGGGTTTGATATATGCACACCGAGGGAGGGGTAAATCTTAGATATTTATTATCAACAAGCTAAATTTGGAAATTTTGAATTGAGATTTGGATTTAGAGACCTTGGTTTAGTTTAGAATCACAAAAAAAGATACAATTGAACAACATCCATTGGAAAAACTTAGCTAGGAACGCGTTATTTGTTAATTTGGGACAACGAGGGGTCCCATTTTGTACTCACGTGAATCTGAGATTATCACCTTAATTTATGTGGAACCATATTTGTTAAATTCAGGAGGCCTCCTGAAACTTGCTTAATGAACTTTTTGTCCAAAATTTCAGATGTTAATGAATTTTTTGTCCAAAAAGAGCTTCTTTTTTGGAACATATATATCTCATTTCACTAGAAAACAATCAACAAATTCCCAATTCAATAAACATGGCGTTCTCTTCCAAAAAAGCCAAAAGTCTCACTTTGTAAGCTTTGTCCCAAATTAATGAATAACGCGTTTTGGGGCCAAATTATTACTTTTATCTTTATTTGTAAAAAGACTAAGCTTTTCCACATGGTGCTGTTCAATTATATCTTTCTTTGTGGTTCTAGACTAATTCAAGGTCTCTAGATCCAAATTTGAATTCCAATATTCCAAATTTAGCTTGTTAATGGTGAATATATCTAAGATTTACCACCTCCTCCATTGTGTGTATATCAAATCCCGGGTCACCGGGTGTGCACATATCAATTCCCTTTGTTTTCTTGTGCAATCCATATTGGATGTTATGTATTTGGTATGCATTGATATATAGTATACTATAATCTGGCAAACAAAAAAAATACAATTTTAAAAATCCCTTTCAGTGGAATTGTGTATTGTTTTTTAGCAAACTTGTGCAACTTACAAAAGGGTGAGGACTTAAAGAGTTAATACATATAATGACATGAATATATATAAACAAAAATATATACATGTGAATACAAATATCAATTAAAAAATGAATATAAACATAAATGCAATGATAAGTATAAAGATAAAATTAAAGATAACCATAAATATAACATATTTTTGTGTTTTTCTTTTGTTAAATGGTAAATTAACTAAAGTAACAAAATAAGCATTCAATGTCAATTGTGGTTATCAATACTTTTTGCCAAAAATAACACAACCCATACTCCTTTACCTTGTATTTTTGTTTTTCAATTTATTAAGAAAAAAACCCCCACATTGTCAAGGTCACAAGTCATTGTAATTAAATTAACCTCTAAATGTGCAAAGTTTTTTTGAGCTTCTTGAAATCCCATGAAAATGAGCACTCAACCAACCTTTTCATAAATTTCATCAAGCTTTTGTTCACTATAACCATACACATTTAAACTTAACATATTAGCAATTGCATAAAAAAGTAAAACAAAACATTATCACTTGTAGTTTGAAAATTTATAATGGTTAAATAAGAGGGTGTTAAAATTGCAAAAGTGACTATAAGCCTTCCAATCCTCATTTCATATGTCAAATCTAAAAAATTGGTCACCAAAAATGTATGGAGTTTAAACCTTTAAAGTCATTACATGTCTAACTTTAATCAATATACGGCTTTCAAAATCTACTCCTATTTTTTAGATGAATTTCTAATGTAGAGCTTGTCTCCAAGCTTTAGTGTATTTGAGGCTCCTTTTAAAGATTTTCCAACACTAAAAACCCCAAGATTGTAATGCACAATGCACACCCTTGTACAAAAAACTGAGTATAAAAATCATCCACATTCATTTTCAAAATTAGATATTTAGTGTTGAAAATGATCTTCAAAACAATCTTGTACTAAAAAAAACTACTAAAAATTAATGATTTGATAAGGTTTTATTCAATTTCAAACTTTTGAAATCACCCAAATTGGGGGCCTTGGGCATTTAGGGGCTAAGTAGAAACATGTAAGGGTGAATTGGGTGGTGGAACTGCTTCAAAAAGTTACCGAAAAGACATGTGGCGCTTCAAGATCCTCTGTAAAATTGTGCTGCACACCCTTCTTGCTTCCGCACACACATAAAAGTGGTAGCAAGGCCGCACACCCATGATTCACTCCTACTCTTGCTCCAAAGTTATAGGATGCCTTATATAGTATTGTTTTTCTTTGCATATGCTTCTACACACTCTCTTGTAAACGCCCCATGAGAAAGACGCTCTTTGTTGTTGCAGGAAAAAGGATGCGGCTCAAGACACCACGCGTCACTTATGCCCAAAGTTTTGGCACCACAATATTGTCAACTAGGATGCCACCTAAAATAATTGTAGTTCCGGCCTAGCCCAAGTATAGAGCCATTGGGCCGGATTTGGAAGAACTGAGCAATCCTCTTGATTGAAATTTGAAAACTTTTGACTGGCCCTCAATTTGGCCCCAAGTATAAAGTGGCCCCTAGTGAGGCAGTATGCTCTAAAACCGTCACTCTAAGGGCTGATCAGATTTTTCTTGGGCTTTTGAAGACATTAGTTTTTTTTGCTCTATTTTAAGAGGAAGAGAAATGGATGCAAGTTGTGATTCAATTTTTTCCATATTTTTTGAAGCATTATTGAATTGCTGATGAATTTTTTTTCTCTATAATAGGCACCTATCTCTAACTCTAGGTCTCCCATAAACCATCTTTGTGCAACTTGTGAAGAGATGGGTGAAATCAAGGAGTATGATTTGCTCTTGTAATGGAATACACCTTTTTTTCTATGACTTGAAGGGGTCCGTTCAAGGACCACTTCATATCCAATCTTGACCTATGGGGCGCTTTATCCAAGAGGGTTGCAATTAGAGCATACTACCTTATAGGTAGTTTATCCTATTATCATATGGCCTTAGACAAAAAATCAATAAAAAATAGATATAATATATCAAATGACATGAATATGGTATCATCTAGAAGATAATCAAGTCAAGGTTTTGTATCAAGTTCCAAATTCCTAAACAAGTGAAGTATGAGTTAGTTATCAAGGTTTCAATTAATGTTCTGTTGAGTTCCTTGTTTACAAAGCAGAATTGTGTTGGAAACAAGGAACTCAACATAAACTACATTACTTGAAAACGTAGATTCTAACACGATTTTCTACTAGTGAAATGAGATAAGGTCAAGGATTCTGCTTAAATTTGGAAATGCCCTATTATCACTTTCTTATCACTTCCTTAGAGGTTTTCATTGTCATACATGATAATATTTTGTTATTTTCATCTTTGAACTTTGTCTTCATTTCCTTGACCTCTGTGGTCATCCATAAGTGCTAACTTAGTTGACAATTTTCATTTATTTTTGGTATTTTGCAACTGACATTGCTATAGCTAAGGTATTGGGACAATAAATTATATATCTAACTAAGGTCTTCATAGCTAATACGCTGTATCTTTTGCAAATTTTAGTCAAATGGAACAAAAATTGCACAACTAGTAAAGGACTCTAAGGCATTAGGAAAAATATGAAGCCTAAAGAAGGCCTTTATAAATGATTTCAGCCCTCCATTCTTTTGGTTCCCAATGTGGGGAACTAGCCCCTGCTGATGGCCGGGAAATTTTAATTAAAAAAATCTTAAAAAAAAAAAAAAAAAAAAAAATCTTAAAAAAAAAAGATACTTTTTTGATTTTTTTTAATTCTAAAAAATCAAAAAAGCTGACATGGCATCAATGATGCCACATCAGCATGCGCATGATTTTATTGGGAACCGGGTTCCCATGGCTAAGGACCCCCCCAAACTTAGGGCCTTATTGGGGCCCCATATTTTTCCTTATGGCCTTTCTAGCAATACTTGTAAACTTGGATGTGAAACTAAACCCTAAAAGATATGGATTTTTGAAGATAGAAAAGTGATAATAGGAGCAAAGTGATAATAGGGTAAACTACTTGTAGAGCATCATCAATCTAGCACTCTAAACAACTTATCAAACATATAATTACTATATTTTGTCTGGTGTAAAATTAGTACTTGTGAAGATAGTCATTGAAAGTATATAATTCTTTTTAAAAATTAAATATAACAATAGATTTGGAAATTGGATAATAGAAACAAAGTTTATTGAAAGCAAGCTAAATGACAAACAACATAGCAAAATATTCATAAGAAAAAAAATCCATGATAAAGGCACACCAAAATTTAAAAATAGCTTGCTTTCAATGGGCTTTATTTTTATTGTTAGATTTTCAACTCCATATATTGTTGTATTTATTTTTAGAGTATTTTTGTGAGCTTCAATGATAATTATCACAAGTTTTTAATTTTACATCATATAAAAGAACAAAATATTTGATAAGTTGTTTAGAGTGCTAAATTGATGGTGTCCTTAGAGCAAAGAATTTACATGGTTTTCAATTGGTCAAGCAACATCACTAGTAGAAAATTCAGCACAAAATCAACAGAATTTCAACCAAAAACCGTTGATTTTTTCTGTGAATTTGGTCAAGTTGATTTGGGTACTTTTCTGTTGATTTTCTGTTGATTACTTACAGTTTTCTGTTAATTTGTTGTTGATTTCTACTACGTATTTTATGTTGTTCAATTCTATTTCTTTTCATTTTTAAATTTTTTTTTCATAGAATTTGTTATTATTTTACGAAAATGTGAACTTTTTAGGGGGATGGGCAGCTGCCCAAACTTTTTGGGCAGCTGCCGATTGTGGGGTTTGAACCCTCCACCTCTCCTCTCACACTCCACAACCTTAACACGTTCTCAAAACCACTAGAGAATGTGCAAATGCACATGCATGCATTAGTATCTTAATTCTATTTGTACATTAAATGTTCATGTCTTTAATAATCCAGTAGACTTTGGAGGCTATTTCCACCCATTAAAGGATTTTTTTTCAAAAAACTTAGAACTAAGAAAAATTGGTAAATGTGTTTTTCTTTCACCTCCAACAATTTTTTTTGGATTTCAATCTTTTTATCAAAAGTTATGAGCTAAAATCAAAGAAGGTGTTTAGAAATTTCTAAAAAAGTGTTTATTTCCATCCTTTTGATTTTGTTTATAATTTTTTTTTAGAATTCACAAATCTCATAAGAATTGTTGCAGGCAAAGGTTGGATTCATTAATAAATATTATTTAGTGTTAGTTTTTTTGTAAAAAGAACCTTATTTTGTTAAAATAGCCTCCATAGTTTGATAGCTTCAAATAACATGATGTCGTGAAAAGTTACGAAATTAAATCCTTGCAATTATAAAATCAAAATTGTATTGACTTTTGAATAGTTTTGGATATTTTTTAAGGGCATTAATATGTGAACCACACCCTTTGAACTATTGTACCACACCCTTGGGATAAATTTTAGATTTCTACCATCAAAAATTTGAGTTTGAGAATTTTGAATTCAAACTTGGACTAAGAGACCATGGTATTGTCTAGGACCATAAAAAAAGTTGCAATTCAACAACACCCAATGAAAAAGCTTATCTTTTTTTACAAACAAAAGTAAAATTAACAATTTTCTCCCTAACTAAACTTTTTCATTGGGTGTTGTTGAATTGCAACTTTTTTTATGGTTCTAGACAATACCATGGTCCCTAAGTCCAAATCTGAATCCAAAATTTTCAAATTCAGCTTTTTGATGGTAGAAATCTAAAATTTACCCCATGGTGTGGTATAGTAATTGGAAGGGTGTGGTACACATATCAATTCCCATCTTTTAAAGCTTATAAAAATATTTTATAAGATTGTTTTTTTTTTAATTCATTTGGTTAGTAATAGAAGGAAAATTACTAAAAATACCCTTTAAGTCTTTCAAAATATCAAGTTTACGTTAAAAATTTGTGAAACATAAAAAATAGTCCTTATTTTTTGTAGGAATATCAATTATACTCCTATTATTTTGGAAAATTAATAAAATAACTCTTCTATTTTGAAATGTTAAACATATCCTTGTGTTATTTGAAATGTAAAAATCACCTTTGGTTTCTTGTAAGAATTTGCATTAAACTATACACTTGGTTATCATGTAACACAAAGATATTTTTGGTACTTTTAATCCTTAAGGGACATTTATGCTTTCTTCAAAGAATTGAGGAGCATCATTTATATTTGTTTGTAAAGAAATTTTGATATTTAAAACAACAAAATGTTGTAATTTTTATATAAAATTTTGTTGAATTAGTGAAGTTGTGTCCAAAAGTATGTAGATCAACAAAAAAATGTTGAGTTTTTTGTTATTATGGTCATGTTTTTACTTGACTTTAAAGGCTGCTAAGTTTAAATCTTACCAAATTGTGAAAAGTAAAGAAAATAAAACCAGTCAATGTACACTCAAACTTCTAAAAGATTCTTTTTTTTTGAAAACTTCTTTTATTTTTTAAAACTTCAAAAAAATTTAATGAGGTCCAAAAAGATTTTAGAAAGATATCAAAAAAAAAACCTAAACTATTGTGATAGTTTTTTTGAAAGAATTTTGATGATTTACAAAAAGATTCCTAAAGGACTCTAATTCAGTCTAAGAGATTCTATTTCTATAAGTATTTTGAAGTACTTTAACAAATGCCATAAAGATTTTAAAAAGATTCTCAAAGATTCCAAAAAGGTTCTTGAAAATTCTTAGAGATTTTCAAAGATTTTTTGAATTTCAAAAAAGATTCTCAAAAGATTCCAAAAGATTCTCAAAAGATTTCCAAAGATTCTCAAAAGATTTCCAAAGATTCTCAATTGTTCTCAAACATTGTCAAAGATTCCAAAAAAATTTGAAAAGATTCCCAAAGATTCCCAAAGATTCTCAATTGTTCTCAAACATTGTCAAAGATTCTCAAACATTGTCAAAGATTCTCAAAGATTCTTGAAGATTCTCAAAGATTCTTGAAGATTCTCAAAGATTCTCAATTGTTCTCAAACATTCTCAAAGATTCTAAAAAAACTTGAAAAGATTCCCAAAGATTCCAAAAAATTCTCAAAGATTCCTAAAAGATTCTCAAAGATTCTCAAAGATTCTCAAAGATTCTCAAAGATTCTCAAAGATTCTCAAAGATTCTCAAAGATTCTCAAAGATTTTCTAAGATTCCAAAAAAACTTGAAAAGATTCCAAAAGATTTCCAAAGATTCATGAAGATTCCTAAAAGATTCTCAAAGATTCTAAAATCTCAAAAAGATTCTTAAATATTCTTAAAAATCATGAAAAGATTCTCAATGAATGCCCAAAAGATTCTAGAAGATTCTTAAAGACTCACAAAATATTCCCAAAAGATCTTCAAAAGATTCCAAAATTTCTGTTGATTTAGATAATGGTATCCAAATCAACAGAACGTATTTAGTTTTTTACAGAATTCTGTTAAATTAGTCAATTAGCGTGGGCAAGTGCCCAAATCAACAAGAAACTGTTGGTTTTCTGTTGTTTTGGAAGGAGTTTTCTACTAGTGCATACACTTGCACCCTAGAATGCACCAAGGCCAACTGAGTAAGAGTCGGTATTTAGTGTATTGTCGTGTGGACAAAAATACAAGCTTTGTTTTAAACAATATATTATTATATCATAATCTAAGTATAACAGAATTATAAGAATTATTTGGTGCATGCCTGCAATAGACCAATTGAAAATGGGAAATGCCTGAATTTAGCAAGTAAAGTCAAAATTTCTCTTGAACACTTGAGTGCACGCAAGTGAGGAAAACATATATAGAATCATTTATGGGAGCTCTTTCATCCATAAACTTAGCTAAATTAGTAACTTTCATCCATATTTTCATTCACACAGTATAGCTTTGAGTGAGATTTGGCATTTTCATCCATTTGTTAAACCTAATTTTTTTAAATGTTGAGGTAGTTGGTACTAGATGTTTTGGAGATTTGAGTTTTCCAAAGTTAAAAAGTGCTAATCACTGTAAACAAATTTGATGCATTGTGAAAATTTGCTCTTGAGATGTGATGAAGAATGCAAGAGGGCCGTGTACAATAAGTTGGGTACAATGAGCAGTTGGGTACAATGAACAGTTGGGTACAATGAATAAGGAGACCCAAAAAACAATAGGAAGTTAGCCAAATGAAATGTCAAAAAAGTTGGATGAAAGTTGAATCAATCAATTAAATACTAGTTGATATTTTTGGGAAATGTCTAATTTATATTATTAAGTGGGAGGATTTTTTTAGGTGCTACTTTTTTTAGAATTTTAGAACTTTTTGTTGTAAGTTGAAGCAACAAAGGATGTCCAAGATATAGAACACCAAGTGTCCTCCAAGCATGAACATTTTGAAAATTTGGTAAAATTTTTTGGTGGAAGTTGAAATAATAAAGGATGCCCTATATATAAAACACCAAACTCCCTCCAACTATGTGCTAGAAATAAACAAAATGCCAAGCACCTCCTAGCACGTATAAAAGAGTAGAATTGTGATGAAAGCAATTGGTATTGCTGGTTTCAAAAAAGGACCAAAATGATGGTGCATGTGGATGAGACTCTAAACCAATTGTGAAACATTGATTTTTTGTATAGTACATCAACATTAGATTCTAGACAAATTGATTTGTGAGATATCAATTTTTTTGTAAAGTTGAATGTTGCATTACTCATACATGTCCTTCTCACGCAAAACATGTACCTATATATTAATTATAGTATAAATACACAAGCAAAATTTGGTACATGCACTCAAAAAATGGAAAAATTCATGGATACCCCTCAGGTTTGCAATATTTATATAGATATCCCTACATTTTCAAAAATTACACAAATACACTTGGACCAAAAAATTTAGGCATTGAATTGTTGTGCATGTACTTCCTTCAAGACCAATGTTGAAGAAGGGAATGTAATGAAACAGAAAAGAAGCAGCGTTCGCACAAAGGAAACAGGGAAGTGACATGCACAACAAAACAAATGCTTGAAAATTTTGGTCCAAGGGTAAATGTGTAATATTTGATAAAGTAGGGATATGAGGGTATCTTTAAAAATATTACAAACTTTAAGAGTATCTATGAAATTTTCCTCTAAAAAAAATTGATTGAAAATAAGAAATGTAGGACTTTTATGGAGGGAGCTCAAAATCTTTCCAGACTTTGGTTGGGTAGATGCAGTTCATGGCATTGAAATGAAAATCTGCTTATAATTTGGAGCGGTTAAGCATTTTTGGTTATAACGTGGGTACAAGTGGCGCTTGGTTAGCGTCAACACTTTAAGCTAGAAAAAAATGTTGATCTTATCCAAGTATTGATCATAAACAAACACTTCATTTGTGTTACTTAACTTTCTTTAATTCTAGTGGTTGTAGTTTTGGAGGTGTTTTCCTATCCATATTTTTGGTACACTAATCAAACGCCTTTTTAATTAATGAGTCAAAATGAGCATTAATGAAAAGAAAACATTGACCATCCATATGTAAGCACTTGACCTTAACCCTTAAACGACCAACTGACCACCGCAAGCAGTACAATATGATGTATTTATCTTGTATTTGGAATGCATCCACACCTTTACTACATTTAAGATCAACAAAGAAGTTAGAATATAGATCAATGCCGTTCTAGTGAGCTAGTCAAGAAATAAAATTAAAACTTTTTGTTGGTAGCAAATGCCGGTTATACAACATCATACATACTATGACCTGTGGTCGGTTGGTCGTTTAACCCCTGAGCACCCAAGGGGCCAAAATATGGCCTCTTGGTTTTGAAGAATTTCTTTATTTGATTGTTATAATCTTTTCAATGGTACGGTAAAAGGACATGTCTTTTTCCTTGGAGCTCCGGGCCTATGTTCACTGCCAATCAATACAGGCAATTTTTGTGAATCTCTTTGAGGTGATAGTTTGATTAGTATGGGTTCCAAAGGGTTTGAATTTGAGTGAACTTGTGCTGTGCGCTCAGAGGTTAAAGGTTCAAGCTCATAATACATACTTTGGGCAAAAGGGAAATGGAACTATGATCTTATCCAGTCATTGCTATTACAAAGGTTGATGCTAACCAAGCACCACCTGTACTTGCTTGACGTTTGCACTTTGCAGGACATTCAAGGTTGTTGCACGCAATCAGTTGAGTTGTTCAGCCTTGAAGAGCTGGTGAGGGTGCCCCTGACCTACAAGACCTACTCATCGCTCAGATTTATAATTAGATGTAATAATGTTCTCTATGAAATAGCAACTCAGAAACTGCCAAATAGGGAATAAGATTTTCAGGGCTGGTCACCAGTTCACCTCACAAGCTTACCAATGCTCCAGCGCATCTTCGAATTGGTTAACGAAAATTCCTCACCAAATTTCTCGCATTCAGCCACAGATCATAAATCCTAGTTTGAAAATTTCCTTGAGCAATTCCAGTCGTCTCTGAGAAATACGATACAATACATACAGAAGCATGACACATCTCTTGAATCTCGTTTACCAGCTCATGTCCGATCTCATTAGAGCTGATCAACAAATGCTCAACTACTCATACAAATGTCTGAGTTCATTACCAAGTGGTGTAAGCATTAACTGGCATAAATGGCTACGGTCGATGATGTTTGAATGAGAATGGGGAATGGGGCTGTTCAAGTGGTACAGTACATAACCTTCTACTTTAAATTACATAAAGAAATTCATACATGATAAAAATGTGATGTTGGTAAATTTGGATATAATTAGCTCTTGTATACACACCTGCTAAAGATCAAACCTCGTACATGTATTGAAAATGCTCAAAGTGATGCAAAAAGTAAAACGTTGTATGTTTTAGGTGCACAAATCGAAGCTCCAAAAGCAACACAATATTACCACATAATTGTCACAACAAAAACACAAAAAATGTTGCTTTCCAGGGAAGAATTATTTCTCATTTAACTTAACAAGAGAACTAGCTCTTTTCCTGGTCTGATTTTACTTTGGAAGTCAATCAAAATTATGACAATAAAATTCCATGATTGGTTGATTTGACCCAAATCACTGACACAACTCCCTTGCAAAGATCTCTAAGGGTCTGCTGCAAGTGACCGTGCTTGTTCATGCATATTCAGCGGGCTTGTTTCTTTCCAAAAACAAGTGGCTACTACGTGATGCAATCAGTTAGTGTACTTGTTCCATTAGAAGCAATTCAACACCCAGAATAAAAGATATAACTCAGTAAGTGGTTGCTAGACCACCTTCGACTCCTGCAACCCGAAGTACTTCTGTTATGTCACTTCTACAAAAAATACTCCTGATTGTCACAATGTTACGAACCCCACGTTATCACCATGCATTTCAAGCACCAGGGCAGCAAGGCTGTGCAGCAAAGAACTCTCAGTGTAAATTTATCAATACCAAATATATCACACCTTTCTTATGATTAGCAAAGTACTATACATCTTCCACTGAATTTGTAACCTACTACCACCAGAGAAGCCTGGTCCACTTGAACTGCACTCTACCATCTATCTCTCCACAGAATATTTTACACTGGCGAGCGAGCTGCCTACTGCAAAGCTGCTGACTGAGAACGATAACTACGGTATCTCTACGACCTCTAAGGTTCCAATTTGGAAAAGGCTGCAGACTGTTATTGTACCACCACTCTGAGAATAACAAAATATGACAACAAAACTGCAGAGGTAGAATACGGACTAAGAGGGACGAATCCAGGATATCAGCTATCAGTGTACAGAATACGAAAACTGTAGAGATGTACTCATGTTGAAATTGCTACATTTCGTCACGATCAGATCAGAATTGTTTAGAGTACATTTAGACCATGAATAGTTCTGTAGTTGAACACAGATTATCCAGTTGTACTCACTAACCTTGGCAAGGAGTCCTGTTATCTTGCTTGCACCATTTCTGAAAGTACCAGCGGTGAGGTAACAGGAGGCCCTGCCCTTCTCAAATCCGAAGCAGGTGGGCGAGCCTGAGCTGAATTCTTTCTGGCCAGAAACGAGGGTGCGTTTGGAGTTAGGGAAGGTTTCGCTTCAAATCCGCGCTCTCTCTTCCATGCCGAGTCCACTGCGGGTAAATGGAATGGGTCTGCTTCCAATGCGATTGGAAACTCCGGCAGTTTGGGTGTAGTACTTGGCATTCTGCAATGCAGTCTTCATTTATTAAAAACTTGTCTTCGTCACTCAGTATAAAACGCCACATGAAATCTACAATTAAATTTGTTTACTGGAGATAATTTTATGTTTTATCCGGGAAGTCTACCCAACTTAGCTGAAACTGGTCATTACTGTCTAGTAACCAGTTCCAGCCAAATTGAATACGCTCCTGGGCTGGGAATATGATACGATTTTCCACTAGTGCAATGACAAACTCCCAACCGGCTCAATTTGCACTGTCTCGTATTTGTTCACGACTAGACATACGGAAGTTGTCAAACCATATTTGTACACAAAGTGATAGATACTCAGTGCACATTTAAAGAGAATTATGTAGAACCTTCGGGAAAGAATTAGAACTGATAAATTCGAGCGCCACTTACTTTTCCGTGGAGTAATTGTCTCTGAAAACTCGTGCTTTGCTCAGCGTCTCCTTCGGCACTCTCTGAGCCATGTACTTTATCGGACCCCACATTTGAGGAACCCTGCGCATAACGACATCAGGCTATTTGACATTCGCATCTTCCACAAGACATTTCACACAAGCACTCTGTTCCCAGATCTCACGAACGTTACTTACAGACATAAAGGAGATCCAATGGTGCAAGTATTTCTAACGGTGATAGCTTTGCGCACACTCAAGGGGAGAAACAAACTAAACTAAATTTCAAATGAATGAAAAGGGTGCACGTATCATACTTTGTGGGAGGCTCCATGTTTCCGAACTCAGTTCGAGCTTTTTGACTTTCTTTCAAATAAGCGTGAGAAGCTTTGAGGCACGACAACGACTCCGCATGTGCATTGTCTTCGTACCCCTCATCTAGAATGAGGCCATGGAAGTAGTAAGCTGCGGTCTATAGAAACAGAACAAAAAAGGGTTACCACTATTTACATATAAAAAACCAAACAGGGTCAATAGTATCTAAAAATTGATTGAAATATCATCTTTGGAAAACAAAAGAATTCTTGAAATTCCCAAGCAGATATGCAAAAAGCCAACAATTATGAGTCGAGCCTTTTACCTTGGCTTCAGCAAGTTTCCATTTCAAGAACTGCACTTGCTTATCCCTCAAAGCTTCTCCTAAGGGCACAGAGATCAGCTTTTGCATTGCCTGTCATGCATAAAATGTTTCAGATAAAGCTAAAAAGAAATCGTTTAACGTCCGATTTGGAATATCTTGCAAAGATGAAGGTATTTAGATGCTTGGGTTCAAGTATAATGCTTTTCAAACAACCAAAACATTCTCTGTCAATATAATCAGAACATATTATTTGTTACTCTGAACACCTACCTCGTCCCATACTTCGACTTGCTCACAGGCTAGTCTTCGCTTCACTGCAAGCGAAGCTTTGACATTTCCGACTGCGAACCCTAGTTGTATTTCCACAGCCTGCAATATGCACTCGGCATTTAGTACCCCATTTTATAAAGGACCTAAAAGCAGTACTTCGTCGTAGTAAATGGGCGGTCATAGCATCTGAAAATGTAAGTACCTGGCCTAACGCTTGCAGTTCCAATGTCCTGAGCATTGCCTCCGTTACATCAGCCGGCAGCTTCGCCCTACACAAATGTAGAGCTCACATTCTCAGATTTTATGGATCCAAGGGAATTCAGCATTTGCCGACGGCATAGACATTACATCAATTAGAACTTTCAGCAAATTACAACTACATCGTGCTCCGATGGCCTGCAAAACAGAGAACGCAAAACTATTCATGTTTCTAACAATGTAACGTAAGTAGCAACAGAAACATGAAGGCTCAGATGTCTTACTTTACATCATCTGGGGTGTTCGGGAGCACAGCTTTAATAGCACACTCAAAATATGATGCAGCCTTCAACAAAATCTCTATAGCGCTCCTCTTGTTGTCTGTCAAAAACAGAGGCCCAATTAGAGTACCGCAACAGCCTGCTAATGGCAGGCGCCTCTACTCCAAAAAGGTATGTATAAATTTCATACGTCTCTTTCCATAGTAAAGCCCTCAGTGTACTCCTCAAAACATTTCTCAATCATTGGACAATTCCAAATCCCTATTGATCGTCAAAGAATGCCATCAATCTTATAATTACATGACACAATTCCACTAACATAGAGTTCATTCCTTGCAATGATGAACCCCCCTTGCTTTTAACACGTCTCAATTTCATTAGATAATTTCTGCGAATTTTAAGCCAATGCTTGGTTTCTGATTGCAAGTAAAGACAACAAACTCCATGAGTCATCCACTGAAATCTTGTAATTGCTCAAAAAAAGAAGAGATGTCAACCCTTCTCTAGTAGGAATGAATATGGAAGCTTAATTAATGAAACACTCCAGGCAACTCACTGACATAAATTAGGCCCACGCATCCATCGTTTGTGTGTTGACAGTTTGTGTGCACAATACGTATGTACGGTTCTCCCTTTTGCATTACAATTGCAGATGAAGCTAAAACTGAAATGAACGCTACTGCAATTGCAATGCGGAAAGTGGCAAAGCTAGTAGGAGTTACCATCAGATACATTGTACCAAGAAAGACCCGTAGATATGTACCGCCCAAAAGCAAAAATTGGATGCAAAGCAGAGCACATGCCTTCACTGGCTTTGGGGTTGTACCCCTCGGCCGGCTGTCTTGGTGTCAAACATACATTGGCTTCTTGTACTGCTAGCATCCCTAAAAGATGCAGCACCGACAGCAACTCATAGTACCCACTTGCAAGTGCAGTCTCCTGTTAAATATTTAAAAAGCAAATTGATTAGTGAAAAAAACCTTATTTAGAAACTTAAATAAAAATTGCAGATAATTCTCCGACACATAAATCAATTCACTAATAGATTACAGAAAACAAGCTCGAACCTTGCTGTCGTCTACCACGTTCGTCCAAGGAAACTCGACAGCCGAAGTGAACTTCTCCCCTAAACAACAGAATCCATTGGGCAGTGTCAGAGTACTGAAGATACAACAATACTGACTCCTGCAAAAAAAACCTAACGCACTAAATTCACAACATAAAAGCAAAAAATTACATTGAGATACAGAAATGCATTACCTCCGGTGACAAGGCCCAGTAATACAGGCAAATAGTCATTCAAAACCTTCTCCAAATCCTGGCCATTGGCATCACCTGCAACTTGATACCAACCATTCCCTTCATTTTAATCCAATGCGTAAGGTAGCAACACCCATAACCATCACTGTAACTGTAACCATCACCTCTAAAATCTTGGAAAATCTGTGAAAGTGAATAGATGTAATTACAAGGATGTACAACATGTGATCACGAAACCTTGGTGTTGATATTAGGTGCAATTGCAGTCGGCTCTTTAAAAATTCACAACTCGCAGTATCCAAATAATGCATTCAAAAATGCAAACTCATCATTTTTCTCTTGCTAATAGGATCCTATAATTTGCTATATGTTTATTAATAGGGGGTTGATATGTCTACCACACCCTTTTGGCTATTTTACCACACTTTGGGGTAAATTTTAGATTTCTACCATCAAAAAGCTGAATTTGAGAATTTGGAATTCAAATTTGGACTCAAAGACCATACTTTAGTCTAGAACTACAAAAAGTTCTAATTGAACAACAATCTATGAAAAAGCTTCTCTTTTTTATAAACAAAAGTAAAAGTAACATAATTCCCCCAAGCTTAAGCTTTTTCACTAGGTGTTGTTCAATTACAACCTTTTTTTTTTTATGGTTCTAGACAAAATCAAGGTCTCTATCTGAATTCCAAATTCTCAAATACAACTATTTGATGATAGAAATTTAAAATTTACCTTGGGGTGTGGTAGAATAGCTGAAAGGATGTGGTAGACATATCAATCCCCTTATTAATAATCATCATGTTCAAAACATTTAATTTGACGGATATGGATGCTGCGAAGGTAGGAGGCTCGAACTTCATTAGGGCACTAAAACCACTCACCTCCCCAAATGAACTCCGCCGGTACATGCCCTTATTCATAGCCTTTCAGAAATGTACAGTGGAAGTACATTTGAGGAGGTGGGCAGTTTTAGAGCCCTATGACCTTTCCACTTCAAAATTTCATAACTAATTCCACATTGCTCTTAAAAATACAAAATAACTTGAATAAGATGCCAATACCTCTTGTCTTTCAAGGAAAAATTTACTGAAAAACATTCCAAGAAGTTTCACCTCCCTAAAATTCTTACCTTACCTCATGTACAGAGTAGTGTCATACTAATAATGTTATTGCAAAACGAATTCAAGCTGCTTAAGAAGTTGCAAGTAACATGCAGTAGTACACTTACCATCTACTGACTTCTTTCGAGCTAGTTTCACCACGGGCACTTTTCTGCCGCCCGAGGCAGCGATTACTGATGATCGCAAAGAATGCAACCGTAAAGCCATCGCCGCGGATACCGACCCCTTCAGAATCTCGGTTAGATCGATTTGCTTCGGCTCCCTCAAGCCCGGAACAAACACGTGGATTTCACCGGACTGAACGGGGACGTCGACTAAATGCGGACCTCCAACATCATCTACCGCTTCGGTAGAAAATATGCATCCCATTCTTACAAATCTGATCACTCCACATTACACACATCTTCTTAGAAACTTAAACAAAAACCTTCATTTCCAATCAACAAATGACAAAACAGGAGCTAAACAAAACAAAACAAAATAAAACAAAATAAACGTACAAACAGAATACTCAACAACTTCAAAGTACAGTCCTCAATACGCCATTGTACAAGTACTGCATCATTGTACTAAGAACATCAAAACACACAAGTCAGCTACCGACTGAAGAACAATCCCTAAAACCACACACCACGCAAAAAAGCAACCTGCACACAATGTAGTCCTATTCCGCCAAAATCTCGTCATATCGCAATAGAAAATATCATCACCGTACCTTACGAAACTGAAGCAAAATCTCCGCAAATACAAAAAAGTAAGAGGAAATCGGAACGGATCGATTCCTAAACAAGAGCGTCGATTCCAAGAACACCGGTTTCTTCGCCAAAGACCTAAAAAGTCCTTAAAAACCGGATTTCGGTGGTGTTTAAGAGTAGGAGTAAAGGTGTCGCGTGATATGTGGACTAGAGTAAGTGAAAGTGCAGCGAAAATGCGATAAAGTGGAGTAATTCACACTCTCAGGATCGGGAATGAGTATAGAGAGAGTTGCTCGGAGCTCGAGGATTGTGGAGACTAGGATCTGCAGCTAAGCTAGACGATGAATAGCGAAAGGTTCCGATCGGCGGAGGTTTGTTGAGGGAGGAGTGGATTGCGAGTGCGCGCTTGAAAAACGCCGCGAGCGAGACGAGACGAGAGTCGTGATCAACTGAGGAGCGTGGTTGGAGATGCAGAGGATGGAGACGGGGGCGTGTAACCGTGTTGTGGTGGTGGTACGGTCTGGTAATTGTGGGAAGAGGGGTCTGTGACCGGGGTGTAGCGCTGGCTGGTTGTGGGGATGACAGGTCAGCACGCGGGTGGATCATTGGAGGCCCGGGATTCGGCAGCCGGTTTCCATTGAGGGGCTGGAGGGGTCCAGCCTAGCCTGGACTCTTTTTTCTGGCAAATTTTCGGCTAATTCTTAAGGTAGCAGCACCCATAAGCCTGAGTTTAAGCATTATAGGGTATATACTCTGACTAAACAAACTTGAAAATAATATTGCTAAATTAGAAAGAAGGAATGAAAAATATTGGCATCAATTTCAAAGTTTCAATTGCAAGCATTTGTTCACAAAAAAATTTCAAAGTCCAAAATCACTAAAAATCCATGGCTATGAGTAGGAGATGCTAAAAACAATGTGATGGGGCTCTCAAAACCGTCATGCAAGTCACCTACAACCATCACTTTATCACCCATAACCATCACCTAAGTACCCATAACTAAATTTTTTATTAATTGAAAATCACTGACACAAGCTATCAAGCGTAGGTCACGCCCATGGAGATAGTAACAGGTATGAATGTTGCTATCTTACCTCAAATTGCAAATGGCTACCAATACACTAAGGCCCGGTTCAGACTAGCAACCGGCCAAGACACGGAAATCGGCACCCTGTCCGATGTTTCACCCAATAGAAACTTTTTCCCTGTAATTGCATGTCATCCAAGAGTATGCTTGTGCCGGACAATTTTGGTACCACCCTTGGAGCAGGCCCCAAATCTTCAATATCTTGGCCGCTGATGTGGCTATATAGGGTGTTTTTGAGGGTGGTGAAGTTGGATGTAAAAGTACTAGACAAACCCGCAGTCTAAACCCAACAGCGGAGAAAAGCCAAATTTCAACCAATCACGTTTGAGAAATTTTCAATTGGTCACTAGTCTAAACCGGGCCTAAGGATACTTTTCCATGGGGGCTAGAGGGGCTTGGCCTGGATGTCTAGCCTCTGATATTGCAAAAGTCAAACTGGGCATGGATTCAAAATCGGAGGTTGCTTTCTAAACTCTTCGCGTTGTGAAGATTAATTTTCAAAATTGTCATCGTTTTTGCCCGTGGTCAACCTAGATGGGCCTCTGGTTCTAATTATCCATAGCAAGGGTACCCTAAGAAGTTTGTGAGAAAAAGTGGGTGAAATTGCTACATTCCGCCTTACTCAAATACCATGCTTGTTAGATTTTGGATGAAAGTAGCTTATATTAGTAACCTTATTGGATGAACTTGTGTAAATCATTCATTCATTTCAATTTTAGCCAAACTTTCCTTACTAGCGTGCACTTTGAGGTGCGAGTTTGTCTACCTTGAGGAAAAAAAAAAAAAAAAAAAAAAAAAGTGAGTTGAGGCCTTGACCTCCAGTGCTCCAACTTCTAGCTTTGCAAAATTTGACTAATATTCCTAATCTCCTAGACCTTCCGGACCCTAGACTGAAGCTTGTTTTCAAAAATATAATTTGCATCAACATTTCAGAGCATTTTCTTTTCTTTGACCGTGGTCAACCTGGATGTCCGGTCCAGTTCCGGTCCCCAATGGAAACTGGCCCTAATGGTGGGTACCGGTTGCTGACCTGGCCTTTTCAACTTGATGGCACTTCTGAACCATCTCCCATTGGTGGTCCCATTCGCACACTCGAGGTGGCGCGTGAGGAGTCTATTGAAATATTCCTTGCAATGGGGGCTTTGTGGTGAGGGGCTTCGTGACAAGATGGACGTCGCTATTTTGTGATGTTAACTATTTGGTGTGCATTTTCCTTCACTCTTTGTGCTGGTTTGTTGTATAAGATGTTACGTACGGTAGGTGAGCGTAAAGAGACATGAAGCTTATATAAGTTAGGGAAAATTTTATGGATACCTCTGTTTGTCGTATTTGTATAGATACCCTTGGATTTCAGAAATTTCAGAAATTGCACAAATAATTTTTTATCATAATTTCCAAGCGTTAGTTTTACTGTGCATGTCATTTCTTTCTCCCTTGTGCGCACATTGTTTTTTTTATGTTCTATTGCACTCATTGTTTTAACCCTTAAACAACCATAGGGCATAGTATATACGATGACATATAATTGTCATTTGCTACCAATAAGAAATTTTAATTTGGGATCTCAAGTAGCTCACTAGAATCGCAGATCTATTCTCCACTTTCTTTATAAGTCTCAAATGTAGTAGAGGTGTGGATCCATTTCAAATACAAGAAATATACCCCATATTGTACTGGTCGCAAAAGGCCTTTTGGTTGTTTAAGGATTAACATTGGTCATGAAGGAAGTAACCTACACAACAAAACAAATGCCAAAATTTTATGGTCCAAGGTTATTTGTGCAATTTCTGAAAAACCAAAGATATCTGATATGGTAAACTTCAAGGGTATCCGTAAAATTTTCCGTATAAGTTAATATTTGTATTTTGTAAGACTCGTAGCTATGTACCCTTAATGCATGGGGCACTTGAATCATTGGTGCATGACTTAAGTGGATGAGTATATTGAAATGAAATGAAATGAGATTCATCAATGTTCATTTTACAAAATTAGTAGGATAAATACTCAGTTCAACAAAATTATTGTTCGTTATAAAAAGGTGGTATTTCCTTTCAGCTTTAATTCATTTGAAATAATATCTATTTGTTTGGAAAAAATATGAGTTTGGAAAAATCAAATCACATCTTGTGAGCCAACGTGCAAGGAGCTAGCTGTCATTGACCAACATAACCTTTTCGTTTCATTTAGAGCATGACAGGTAGTAGCTCTTATAAAAAAATCCTTGGAGAAACTCAACAATTTTTTGTTATACGAACGTATATAAAATCATAAAATACCCAAAACAAATACTTTGAGCCTTTGGAAATTCATATAAAATTAAACTAGTTTAAAACACTTGTCATTGTATAATCATATTTTTTTGATGTACTGTTTTAACATTACATTAATGTGCAATTATACAAGACAAGTAGTTGTTCTTACCATATGAAGAACTAAAATCTAGTCCGAGGGTCAACTTCATGCTGCATTGGAATTGGTCACAATGATCAATGGCATTTGATTTCAAAATACTTAGATTTCTAAAATTCTTTTGTTTCCCGTAATGACTCTTGCCCAAAACATCATTTCTAATTTCCAATTTTGTTATTTTCCAACATATTTCCATACATGGCTCCATAACTCAATTATTGTCTCTTTGCTTTTCCTATTCCAAACCACCCTATCGACTTACAATTTGTCATAACAACCAAAACTTATAAGAAATACATGCACACGTCAAGCCTTGCTATTAGGTAACACAAGTCTATTCTTGCTTTTGTTGCAAATAGTAGTACCAATATCATTCATATTGTTCATCAAATTATTACAAATATTTTTAACAAATTAAAAGTTGAAGGATGATACCATTTTATTAGGCCAACTCAAAATTAATAAGAAAAATATATATGCTTGAACATATCAAAGCAACAAACAAGTACTTTTCTGTTATGGAATATAAAGAGATTATTTGTGCTTTGCTTAATAATGCGTAATTTGTTAAATTGGGAAAAATAGTACATTTTGGGACTTTCAAGAATTCAGGTGATCACCTGAATTCCAGCTCACAACATTTTTTTTTGTACACGTGCCCTCACCTAAGATGAGGAATTTGCAAGGGAAAAAATCTTAGTGGCTCAAACTAAAATTAGTACCTTTAAATCTGGTTTAAAGTAACTTTTTGAGTTTCAAGTGAAATATAAAATGGTACCTACGTTTTTCCCAATTTAACGAATAACATGTTTATTTCTATTTTGACTTAATATCTTTAATCCACTTCAACATTGCCTCAAAATCCTTGCTCTAAAATACAACAAAATAGTTGAAATCTTCAATAAGAACTCAATCATTTCAAATCTGCTACTTTATGTCTCAACATTAAATTTTTTGCTCCCAATTTGCTACCATAGTATGTGTAGTTGCATTACTTCACACTTTTGACTATTATATTAAAATGTAAAGAAGTACTACTAAAACACAAGATAGCTCTTGGGAGGATGAAATGCAAAACTCACATATTTAAAAAGGAACATTTTGTGAAAAAATCAATTTTTTGAGTTCATTTTGAGAGGAGAAAGTCACTTTTTTGGACCAACATGCAACCACCTATATTAAGTTTTCAAATGTTGCCAATCCACCAAATATTTGTCTCATAGGAGAGAAGCAAGATTTGGAAATAGTGATATCAATCCACCTATTGAACTAAATATCAAAATGGCAATCTAGCAATATATTAAAATTTTAGCAAAAGCTCCACAATGTTTGTCGTAGCTGTTATTGCAATCTTAGGTAATGAAACCATATCTCCATTGTTCATCATCAAAAAAATGCATGTTGTTTTTTACATTCTTTATTGTTAGACACTTTTTTTGACATTTATGTTTTAATTTTTTTAATATTTTACACACTAAAGAGTTAATAAGAGTGTTGAAAAGAGTGTCAAAAGCTACACTTTGTGTTGATAGTGAGTAAACAACAAAAGTTTGATAAAAATTAGGGTGAATTTTTACACTAATCTCAACATTAGAAAATGCAAAAAGATTGTAAAAGTGCAAAACTCTATCCTACACTATGAACTTGTTTTTGGTTATTGCATTTTCCAATTCCAAGCCAGCATGGAAGTTTGCTCTATTAAGTAGGAGAATCTAAGATCCCTCCTTTACAAACTCCTTGAACATGTGCTTGTAAGGAGTAGGTTTGAAAAATACACATTACCAATCACCATGCTTCATCTCCTGCAGCTCTATCACCCATGTATGTATAGTCGGGTACAGTAATCTTACAAATTTTTTCGCACTGAAATTTCAGCCAATAGTTCAGCAACTTTAAGAAGCCATATCTTCCTCAAAAATTGTTCAATTTTGAAATCGTAAATTGCATTGGAATCACACAAAAGAGTACTACATTATTTGAATAAAAAAATTGAAATTTTACAAATGATACAAAAATTTTGGCTACTTCCTATATTGTATCTACCATCTAGTACTTCCACCTCTTGCAGAAATCACCGCTTGAATTGATTGGGCATACTTGTAATAAGAGTTTTTAGTTGCTCCATGGATACCTCATCCCATACTCTTTGAATAATGTGTATCATTTCTTGCTTGTTCTTTGGCCGTTGGTGGTGGTGTAGCTCAATCAAATTCAAGCGGTGATTTTGACAAGAGGTGGAAGTACACTATATAGGAAGTAGCCCAATTCTTTTTATCATTTATAAAATTTCAGATTTTTTTAAATCAAATCATGTAGTATCCTTCAGTAGCAATTCCAACACAATTTTTGGTTTCAAAAACGAATAAGTTTTGAGGAAGTTATGGCCTTTGGAAGGTCCTAAACTTGGCTGAAATTTCACTGCAAAAAAATTTGTAAGATTACTGTACCCAACTGTACAGTACCCTCCAACAAGTTCTCAAGTTGTTTGAAACTCAACTAGACAACAACCACTAGTGAAGAGCAACCATTGCACATTTCAAAATCAATAAAAATCCCACAAAAGTCATGTGTTAGCAATCTCAAGCCACATATCTACAAATCATATATATTAATGGAAAAATACTAAACACCATATTAGGTAAATTGGGAAAACGGGGGGTCCCAATTTGTACGTCACTTGGATCCAGAGAAGCCACTCAAAACCAGATTTGAAGGTATCAAATTTAGTTTGAGCCACTAAGATTTTTTCCCTCACAAATTCCTCCTCTCATATGAGGGTGTGTGTACAAAATAAAACCCTGAACTTAGTTGTAGGTGATCATGTACAACCTGCAGAAGTCCCAAAATGTACCCTTTTTCCCAATTTACCTAATATGGTGTTACTAATGGAACTTGTTTTTATTTGACAAAGTTGAAATAGTGGTTAGCCGAGTTTCAAAAAACTCAAGAACTTGTTGAACGGCACTGTACATTCTTAAGGCCACCCATGACGAGTACTGCAAACAAGGGTGAGCGAGCTCACGAGCCATGATTCACTGCTGCAACAGAACCACGGAAACGAGTAAGCACGGTATCTTGCACTCAGCGATAGTCACTCGAGCATGCCTACACAAGTAGTATTTTTCCAGTTAGTTGTTTTGTACACAAATCCAAGGTATGAAATCACAGAGACAAAACAATTATCCAGTGCTCTCCGTTGTGTCAATTCTTCACCATATCAATTGCAACAAACAAGCAAGTACGCTACAGGTCCAAAGTTTGTTTGCAAGTTGACTTCAATTGCCAGTGAGAGTGACACAATTTCTAGATAGGTGAAGGAGTACCTCAGTCGTTTAAATGCATGTCATGGTTGCAAGATCCACCCTGCATATCCTGTGCACGTCATGGTCACTAGTATAGCATGTTCGCTATTACAGACGACCTAGTCAAAAATATCCACTCCCTCAGACACTTCCCAGACAGACAATTCTGCATCAGATTTGGTAGTAAGCACAGGCTTTGAAAGCAAGACAAAAAGCATAAAAAAATTGAGGTGTATCAAGCAAAGGAAATTGGTAGTAAAAAAAGTTTGAAAACACAAGTTCATGTCAATATCAAAAGGCTCTCGAAAGTCACTATAAATTAAACATCAATCCAACATAAATCTACCAGAAATCCACCAGAAATCCATTTCAAAACAATTTGAAGCTTGAAGGAGTTAAGTTTGTAAAGCAATTTAGAGTCAGATAGGTATTAACGGATATTGATGAGCATGGCATGCTCGTTTAGATTTGGAGGTATATATTTGCGCTCGACAAGGGCTGCAGGCATTGCAGAGCAACACAAATGATAAGCTTATGGAGCAAAAAGAAGAGTAGCATGGATTTGAAATAGTACCATTATAAAAAGTTCAAAGCATTTCAATTGAAAAGAGTAATCAAACCTCAAACTTGAAGGGGTCAACGTGGCTGAGTCTCTATAGAAGTTGATCATGAACTCGTCAGCTTCCTTTATAATATATTCAATACATTCTACAGAGACTGGTGAACCGTAATCTGTCAGACGAGACTGAGTCAATTCATGCTCCTATCAATCATGAAGGCTGCAGCTTTAGGCTTCCTTTAGAAGTAACCGTAATGCTTGACTTGTCACTCTCTTCTGACTTTTTTTAATTCCCACTTGCCAATCCCCAAGACCCCTGGGCGTTCGGTTTTAATTCTAGGGAAAATTTCATGGATACCCCTGAAGTTTGCAATATTTTCATAAATACCCCTGCTTTTTCAGAAATATCACAAATACACTTGGACCAAAAAACTTTGGCATTTCTTTTGTTGTGCATGCTAATTCCTCTTCTTCCTTTGTGTGCACACATAGCAAGAAAGAAATAGAGTGCGCACAAAGGAAGAAGAGAGTTGGCATGCACAACAAAACAAATGCCTAAATTTTTTGTTCCAAGGGTACTTGTGATATTTCTGAAAAGGAGGGGTATCTATGAAAATATTGCAAACTTCGGGGGTATCCATGAAATTTTTCCCTTAATTCTATGTCTGGCTACACGAAGCACGGACTCATATAATAATTTCGTTTACCTGAAAAACATTTTCTTCAGTACTCAAAAATGTCGGTACAGGAATACTTCTCAAAACGAATCAGAGAAGAGAAGTTCACTATAATAGCAGAGTCCACCATGAAGTTAGTGTATTCAGAAGCTCGGCATTTTAAATCTCTCTGCAACATGTCTGTTCGCTTCCCAAAGCACACGAAAAATACAAAACTGCACATCTGTGCATGCCGCCCCATTGATAGACAACTTTCATTTTTCGTGACACGTACAAAGGACGATTAACACGTACCAAAATCAGATACCATGATTCAGGTTGAACACTTCTATGGCACGTATTGTGAATCTAATTTGCATATGTGATGGTAAATCTTTTGGGAGTTTTCAGCACCAGGTCTAAAATACACAAGCAATTCAAGTAATCATAAATTCTTTGCATACTAAAAAAGAGCAAGGAGGTAATAAGTAAAATAGTTTTCAAGTGAATTCACCAATCCAGTTTAGAGAGAACATCGTAAGAATAAAAAGTATAGACGTGCAGGTCACCAAATAGCACTCTCCGTGAAAAAATTTCACGTAAGGAGGATTTTCATTTGTACAACATTTTCACGGACTTAAAATGTAATGAAATTGGGATTTTGAGATTTTATTGATTACCAGGCAAATGGCTACGCATGAAACATGCACTTAAGAGACAACATCCCCGAATCCAATCAGCAAACCCCAATAGTAGACAGTCCAAAATAAAGAGTCCATTATCATTCGGTGGATCCTTTCAACAAGCCAGTGGCAGAAGCAGCAACAAGTACGGTAATTTTGAGTCCTTTTATTTAAGAAGAGAAAATTTCAGATACACATGTTAGGCCACATGAGAGACCAGTAAACACGGGAGAAAACAGATTCACGGTACACAAAACTGAACTTTATGATGGGAGACTCCAAAATACCTCCTACTGTGCTTCGAGTTGTTCACCAATTTTTCTCCTGCTTTACAAAACTTACCACCAGCTTTCCCAAAACCGAAATTAGACCAAAGTAATCTTGTAACTTATGTTAAATCCAGCTGAAAAACCTGCAATCCATATCCACTAGTTAACGAACTAGTGCCTGATCCTGGACTAAGGTAGTAGTACCTAAAAATGAAACTTACTTACCTAAAAATGAAACTTACTTCAGATGTGGTAATTTGGAAGGTCTTTGAGAATCTAATGGCATGGGCTTGTTAGGAAATGGGTACAGATGCAAGCAAAATTGTTTTTGGAATTTTTTGAGATTGTATGAATACATTACAAATTGTTGAAGATAACTCCCTAGATTGACCTATTGTGGACACTAGATCCCAAAAAAGCAACAACAAAAAGATCATGTCATATCTAGTAATCATAAACCGCCACCTACACAATTTTTGTTTCTTTATGTTAGCTTGCATGTCTAGTTTGGGTGCAAGAATGCTTAACTTTAGGTTTATTTATAGATGTCACTAAACGCTAGTGTTGCTTTTAGGTTCTTCTACCTTAGTACATTACTCGTGCCTGGCGCCTGATTTTGAATAAAAAGATTAATGATACCTGTGCCACTGGTTTGAGTGCTGAAGGCACTCGCACCAACCAAATCACAATAATTAGTTAACTTGGTCGAGCAGTTGAGTTACTAATTGTAGATTTACCCATGAAGACTCCGTGGGATACAGCACCCCTGATGGCCATATTCGTTATTCTGGCATATTTCCAGAGGTAAGCACTTTTCCAAATATCTTTCTGGAACCTCAGATAAACGCCGGTCCCAGTTTTTAGAGTCTCTGCACTTGAATGTCACGGTTTCAGTGTTTGAAAGGCGTCACTGTAACAAACATGGCCACATCCAAGCCGTGGTGTTTTTGTTGTGCCTAATAACTGCAGAATCTGGTGGATACTCGGCAGCAAGAATAGTCAACCAAGGAAAGATCATAGTTGAGTACAATGATTCGGTGCATATCCATAATTCAAGGTTTTTGCATTCCTTACCGGACGAGATATCACTCCCAGCCAAGAGGCTACTGCATGAACGGTACAAGATCTTCCAGTCTGACTTTGTCAGCAGCTAATGCTATTCCAATATTTCTCAATTCACAGAATTTTATGACGCAGTTCCATCATTATCAAGCCCAAGCTGATCCAGAAGACTTTTCTGATCCTTTGCTCTCTACTCCAAGGAAGATGGCCAGAAGACCCGCGAGTGCCAAGGTCAGAGCAGGTACTAAGTTTTCATGTTGCAGCAGTGATCCTCTTCTGACTACATTCAACTGCTCTCATGTTGATCCATGTGGTTCTCTTGAAGTACAGATCTACAATATCCACGTCTCTGACGGTAGACAAAACAACATACGGCCGTTACGTGCATCTCTACACAACATATACCTAAAACTCCGACTCCTCGGAATTTTAAAAATTAATCCCCATGCTGGAAGACTAGCTAGCTTTAGGGGTACAAGGTACAAGGCTAACCAGACTGCCAAAGATGCTTTTCAAAGACTGCGATTGGAAGAATATTATTCCCCATTACACATGTGGACTGAATTCAACTGGCCACTAATCATCTCCAGGAGGATCACTCGGTAGTGGAGACGTTTGCACGAGGCGACCGGACAGTGATTACCTCCGGAGTATATGCTCGAGGCAAAGATGCGCATGTTTTCCTGGTCAAAAACGACACCAAGCCAGTAGCAGTGAACACTGTTAATGTGTGGAATGTGGACATATCAAAGTTCATAGATTATATATGAGTTTAACTCTTGCCGGCAACTCATGTACTACTTGGTTTCCACTATGCTTCATAGATAAGTGCGTACCTGAGTGAGGCAGAAAAAGATGAAAAATCAGGACCTAAAGTGGGCATGCTAACTTAGTCATTTTTGAGGATGGAAAGAACAGAACTCCCGCTGAAAGAGCATCCAAAGGAAGAGAATACATGAACATACCTTGCAAAAAAATTGCCCTTTTAATATAGCCGAAGCAAAGGTCTGGAAATGTAACTCATTTCCCAACACAGGATTATGCTGTCAATGAGAGTACATGTTCAGCTAGCTCCTTTGCTGCATCCGGTCTCGCCATTTCCAGTGCAGCGCTTTGCATTCTCTTCTGCACTGCCACGTCTCCTGTAAAGAGAGAAAGATTGCATTAGCAACGCTTCATACTTCCTCACAGGGCAAGTCACACGAATCTTACATTTAGTAAAAGAATATTCTGATTGCCAACGAAATTAATGAGTGGAGCAGGAGCTGCTTAGTGAAAGAGAAAGGAGCTTAAGCTTGGCACACCTAGAATCCTTAAAATCTCTGTCGCAAGACTGTCTGCACTGAGATCCCGTTCTGGTAAAACAGTGGCAGCACCAGCCTCAGCCATAGCCCAAGCATTCTTCATCTGATGATCCTCAGCTACAGAGGTGGCTGGAATCTGTTGTCAGTCCCCAACGCTTAGCACACTATTGTAACAACGTTACTATAGACTGCCATAAATCTATATCAAATTGTGCAAAACAGTCATATCACAATGCACAAGTCACAAAAATCATCCCTCTCATTTTTTCATGGGAAGATTTCATGGATACCCCTGGAGTTTGCAATATTTACATAGATACCCCTGCTTTTTCAGAAATTGCACAAGTACCCTTGGACCAAAAATTTCAGGCATTTTTTTTTGTTATGCATGCCACCTAAATGCCTAAAAATTATGGTCCAAGGTATTTGTGCAATTTCTGAAAAAGCAGGGGTATCTATGTAAATATTGCAAACTTCAGGAGTATCCATGAGAATTTCCCTTTTTTTTTCATAGCGCATACCAAAATCGCCGGCGTGGCAGTGACCAACAACTCGCTGCAAGTTATTGCACCTGCCCGTGCTACAACGACATCGGCAGCGGCGTACATCAGCTCCATAGCATCCACATAGCTAGCACTCATCCAAACAAACCAACAGTCAATCTCAGCAGATTTTACTCTTGTAACCAAATAGCCTCTCCACAGCTCAATGCGGATCCCCCCTAATTACTCTCGTAAACATTGTTTAATCCTTAAATGCCCAGCTCAAGGCACCAAATTTTGGTGGATTTTATACCAGAATTTGATGATCCCTTGGACATTTAGGGGTTAAAATACTTACTTAATGTGACGCAAACAGTAATCACCACTCCCTCTGTCCCTCTAAAAAGCTCCAAATCAGACACATTTCTTGTATCACTAAGAAGCTCCCCAAACGCTGAGAAAGCTTTTGTCATATTCAATGATCTCATGGGGACAAGCTAAGCAATTAGAAAGCATTCCTCTCCTAGCAAGCTTGGAAATACCCACATGAGGTACCATTGTTGCAACTAATCTTTAAATCATCAATAATGAGGAGCTGACAACATGCACATATATAATACTTTTTACACAGAATTTGGGTGCCTAAACAACAACATCAAAACAGAAGACTTTGCATACATTTAGTAGATGGTATATTGATTGATTCTAGAATCCATGTGTCATTAGCACAAAGACTAAAAACACAGTTAATCCTTCACAAGGAAACTTTTTGGACGTTTTTAGAGGAGCAGAGAGAAAATGCTTAATGCAACGCAAACAGTATTCACCAAATTACAGCAAGCTAATGGACAAGGGCTGCGAGGACTCACGGTAATAGGGCCAACCGAGGATGCGTGCCAACTCGACTCAGAGTGGACTCATAATTCGTTCTCCCAGTTTGCCAGATAATGTACCGCCTCGGGTTCTGCTCCAACAACGAAAACACAATGCTTGCCATAGCCTCATTGATAAGACGAGCTCCAAGAGATCCTCCAATCACAACAACCACCTGCTCACTTCCACCGAAATCCACATCGAAAAACGACTGCAATGCAGGTAATCTCTCAATCTTTTGCTGGAGAACACGCCGCGTGGGATTCCCAATGAGAACACATTTCTTTGTTGGAAAATAAGCAGTGGCAGCTGCGAATGCTACGAACACAACCTTTGCAATTCGACCGAGGATGCGGTTGCTCAGCCCAGCGTATGCGTTTTGCTCCTGAATTGCTACCACGGCTCCACTCAAAGCTGCCACGAGACATAACGGCCCAGCAACGTAGCCTCCTGTTCCCACAACAACGTCGGGTTTGAATCTCCGAACAATCCGCCATGAAAGATACAAACAAAAGAGTAATCGCAATGGTACCACCAGATTTGCGACGCTGTAGAATGGTCGCTGGATTGCAACGGCGGGAATCGGCGAGATTGCGTAGCCTGCTTTGGGGACGATACTCCATTCCATTCGCTCTCTGGTGCCTACGAATTGAATCTCGGCGAAAGGGTTTAGGGTTTTCACTTCGTCGGCGATGGCGAGGGCGGGATACACGTGGCCTCCTGTTCCACCCGCGGCGAAGAGAATTCTCGGCTTCGGAAGTGTAATGGCGCTGTTGCTGTTGTTATCCTTTCCAATCGCTGCTGCACAACTGATTCTCTCTCTTCTAAAAGACACACAAACAGAACGGTCTACATTTTTTATAAAAGAATAAGATCCATACTCTGTTCCGGAACTGGCGAGTAATTGTAGTGAAGCAAACCCTAACGCCATTTCGTTGAATTCTCTCGTCAATGACACTTACAACCAACAACTATTGGTCAAAAAAGAAATACTAAAGCACAACACATACATATACTTATTAGCTCAAAAGTAATTCCACCACCAAGCGGGACAAACCCTAAGCTTCATCTTGGTGGCCTGGAATGTTTGATAACTTTTTTTTTTGACAAAGCTTTAAACTAACCACTTGAATTGGGAGTTGTTGGTTATAAGTGTCATGCGCCATATGCAAATCAGAAACCGAAACCCTACGAAGCACAAAGTGGCGATATGGCGATATGATAATGGAAACAAATCGACATATGTTCAGCTGTGAACATGGATTGATCTGGTGAACATTTTGACAAATGATTTCGGAAAGCTTCAATGGTCACCGACATTCCTTCTGATGAGGATAGCAGTTTTGCTGATCTGGTCAGTTTGATCCAGAGATTTTCATATTTATCAGACTGTCGCTGAGAGACAGCTTAGCATGCACGTGCAAACTAAAGCGTACAATCCGCACTTGACAAATCGAACAGGCATGTGGAAGTGCTGCAGATTTGTGCATTTCATCTGGATGCTATGGAACCCTAAAAGATGCAAGGAGCTTCCATATCAAGCAGGGGTTTGATATTCTGGAATTAGGGTTCTAGAAGTTATGTGCCTGACTGTGAATTTTTACCCAGTTTTTAGAGGACTAACATAGTGAATGGATCATTCACGGATATCGTAAGCAGGGGTCTTCGTGAAGCAAGATGTAGCAATTCAGTGAGTTTCTAAACGTTGCAGGGGCCTTCAGATAAGCCCTAAATCCAGAGTCCAGTCCTAAACCATTGCACTTCATAGCAGTGAAGATATTTTGGATGAAGTGGCCTTAGCTTTTTTTTTCTAACCAAAATGGTTGAGTAGCAAGTATGGTTACATTTTTTTACAGATTTAAAATTGGGTGCTTTCAATCTTTCATTGAGACTAAATTACATGATGGTTTTGTGAGATATTAAAATATTGTATGAGTAGAGTGAGGCAACATCAAGTGAAACCTTGAAAACCATACTCCTATTCTCAAACATGTGTATAAAAGTTGGCTAAATACTTTGCATTTTTTCAAAAAATATTATAGAACAATTAGCCACACCAATTTTACTGTAGCAAAAAAGCTATAATTAGCACAAAATAATTTCACTGCTTCATAGTTCATAAGTTTACCAGTTGTGTTGACCAGCGACTCAAATTCGTTACCTACCCTATAATCTAAAACTTGCAGTGTATGTTGGAGTTTTAGGAAGTCCCATTACCATGGCCAGTGGCAAAGCACTAAGCAGTCCGATTCATGCACAGCAAAGTACTGACACGTGGAAAGCATACGCGGCGAAAGGACCTGATCGGGGTGAAGTACTCTTCATGTATTATCCTGCTCAAGTACGGCAACATCCTGCCTTGTTTCCGGCACAAGAGTCACAACACAAAACCGAGTGATCCTGCTCCAAGATGCTTGTAACTTACTTCGAATGAATCGTCGGCAATTGTACAAGGGATCCGCCTGCCTTCGTTGCCGTGTGTTCCACAATAGAGCTGCAGCTTGCCATCGAGCCATAACGGAGCACCTAAACATTTCCTCACTTGCTGCTCAAGCCGGTATGTCCAATTTGTACTTCTCCAGTGTATTTAATTTCTTCTTAGCTCGCTATTGAGCGTTCAGAGATTCCAATGCTACGCGGTCGCTTGCGGCAGCAGCTATGGAGTTCTAAATTTCTTAGGATTTTGACAGATGCTGCATGGTTGCTTTGCACTGGCTATGGAGCACGACGAACCTCTCAGAATTTGGACAAAGTTTTGTTGCACTCCTGCAGTGTTTGTCTTCGAGAATGGATGCATCTTGTGCTTTTGATTGCGAGAAAACATAACTCGGTCCATTTAGACACGAAATCAAGAGTCTCAGTTGCAGATCGTCCTCTTTGAATGACCCAAAAATGGTGGAGCAAGTGCTTAGCGCTTGGTGCATAGTAGTATGTGCTCCGATAGATCTTTGAACGCTCTTTCTAAAGAATGGTCTCATCATCATATTGTGCAGTGCATCTGCTTTTCATGCAGCGGCGGGGTGCTGTTGACAGTACTCCCTCTGTCCCTCTAAAAAGCTCCAAAGCAGACACCTTTCTTGTACCACTAAAAAGCTCCATTTTGCTGATTTCAAACGTGTTTGCCATGTTCTATGATCTCATGGGGACAAGTTAAGCCATTCGAGAGCATTACTCTCCTAACAAACTTGGCCTTGCCCATATGAGGTACCATTGTTGTTACTAATTCTTAAATCATCAATAATGAGGAGCTGACAGCATGTACAATCATGGTACTTTTTGCATAGAATTTGGGTGCCTAAACAACTACATTAAAATTGGAAACTTTGCATACATTTGGGAGATGGTACGTTGATTCTAGAATGCATGTGTCATTAGCACAAAGACTAAAAACATAGTATATCCTTTTGCAAGGAAGTCTTTCCTTTTGCAAGGAAGTCTTTTGAACGTTTTTAGAGGGACAGACGGAGTATTTGCTAACAAAAAGTTGGTGCGATGCTTTGTGGGCAGGCGACGCGCTGTGAACAGCATGTTGTTCTGATGAGGCAGAGCTTAGGCATCCTGTTAGGGTTTAAGGGCTATGGGCGGTATGGAGGAGAAGAAGCGTTGGACGAATTGGTCGGCCAACATTACGTACGCCTCCGACGTTGTGCACGAGGTTACGTCTGCAGAGCAGATCCAAGCCCTGCTCAAATCGCAACCCAAAGTGAAACCGTTCGGCACAAGCCACTCGTTCAATTCCATTACCGACACTCCTCATTGCCGCCTCTCCTTGAAGCAGCCCTTCCCCGATGAAGTGCTCCACCTGGATACATGTGCACGCACTGTAACAATCTCCGCTGGCGTCAGGTGAGTGACGTTTTCACATTATTTTTTTAGGAAAATTTCATGGATACCCCTGAAGTTTGCGATGTTTGCATAGATATCCCTTGCTTTTTCAGAAATTGCATAAATAGCTTGGACCATAATTTTTATAGGCATTTGTTTGTTGTGCTTGTACTTCCTTCATGACCAATATTGAAGAAGGGAATGTAATGAACCAAAAAGAAGCAACATGCACACGAAGGAAGAAGGGAAGTGACATGTACAACAAAACAAATGTCTGAAAGTTTTGTTCCAAGGGTAAGGTAAGAACTCTCATAAGCATGAAACCAAGGATTTTGGAGTAGGAAAATTAGTTTATGAACTGTGAAACAAATATTGTCAAGTTAGGAAGAGGAAACCAAAAATATTGGCATCAATTTTAAAGTTCCAATTGCAGGAATCTGCACACAAAGAATGTTTAAAGTCCAAAATCACTGAAAATGTATAGTTGTGTGTAGGAGATGTCTTTAATGTGCTCATACACTCTTAGTACTAACTTGAGTTCTTAAATAGTGAGATGGGGCACTCAAAACTGTCATGGTAGTCACTCAAAACCATCACTTTGTCACCCATATTCAGTTTTTTTATATTTACAAGTCACCAACACAGAATCTCAATAGTAGGCAACACCGATGGGGACACTTACAAAGAGGGGTATTGCTACCTTATGTGTGCAATTTCTGAAAAAACAAGGGTATCTATACAAATATCGCAAACTTCAGGGGTATCCATGAAATTTTCCCTATTTTATTTCAAAGTAGGCAAACTACTCCACCCCGGGTGTTTTGCACCCCAATTCAATAATTCTGTAGCAGTTTACTAAGTCTTGTACATATTTTTGCCTAATTTAGACTTTGTTGAATTGTTGCAAAATTGTTATAGGTACGACGAGCTCTGTCCCTATCTTCACAGCCGCGGGTTTGCGCTGGCGAATCTGGTGTCCGTGACGGAGCTCTCCGTGGTGGGCGCGTGCAGCACCGCCGCTCACGGCTCCGGCGACGGGTGCAGCAATGTGGCCACCGCCGTTGCGGGCTTGGAGATGGTCACGGGTGGCGGGGATGTCGTGAAGCTGTCGAGACATGACGACGGTGATGTGTTCGCTGGCGCTGTGGTTGGGCTGGGCGCTTTAGGTATCATCACGAAGCTTGTTTTGGATGTGGAGCCGCAGTTCAGTGTGCGGCAGTGGGTGTACCAGGATCTGCCGCTACTGGAGCTCCAGGAGCACTTCGAGGAGATCATGTCGTGTGGGTACTCGGTTAGCCTCTTCACCGATTGGCAGGGACGACGAGTGCGGCAGGTCAGTGCTCTTTTCTACACACTTTGTTTTAGTGTAGTTTCAGTATCCGGCATGCAACAATACCGTAGCTCAAAGCGGATGGAATGTGGCTAAGGGTATGTTCACACTTGGTGGGATATTAGCAATATGAATGTAATCTAAAGGTGTGTTCAAATGCATCTAATTTTCCTTAGCTACTACTACTCTTAATATCAAGTGTGAACATATCACATATCCTAAGGGTTGAAACTGCAACGTTAAGTAAATGGATTTGTGTGCAACTTTGAAGAGTAGTGTAACCAAAGAATCACCAGTAAAAAGACATTATTGGGTTCTGGTCCTTGAGAAATGTATGTTGAGAAAAATACTGGCTAGTCATCTATATATATATAAACAAATTCCTGAAGGTTAGGGTTTTAGTGAAGCCGCTCATTCTAAAAAGAGAGTGTTGTGGTGTAACTATTTTATTGTTAACTAGCATAGGAGGCATGAAGCTACTTATTTTGATTGGTTGAGAATGAGTGTCATGGTGCAACTTCTAATGACCTATTTGTCCATTTAGCAGAGGACCAACAAGGGAGAGAGGGGTACATGCACAAAGTGGTTTACATTGAGGCTTTACTTTGAATTAGGTTGATAATGATTGTGAATTAAGCAGTCATTCATGGTTTTGATTTTTAAATTGGTCATGTTTTGTGATAAGATTGCTACCGCAAGATTTGATTGTTGCAAGGATATTCTTGTTGCCTCCGTTGGTACAACGGATACCTAAACTTGTACAATACAAAAACATTGAGCATTTTAAGTGGTGCTTGTCATGTTTAGCAATGATCAGCAAAGAAAACTAGCCAATTAATAATTTCATAAGCAAGTTCAATATGGTGCCATTGCTCAAGTAGGAGAGATAGGAAACAAAGTCCTCTCCGGAACTGCCACTGGACATACACAGGGTGCCGTGGAATGAAACCATTGGCGGGGCATTCAACGAAACGTATCGTTGTTGCAGGTGTGGGTGAAGATGCGCGATGATGGAATCACCGTCTCCACATTCTCCGCTCCCGAAACCTTCTTCGGAGCAAAGCGACAAAGAAACGGGGTGAGTATCAGAGCCGGTGCGCACTTCGAGCATTGCACCGAGCAAATGGGAATCCCAGGCCCGTCACACGAGCGTCTCCCCCACTTCCGCCCGGGATTCTTACTCCCCATCGGCCACGAGCTGCAATCGGAGTACTTCGTCCCGCGTCACCACGCCGTCCCCGCCATCCTCGCAGTCGAAACGCTAAGGTATGTACACCCAAAAGTGACACTTACCGTAGATATGGTAATGGGAGGGTCTTTTGAGAATCTAATGGCATGTGCTTGTTAGGAAATGAGTACAGGTTCAAGCAAAATTGTTTTTGGAATTTTCTGAGATCCTATGAATTAATTATGAATTGTTGAAGGTAACTCCCTAAATTGACCTATTGTGGACAGTAGATTCCTGAAAAAGCAACAACAAAAAAAACCATATCATGACAATAAAAAGATTATGTCACACTCAATCATAAACTGCCACCTATACAATTTCTGTTTCCTTATGTCTGATTTGGGTGCGTGTGTGTCTTGTTTGAGTACAAAAGTGCTTACTTTTACTTTTAGGTTTAACTTTAGATGTTACTAAACAGCTGGTGTCACTGATGGGTGTGCATACTTTAAGGGATCTCATCACTCCCCATCTGTTCATCTCCGAGATCCGGTCCATTGCCAGGGACCAGTTCTGGATGAGCCCTTGCTACGGACGTGACTCCGTGTCGATCCACTTCACGTGGATGCACCACGAGAGTGATGTGAAGTTGCTGCTGCCCTTGATTGAGAGAGTGCTGGCGCCGTTCGATCCGCGCCCTCACTGGGGCAAGCTGTTCGTTATGTCGCCTGTGGTGTTGCAAAGGAAGTATGCGAAGCTGGAGGAGTTTCGGACACTGGCGAAGCGGTTCGATCCTGAAGGAAAGCTCCGGAATGAGTTCCTCGACAGGAATGTCTTCTCGCGGCAAACGGCGGTGGTGAGCAGCAAGCTCTAGTCATAACCCTCTCCTGTCGTTGTGATTGCCACATGGCACAAGGAGAGTGGACAATGCATGACACAAGGAGAGTGGACAATGCATGGCACAAAGACAAAGGTTCAAGAGTGATAATCCTTGTCATCACTATCATGCATCGAGAGTCATAGATTTTTACAATTGAATGATCTAGATCTAATTTAAAGGAGAGGGTTATGTCCCAGAACTAACTCACCGCTCCGCTGCTCGACCGGTTATGTAGTATATAAGGTCATGCATCAGGGCTTAGCTGCGATAGTCACAAATTGCCTTGAGCAAAGCAGTTGGACACATTGGCTCCTCCTCTGACCCAATGCACTATGGTAGAATGTATGGAGTTTTGTTGCGTGGCCTCAAGCAAAGCGGGCAATACATTGGCTCCTCAAACTCAATGCACACTTATAGAGAGGAATGTAAAGCTCTGTTTTGTGAAGCTTTTTTGACAATATTTCTATTTTTGGCTTGCAAAATAGTCATCATTTTTTTGATAGTAGTATATAGAGCAATTTTAAGGACTCTTGAGGATTGCTAAAACTACGGGGTGTGAGCTAGGTTTTGTTGTGCCCTTTAACTCATGAAGGGCCCTTGGGCCTCCAAGATACAGGTACATATCCATAGCGGACCGGGATATGCATGGTTTAGGCGACCATAACAGGCGTTGGGCCATCCAGAGATGAGCCATGCAATTCTACGATACGGCCACATGTTTGGTACGGCTTGCGTTGTTGTGGAGGTAGGGTGGCCTTGTCAACGTAGAAATCAAGTACCGTACCTATACCATATGCAAGTGCGGATACAAACCTCAACCTATGGAATTCGACAAGGTCTCTTCTCTAAAAAAATGCACAATCAAATCTGGCTTGGAATTTCCTACAAGTTGTTAGTGTACACAAAAGTTTGAAAATGCTGTGATATCCCCAAATACTAGCAAAACAACACATTACGGCCGCAAAGGGCGTTTGGGCCCTTCACACAGGTAAAAAAATAGGTCCTAAATGACTAAGTGACAATGACTAAACCATGACTAGATAGTCATTTTACAGTCATTTTGTAGTTGTTGTATAATCATTGCAGTCATTGTCACTTAGTCATTTAGGACCTTTTTTTACTAGTGTTAGGGGTTAAGATCATGTCTCACATGTAGGATGCACTGGACTAGGTTTGCAATTCTCAAATGAGGACCCACTAAGAGAGTGCTATTACATAGTCTATACATTTGTTGGATTGAGGATGCTCTAAGTCCCACAAACGATTGTTGCCTACGGCGGTTTGGTTCATTCGCTATGGATACAACCTCGGTGACATGTTGTAGAACTCTCCGTGGACAGATGTATGGCTAAAGGTGATTGGCTTGCTGCCCATGTGGATTGACTATTTATCTAATAGAGTATTAGCTGGTTATATAGAACTAGTATACTGCCGGTTGTACCAACAAGTTTATGCCCCCACCCCTATCTCCGTGCTCCCCGATCCTTTTGCCCCCATCTCCCCGTGCCCCCATATCCCCGTGCCCCCATATCCCCGTGCCCCCATATCCCCGTGCCCCCATATCCCCGTGCCCCCATATCCCCGTGCCCCCATATCCCCGTGCCCCCTTATCCTCGTGCCCTCTTTTGGCTGAGAGAAAGTTGTGGTGCAATTACCAATGACAGTACAACTGCCAATGACTTGTTGTTAACATCTAGTGAAATAGAGAAAAGAGAGTCATAGGTAATTTTACTTTGTCCATTAATACCTTTTCGATCCTAGTCATGCCCAAACCTAGCTTATGTCCGACCCTAATTGATTGAACGCTATTATATGATAGGCCCTAACTGACTGAACGCTATTCTTTTATTAATATAAACAAGTCTTGATCCCATTTCGCTACCGTGAAATGGTCTCATGACTTGTATTAATATAGATAACCAACTTACTACTATGCAGATCAGATGGAACTTTCAATTATATACTGAACATATTTGAGGCAAACACAGCCATTTAGAGCAATTTAAAGGAACATTCTCCAATGTGATTAAATTTAGCAAAACTAGCCACTAAAAATATAAAAGCCACAGTGTTGCTAACAATGTAAGCTTTTTGTGGTAATCAAATTCTGGACCATCGGTTAGAGGAGCATGTGTGTTTGTTACGATTCGGACTTATGTTTTGAAATTGTCACATGGCTTCTTCATGTATATTCAGCTCTGAATATCAGAACCCAGGCATCCAGAATGCAAATGGTTACTAATTACTCAAACCAAGTAATAAATGGTTATATTTTCAATTGTAACTTACAAATATAGGTGTAGGTTACATTTTCGGAACATACAAATATAACATCAATATATTTGATTGTGCGTGAGGAAAAATGATAGAAGGTGTGTAGACATTATTTTTGTTGTGAATAATGAACTGATAAATGTGGTAATTGATCACATTAGCAAAAATATGAGCCCTCCACAAGGTCCCTAACAACCCCTTTCAAGGGGTTTCCTTAATTGTTTTAATTTGTACTTTAGGATAACAAAAAAATTTTACACCCTATTATGCTTTTGAGTACAATCATGGCTCACATTGGCATGTGCAATTTTTATTGCGTGTCACAATTACATGTACATATTATCATGGTCCTTTTTCTCTATATTAAAATCTTCAACCTAGTACTTGAATGTGAGGGTAGCATTTAGTTATGGTTGTGTACAATAGTAGGAGAATAATTAAAAATTTGTGACATAGTACTAGATTGCCATTTTCTTTTCATAATTTTTGTGATGTACAATAGGAAAGTCATATGCAATAGAGACACTTCACACAAGTTCTCACATGCTTCTAATGTACCCAGCCTAAACTCAATGAATGTTAAGAGCGTCGATTTTTAAGAGCCTTCTAGAGGGTTCAAAACTTTGCTAATGTGTGTTTTGGAAGGTATGTCGTGGTGTCTCAAGACCAATGGGGGTTGTATATTGTTGCATCAGTCATCAATCTTGCAAGCCATTGTGACATTACAGAAGTTTTTCCAGATGGTTGAGAATTTGCTTGAACTTAGTTAAAGCCTGAAATAGCATTAAATAATCTCTTTTCGTTGTTATGAATCAAAAGTTTATATTGTGATGTCTTTAGTAATGTTCACAAGACATTGGAATTGACGCAAAAAATATGTATCTCATTTAAAAGAGAACTTTCTATTTTACATTAATACACAAGCTAAATATCAACTTATGTTTTCGATAATAAGGTATACTACTTCTTATATGATCCCACTTGCATGCAACGTCATCTAATGTAACTTTTGACAATGATTATGTGCAATAATATTTGCCCATAAGAGTTTGAGTAGTATTTGAACAACGTGAAATTAGAGATGGTAATATCAAAAAAAAGCTTGGATGAAGTTGTATAATTAATTACAAAGTGTCTATATGGATCAAAGTATTCATGATACTTAAAAATGTGAAGCATGTGAAGCATGGAGCTTATCAAGTGGAACTTTTATGTACTAATTGAAATAAAGAAAAATTGCTCTACAATAATTGATGCTATAAAAAAATTGAGATAATTTTCAAAAAAAACTTGTTGAATAAAAATTTGTATTCCTTTGTATAGACCTTGCATAATAAAACCTGAAAAATTAAACAATATTATCTAGTTCTTTTTGTTTGATTAAGACTCAAATTTCCTTTAATTGTCATGTATATATAGAAAGTTTTGACCATGGGGTTCTACATGGTACATTCCATTTTAGTTGATAAAAGCATTTGCACGTGCACCAGCCATATTTGATGAGCTAGGAGTTTACATCTTTGAAGAGCCCTGAAGATTTTTATTCCCAGGTTGGCTCAGCAAATGTGTCCTATTAACAATCAATTGGGCGATCAATCAGGTAAAGTAAAACTTACTAACTTTAAATGAATAATGATTTTAGGGCCATTACTTGACAAGTTGAGATAAAAAGCTATGATAATATTTTGAGTGGCCTAAGCATTTGCCATCTACATTTGGCTTGTGTCTAGTCTTTGGCAAGTGCAAATGCTCTCATCAAGAAATGAGCATCACTTTCAAAAGTGAATAGTTTTTATACTTATTATTTAATCAACTTGTCTCAGTAGCCAAGTTCAAAGTTGTAAGAGTGCTTTCTATTTGTTGACCACATTGAGATCATTTAAAACTTATTAAGATTACTCTTATGATAGTTACTATTGTCATAGTTGAAGCCATCTAAATACTGTCAAATCTTATGTATTTAACTAACTTAGAATTTTATTTTGAAATTATGTACCACAAATTTAAGTAAGGGCATCACAAATTTATAGGAAGTCAAAATCACTACTTCATCAAGTTAGTTGGTATACACTCATTTGGTCAATACATACTAACAAAAAGGTAATTTTGACACTTTTTTCTTGTTGTGAGGTATGATAATATTTTCATAGTCAATTGATTGATTGGCAAATGAATGAGTAACAAATATGCTTGGTTATGGTTAGTGCGCAAGTAAAAATTTATTGGAGTTAAACATAATTCTGGACAAACTAACAATTTGTGTATTGAAATTAGGCACTTCCATGTGGTGACAAATGCTCTAGATTTAGATAACTATAGAATGAAAACAAGTGTTTTTACATTAAAAGTTTTCAAAGAAATTAGTTTTTGAGATGTAGAATGAAAATTTAATTTGGATAAGATGCACTAGAACCAAAATTGCTTCAAAGTATAACCAAAATGTTTACCTTGACAAGTGATTCACAAGAGAACTAAAATGAATATATCAAAAGTAAAAGGATTTTTCTAGTCAAACCCATATCTAGAAGTGACATGTCTTTACTACAAGATGGAGCTCCTAGTGAGTGAAGAGAGACAAACTTTTGAAGTTTGTTTGATTGAGCTCATTGTCTAAGTATAGTAGTATTCTAGGTTTTATTGCTGTAAACTGGTAGCAAACTAGTTTTGGCAGTTTCATGGCAAATTAAATGTTTTTCTGACCTCAACATACACTATGGGGGGGTCAAAAAAACATTTAATTTGCCAATTGATTGCCAAAACTGCTACCAGTTTACAGTATTGATTTGGTTTTAGTCCATGTAAGTTTAGTGACACATTTACTATAACTTCTATTTATATCATGAGTCTTTGTATGGCCAAGCTCTATATGAGGTCATTTTTGTTTGAGCAAATTGAGATTGAATTTACAAATTTCAATTTTGGTTATGATCATTATTTTGGGGTGGTTATATCCAATTTCCAACGAATTAAATGGAACAATCATAAATTCCATGATAGTTGTAATTTTGGAAGATGTTATATCAATGTTGTTTCCCAAGCGTTTGAAAAATTCATTTTTCTATATGCTGAGTTCTGTTTTAATTTGCCAGTGTGAACAAAACCAAAAAATAGCAACAATGATCAATACTTTAATAAAATGATAAATTTGGTAACTTTGTTGTAAACAATGAATATTTTTCAAATATCTCAACATGCAAAAACAACAATAGCATAAGGGTAAGCTTCCATGTTACATCAGAATAAGCTGCTATGAATCATTAGCATTTTTCAACTTCAAAAAACTTTAGTCTTCAAAATTCTTGTGCTTTTTGCAAGAAACTTAAAAGAAATATCATTGTCAATTTCAAAATTTGTTGTTAACTACTGCATTTCCATGCATGGTTTTGTCATTCTTTTGTTGTTTTTACAATTCTTCAATTCCAATGCAATAAGAAAGTCAGTCCTTATTATTGCATACCTCATCAAATGTACAATAAACATTGCATTTAGGTTGATTTATTGTTGAAATTTGTCTCATGACTTATTGCTTGGTCATTTGGAGGCGCATACAACTCTCTATATATTAGGATATCACATGGTTTATGACTTGGACATTGCTAGTTTGTTTTTTTGTTGCTTCTTTGTTGTTGCCAAATCGTTCATGACAATAATCTGTGATGAAAATTACTATAGTATTAGTAAATATTTGTATAGTGTAAAATGCCAAGAAATTAGTTTGGAGCAACCTACTTGCAAGTAAGGGCTGAGAGATGTTTTTTGGATGGGACTCCACTTGCTTCTTTGTTATTGCCAGGCCCTTTAAAAAAATGTTTCTGACAATAATTATTAATGAAAACTACTGTAGTATCAATAAGTATATCTATATGTTAGATCAGGTCATTTATTTGGATGTTTGTTTGTTTGACACATTGAGATCTCCTAGATTGTGTGTCCCCTTTGTTGCGTGCTTGATAATGTTGGAAAAATCTTGGCAAGGAGGAGTGCACAAGCTTGGTTTTGTGACATTTGGGCATATGATGAGAAAGTTATTGAGTTTCAAAGTTTTCTATGGATTAAAATTTAAGAAAATTACTGATTGACCAAAGACAAGTTATATGTCAAAATAGGGTAGAGTGTAAGTTTAACTACAGTGAAATTTGGATGTTCACTTAAAAATAAAGTAGAGGACAAGTTTAATTGTAATAAAGTACAAGTTTAACCAAAATAAAGTACAAATTTAACAACGGATGGCATGAAAAGATGGCATGAAAGGCATGGGGTGAAAATTGGACCAATGGCACAGGACCACACTAGTGTATAGTGTAAATGTCAAGAAATTAGTGTAAGGCAACTTACATGCAATATTTAGAGTAAGAGTTGAGAGATATTTCCTGGACTAAAACTTGACATGGACGATAGACGCGTCCACGTCATCAGCGTGTCACCACTGCCTTGCTGACACGGCCGAAGCTTCTGCAATGCCTTCCTCTCTTCCCTCGCCTTCATGCTCGCCTACCTACAGAAATCTCACTTGGGTCACCAATTCCTGCAATCACGGACAACATCACACACCCCACCAATCAACTCAGCTTGCTTTTGATACTCAAAACCACCAAATTTACCGCTGAATCGTGTAAGGGCCGGTTCAGACTGGGTCCCAAGTCCCAGTTCAGGAAGTCCCATCGGAATGTAGAGTCCCATCTTTCTGGGCTAGAGAAGATGGGACTTGGGTAAAAAAATGGGACTTGGGTAAAAAGATGGGTCGCCAAAATGTTAGACTCAATCTTGGAGTGAATCCCACTTATTTTGGCGCCAGAACTTGGAAAAGTGCTGCCATGTAGGCTCCATGTAAGCAAGTGGGATGTGGTACTTGGAACATAGTTTGAAACCCGAAGTCCCAGCTTTTGCCTTTCCACCAATCGGATTCTCAGATTTCAGTGAGACTTGGGATGTGGAACGCAGTCTGAACCGGCCCTAAGTTTCAGATCCTTTTCACTCCTCTCTGCTGATTTCCTCCTCTTTGTGGACATTCTCGATTTGCATGCATTTTAATTCGTGGGTTTTTATTAATCAAGTATCTCTGCAATTCAATGTTCCAGCCAGCAGTTCAATTGCGAGGTTCAGCTAGTTTCGAAACACACACTTTTCTAGGTTCAGTGCCGGATCTTCTCTGCTGATTTCCTTCTCTTTTGCAAATAGCTTACAAACATTCTCGGTTTGCATGCTTTTTACATCTTGAGTTTTTACTAACCAAGTATCTCTGCAATTCAATGTTCCAGCCAGCAATTGAATTGCGAGGTTGAGCTAGTTTTGAAACACACAGTTTTCTAGGTTCAGTGCCTGATCATCTCTGTTGATTTCCTTCTCTTTTGCAAGTAGTTTAAGGACATTCTCGATTGGCATGCTTTTTATTTCTTGGGTTGCTATTAATAAAACGTCTCTGCAATTCAATGTTCCAGCCAAGAATTCAATTGCGAGGTTGAGTTAGTTTCGAAATACACATTTTTCTAGGTGGCGTTGTTTCCAAGATGAAAGGAATTCAAATCGATGGAGCCGGAGGTCCCGAGGTGCTGAAGCTGCGAGACTTCGAGGATCCAGTAGCTGGAGAGGGCGAGGTAGTCATCAAGGTCGTGGCGACAGCGATTAATCGAGCAGATACGTTGCAGAGGATGGGCATGTACAAGGTCCCTGCTGGCGCTTCCGAAGTTCCGGGCCTGGAATGCTCCGGGGTGATCGACTCTGTTGGTCATGGCGTCACGAAATGGAAAGTCGGAGACGAGGTTAGGCTGCTGCCAATCTCTTTGTCAATAATGACCTAAGAGCATCCACACCCTTGTACGCTAAATAGGCCCTCACTCAATAGCACTTGGCGTGGCCACTCCTCCTCTTTGCGAGTCTCATCAATGTCCTTGCAAGGACTTGCTCAATTGTAGTTTGAACATTGAACAATGAAACGTTCAATGTTTAATGAATCGTTAGCGTGTCCAAATTCATGAAAATGGAAACTTGTCGATTGGTCAACTCATGAGGCTCACAATTAAAGCTGAATATCTGTCCTCTGCAGTATACGTGTTAGGTGTTTGCTTGTACTTGGTTGAGTGCAAGGATTGGGCATCAAAGATTTAAATGAGCCCGTGATGGTGAATGCACCCTGGACATCTACTTTTGAGAGCTCCAGTTTGCATGCATTCAAGGGTACACGGGTGCAAATACTCTAAGGGAATTGATATATGTATCACCCCATTTTTGACTATTCTACCACACGTACTACATATATGGTCAATATTTATAATATTAAAGTAGGTGTGAACCCATAGGCAAAACATCACTAATTTGGAAAAAGAGTTTGACATAGAAGTTGCAACTTTAATTTCGTTTCCAGCTTTGGATCACGCTCATAATATCAATTAAAAAAATCTAAATTAAATTAAGCATAATTTAGGTTTTTTAATTGATACTGTGCGTGATCCATACCTACTTTAATATCGTAGGTATTGCCCATATATAGTATGTATGGTAGGATGGTAAAAAGGGGTGGTACATATATCAGTTTCCCATGACCTAATTGTTGGAGTCGGTGGTCAATTATGCACTGAGCTCTTCAAACCAACATCAGAGTGCACGCTGAATATGAGGAAGTTTGAGTAGGTTGCTATTCCAAAGGCTATAGGGACAGAGCCTTTTGTACTGAATCTGCTTTGTCTACTTCTTTTCATTCAATCCTCGGTTGGCAAGTTTGCAGCATGTCGTCTCAACTAACACACCTGGCGATGACTGGAATCGCTTCCAACGTGCTTTTGTTCCTCAATATTTTAGTACTCCAGATTCCTTTTGTGGTACAACGAAATACTTTAGAATTATATGGAATTCTGTTCACTCTATGAGATACGATGGGGTTGATCTGCAGGTATGCGCCTTGCTCAGCGGTGGTGGATATGCCGAGAAGGTGAACTTGCCAGCTGTGCAGGTGCTTCCCATTCCCAAGGGGATTAGTCTGCGAGACGCTGGAGGCATTCCTGAAGTGGCATGTACAGTGTGGTCTACAATCTTCATGACGAGTCACTTAAAGAAGGGCGAAACTTTATTGGTAATGTTACTCTACTTTTCAAGGTGCTCCGCTATCATAGGCTTCACTTGAAAAGCACCTTTGATAACATTTTTCTCTCATCACAAATTGTGGAAATGAAAATAGGGAAAAATTCATGGACACCCCTGAAGTTTGCAAATATTTTCAAAGATACCCCTGCTTTTTCAGAAATATCACAATTACCCTTGGATCAAAATTTTAGGCGTTTGTTTTGTTGTGCATGCTACTTCCCTTCTTACTTTGTGCGCTCCTTGCTTCTTTTTTGTTTCATTACATTCCCTTCTTCGACATTGGTCATGAAGGAAGCACGAGCACAACAAATAAATAAATAAATGCCTAAAATTTATGGTCTAAGGGTATTTTTTGTGTAATTTCTGAAAAAGCAGGGGTATTTATGCAAATATTGCAAACTTCAGGGGTATCCATGAAATTTTCCCATGAAAATATTATTAGCAATACTGATGGTGTCGGGGTGGGTGATTGGTTGACGTCACTGTTTAGATTCATGGTGGTGGTAGCGGTATCGGCTCGTTTGCCATACAGATTGCTAAAGCTAAAGGAGTGAAGGTGCTCATTACTGCGGGTATGCTTCTATCACTTATTTTATACTATCATGAATTTTCACTTCCGTTCTGATTCTTGAGCTGACACAAGCAGCTATTGTTCACAGGGTCTGATGATAAAGTAAAGAAATGCCTGGAGCTTGGGGCTGATGTTGGGATCAACTACAAGACCGAGGACTTCGTGGAGAAAGCCAAGAGTGCAACTGCTGGTGCAGGTGCGATTTGTTGTAACCTGTGTCTTGTTGTGTGTGTTTGGAGTCAGAACTTAGCGCTGGAGGATACTCTTTTTGGTGTTTTAAGCTTTTTAATGTATACAGAGTGTTGGTTTTGAGAAATGCATAGAGTTGTGGAGAGATCACTCTTGCACTTACAAGAGCCAAATCTGTTGAGATAAAAAAATTATCAATATGTATGAACTCCTTATGCAAGTTCAGCGTGCGGGATTGTAGACTGATATAAGTAACAGTAGATAACCCCATTTTTTAAGGTTCAGTACTCTTCGACATTTAACCAAGTCGTGCTTTTCCCACTTACCCATTGAAGCACAAGTGTGTAAATAGTTGAGTTGCTGTTGGCAGCAGGGGTCAATGTCCGAGACGGGATTTGTACCTAACTGTTATAGTATCTTACTTCTTATCATCTATAGTTGTTTCTAGTAAAAGTTAGCTATTAGTCAAGCTTTCTATAGCTGCTCCAAGTCTAGTCTCACCTCTCTAACATGACATGTTTGGAAACCGTAATATAGACATGTTTTCTAATCACTCCGTAGAACATTGAGTTGTCAACTGTTGAGCGCTAGAAACATAATGTCACATTAGAGAAGTTTCACCGTATTTAGAAAATAATAAACTGGTTTTTTCATTGTACAAATCCGATCTTGGAGTTGCAATTCTAACTCCCTGAGGAGCTCTGAATGAATGCAGGTGTGGATGTCATTCTGGATGTTGTGGGAGGAGCCTACCTCAGCAAGAACGTGGATTGTTTGGCATTTGATGGACGCTTGTTCGTCATCGGATTGATGGGAGGAGTGAAGGGCGAACTTCTTTTGAGCTCCATTCTGTACAAACGATTGACTGTGACTGGTACCATCCTCAAACAACAACAGCTTCAGTGCTTGCCTTCAAATTCGAAGTCTAACCAAGTTTCGTGATTTGTAACATGTGCACCTATCTGTACCAATACTAGTGCTTTGGTTAAAACAGAAGCTGCTATCTCTTTTTCTCGTTAGTGTGGGTACTTAAAACAATGTAGGTGAGGTCATTCAAGCATCATGGTTCAAGAATGATTGGCATTAAGAGATTAGCTTGGTCCACAAACAAAAGACAATTGGTCCAGCTAAAATAGCAGTTCATGTTGACGAATCCCACAATAAATTGAACAAAGAGCTTATATATCTGAATAGTAAAAAGTGGCTGTTTTGTTCCTTTTTAAGTCATTTAACATGCTTTGAGGTAACAACACGAATCATCTTACATATATAAAAGAATGCATCTGCATTCTGATTTGTTGAGAGTGTTGTGGTGCAACTATCAATGATCTATTGTTAACATCTAGTGAAGCGGCGCAATCTAATTGGTTAAAAGAGAGTATTGTGGTGTAACTTCTAGTGATTTGTCATATTTTATTGTTAACCACCACATGAGAAAGGGGTACATGTGTAAAGTGATTTGCATTGAGTCTTATTAGCAAAAGACCAATAGAGGAAAGGGGTACTTGCTTAAAGTGGTTTACATTGGGTCCTTTAACCAAAGGACCAATTGGGAAGAGAAGGATACATGTATAAAGTGGTTTACACTAAATCCTAGTGGAGGATCAATGAGAGAGAGATACATGCATAAAATAGTTTGAACTGAGACTTTACTTTGAATTAAGTTGTGTTGCCTCTGTTGGTACAACGGATACCTAAACTCATATAAAAAGAAAGAATGATATTCTTGATCAATTGGAACATTATTGTGGATTATTAGTTTGGGGCTGATTGCCGTACCTGAAATCTAAGCCTGGGATTTGTGTGTTGATCTACAGGAGCGGGATTGCGGGGTAGATCAACGGAGAAGAAAGGGGAGATTGTGCAGGCGGTTCTGGACAATGTTTGGCCGGAGATAGAAGCGGGCAATGTCAAGGTTGTCATCGACAATGTCCTTTCTCTAGGAGAAGCATCAAAAGCTCATGAAATTATGGAGTCCAGCACTCACTTCGGCAAGATACTGCTCACTCCCTGAATCCGAGTTAGGGCTCCAGTGTTTTCAACCGAGATATCACTGAGAATAGATCAAGGTTTCAATACGATCTGTCTAGGGTATTTCTCCCAACACACGGTTGTAGAACTCCCCTAGAACACCGAGTGCTTTGTGGTTGCTATTTTTGTATGAGAATTCTTGAAAGCAATCCATGTTTGTTCTTTTTGTAACACCTGGGCCGCAGTAGTTTCAAAGGGATGCTACTTGCAGAATTCAACCATGAAGTGAAGATACACGCAAAATTCTTAGTACATTGATGCTTGGATAAGGTCAATGCTTTGGGAGAGAAAAAATTGTTGATCATATTCAACTATTGCCTTTAAAAAAACACTCCATGCAATTAACCTAAAACACACAAAAAAGAGTGGAGATCTTAACACTATCCAAACGTTTCTCTTGCAAAGGTTGACCTTATCCAAGCACCATTTTATCATATTCTTTGATCTTTTACTTCAGTTGCTAGAAGTTGCATGCAATGCAAATATGATGACAAAATTTTTTGACAAGTGTGGGTTCTTAATCAGCTTCGAGGTGCATGTGTATTGAAGTACTTAATGTCACTTTTACATACATTATTTATCGTTACAATGTTGCAGTGCTTTGTACAATTGCATGCGTTTCGGGGGTCTAGGATGTGAAGATAGCAAGCGTTTTGTTGGTTTAGGGTTTTTGGAATGTCCTAAATAGTTTACTTGTTAACTTTGTGTCTTAATGGTTGCTTCTTAACCCTCAAACGCCGAGGAGGATGTTTGTTGTCCTCTGGCTTTGAAAAAACAATTTGTGTGACAAAAAAAAGTTATTTTTCATCTGATTCTTTTATAAAAGTGATCATAAACACATGATCCATTATGGAAGGCAAAAAACAACCTCATCAAATATACTTATATTTTTAGGCAATACAACTTGTGAGAAGATTCAAAGACACAATGTTAGGTTCAATGTTACCCTTCTTACAATTTCATGTGAGCATCATGCACTGTTGACTTCTGCAACTTTAAAAAATAATATTATAATGGGAAACACTTGCCAACCACTATAGAGACCAATGTAGAGAACTGTATAGTGCCCTCCAACAAGTCCTTGGATTCTTCAAAACTCAATACTCAAAGAAGGTAAGAAATAACTTTTGAAAAACCTGAGGACTTGTTGGAGGGTACTGGAGGGGTAGGCATGATCACCCATCTGATGTTCAAGAGTTAATGACCTACAATTTCTAGCTACTATAGACTATGTCTAACCTATATCTATGAGGACCCCATTGACATTGTCTCATTAAAAGAACCTAATTTTTTTACAACAGCTTGAAGATTGCTTGACTTGACTCCTAAATTGAATATTGACAATTTCTTAACTTGTGTTAGCCCCTGAGGTTTTCTTTCATGAGAAAATGTCCATACTGTTGCGGCAAAGTTAGCCTAAAAATCAGGAATAACTCAGTGGAAAGCAATCTCCAGCGTCTCCTCAATTAAAATCCAAACATAATAGAAATCTATACTAGTTTAGAGCCCACACGAATTGCACTGATATCTAACGACCAGATGCCGACTAGAAGGATGAAAGTCATCGAAAACGGACGAAAGCAAATCCCGAAAATCATCCACGAGTAGTGTGTGGCGTTGGAAGAGCTCACAAGCGATGTGGGAAAGAAAATCGAGCTTCCAAGCTTTCTGGTGCTGCGCACAACGATTCCGCTATGGCGATGGCGGGGATCGCGACGCTGCAATCCTTGTGCTGCTCGTCGTCTCCCGTTTCCACTTCGTCGAGATTAAGCTCAAACTTTTTCCGCGGCGCAAGAATTAGCAACAATCGCTTAGTTGCGAGTGCTGGAAAGAAGCAGCGGACCAGGCCATGGCGCATTGTGGCTGCATTGCCGGAGGCGCTGCTCTTCGATTGCGATGGCGTGCTCGTGGACACCGAACGCGACGGACATCGAGTGAGCTTCAACAAGGCGTTTGAGGAGAAAGGTGCGCCAGGCAAAAAGATATAACGTTTCAATTTGAAATAGATAGTGTCACATTGCTCATGGATACAGTCTAAGTTGTTATCCTGTTGTAATCTTAACGTATTCGAGTATCTTGTGAATTATTTTATTTGTTATTGTAATAGGATTGCAAGTAGTTTGGGATGTGGAGCTTTACGGCAAGCTCTTGGAGACTGGAGGCGGCAAACGTTTCAATTTGAAATAGATAATGTCACATTAGTAGGCCAGCTTATGGATAGAGATTTAAGTTGTTCTCCTTTAGTAATCTTAATGTATTCGAGTATGTTGTGAATTGTTTGTTTGTTGTAATAGGATTGCAAGTGGTTCGGATGTGGAGCTTTACGGCAAGCTCTTGGAGATTGGAGGCGGCAAACGTTTCAATTTGAAATAGATAGTGTCTCATTTAATAGACCAGCTCATGGATAGAGTCTAAGTTGTTATCCTTTTTGTACTCTTAACGTATACAAGTATGTTGTGAATTGTTTGTTGTTGTAATAGGACTGCAAGTGGTTTGGGATGTGGAGCTTTACGGCAAACTCTTGGAGATTGGAGGCGGCAAGGAGCGGATGACGCATTTCTTCAACGGCGTAGGATGGCCGGAGACTGTGCCGGAGTCGGAGCGGAAAGAGTTCGTCGCGGGATTGCACAAGCGGAAAACCGATCTCTTCATGGACTTAGTCGAATCCGGGGAATTGCCGCTGCGACCTGGAGTAGCGTCCCTGATTGACGAAGCGCTGGTAAAAGGCGTGCAAGTTGCGGTGTGCAGCACCTCCAACGAGCGAGCTGTGTCGGCAATTGTGCGCGTCATGCTCGGGGACGAGCGCGCTGATGTGATGAAGATTTTTGCTGGCGATGTCGTTCCTAAAAAGAAGCCAGATCCCGCGATTTACCTGCTCGCGGCGACGACTCTGGATGTCCAGCCCGAGCGAGCTGTTGTGATTGAGGACAGTCATATTGGACTTTCTGCTGCTAAAGCGGCGGGAATGGTGTGCATTGTCACCAAGAGCGGGTACACTGAGAACGAAGATTTCGCTAAGGCCGATGCTGTGTTTGCTTGTATTGGAGATGCTCCCTCTCAGAATTTTGATCTCTCCTTTGCCAGCAGTTTGTTAAGAGAGAAAAAGCTTGCTTGAAAAATTCATTGATTAGAGTCTCGTGTCGAGATTTCAGCGCTGCTCTTGCGAGATGTATTCCTGGTTTTGTACAGCCGTTTTTGTAACAGTAACTCGCATTGTTTCGTCATGTAGTTGAAATTATCTTCAAATCTTTGTAAACGATTCCGATTATTTGTGCATTGTAAGTCCTCTCATTATTCTCCATATGCATATGCCAGTGACTGACGCTGATCCTTATTCATGTATACCTTGAATGGATTGCTGAAGCTGTTCGTTTAGTAACTTATACCAACATTAATTGTGTTCAAACAGACAAATGATGAGAGAGCTAGTGGTGGCAGAAAGAGACATATAACTCGTGGAAGATGATTCGTGCGACTTTACTATTTCACCTTACTTGATAACAAATTTCAAGCATGCTGGATCTGTTGAAGAAAATCCGGTCTCTCTCTGCAGCAATTGAGGTATTCTACAAAGAGCCTCGACTACATGCACGTTCTTCAGTTCGCAAGTAATCCACAAGTTCTAGGGCGAATGGATTTAATCATTTCGAAACTATTTGGTTCTTCGTGATCCTGTTTTATCATCCTCTACTGATCCTGGACGACAGAGCTCTGGACTCAAACTACAACCTAAGGGAAGTCTAGAATCCTCCGAAGACAGCTTAGTGAATTAGAATGCAACTAAGGCAGATCAAATGGAGCCTCATGTACTACCCTCTGCCCGTTATGGCCTCAATATCTGCTGTGTCTATTCTTTGTCTCTTGTTGTCACGTTGCTCAAACTCACTGGGGAATGCATTAGGTTGAGGAACAGCTGGCCTTAGTTTTCTCAATTCAAGCTCCAAATGTTGTATCGCATTTATCTCTTTAAGCTAGTGTTTCACAGAAACTTCATAAACATGACGAGATTTCTGGATCTTTCAGAATGCTTCTTTGCCCTTGCAGTGCTCAACTACTACCTTGATGTCTCTCGTCCGTTGGAATCGGCTGTATCAACGTGGTAAACGTCCCTTCCTCTCTCTCTTCGTGACTCTGGAATGTAGATTAAATGTCAGCTACAGAAAACATAAAGTTTGTCCATGAACTGTTCGAATTGAGCCTCTGCTCCATCAAGATCCAAATGGGCGGACTGCCTTCATTGCCAGTAGTTGATTAGTATTTGAAAGAAAACCATTAGTTCAGAACTTAAAAAGAAATACCGACACTCCATCAGACTTAAAGCCTCCGACAACAAATTCACACGAATTAGGGCTGAGACCGGGAATGAGGCAATGCAAGTAGTCGAATACTCATGCAGCAAATTTAAGTTAACCCGTAAAGGACCAAGCAAAGTTTTCACCAAAAACACTTCAAAACTGCCATTTTTAGAGCATCAACCAAATTTGAAAACAAAAACATTTTTATGCACATGTGACCTTAGGATCTTGTAGAAAAATGGTTTTAGAAGATGTGGAAAAAAATTCAGAGTTTTCCACCACATTTATTGGAAGTTAGAATGGTTTGAATATTCAAAAACTTCTTGTGAAAAATCGGGCAGCTACCCTTTAGAAGGTGAAATTCCTAAGGAAAAAAGGCCATGTGGGTGGTGCTTCTCTAAATTCCTTATTCCACTTAAGTAAAGTACATGTCAAAAAAGTTTCAAATCATTTGGAGTTGTATAACATATGAAAAAAATTAGTAAGTAAAAAGAAGTAGAGAATGATTCAAAGCACAAAATTGTTAAGAATTTAATTATGGAAATGAAAAATGCCAATCCCAATGGTCATAATGTTTTCATAAATAATCTACATCCTTTTGTTTTGTTTTTTTCCCAAAATGTTGAAAATTGAGTAAAATAAAGGACTTCAAAGTTTATTTTGGAGTAGAGAATCCATAACTGCCCGTAAACAAAAAATCCTCATAACTTTCATCTTGTTGATTAAGACAAAATGATTCAAAGCTTCCTACATTCACATAAATCTCTTGAACCCATTTGAAATTTTTGTTTTTGAAAAAAGTGATTTTAAAAAATCTGCCCAAGCTGCTCGATGAACGTAAAAAGCAACATATTAGGTCATAACTTTTTACTCATAATTTAAAATGTCACGAAATTTAGTGCATATGAAAAATAAACCTCGTCCCCACATTTGATTAAAATTTCAACCTAAAATATGAAAAGCTCCAATCACAGGTACCTGCTTGAAATTGCTATGTTTCTAAAAAAAAAAGGGGTCTGGTCCTTAGGGGTTAACAAGGTAACAGTGAACCGCAGCTACTACCGACCCCACCAATGAAACAATACACATGAAAGGTATCACTACTTGCAGAATGCACCACAAGTGAAGGGGTCGACTGATGCATAAAATACCTATGCAAGGCTCTCGAATCGTTAGCACAAAACACTACACCTGAAGCTTGAGAAGCATTCATCACTACGGTAGGCGCACCCATACCCGACCATTGAAGGGTTGGGGGCACCTCAAAGTCACGGAAAATTCAGGAAAAAAATCTGTAGGGTTAGTCCTTCAACAAGCTATCAAGGAACATAATTTTTGTGGAAAAAAGTATTGTAGATTATTTTATATTAAAGGGCAACATTCTAGTTCGTAGGGTGTCTTTTAGCAACTCTAAACTAACTTTGAAACTACTTGGATGTGTTCCTATAATGATATTTGATGGTCCCAATCCCAACCATCTTAAAGTATTTCAACAATTGACATGTGGTAAGATTTAATCTTGTGCAAGGAGTGTTCACTGCTCCAATATGGATTCAACAATGTGTGGTGAAAACATCAAAAGTAGGGTGTGAAATTGGGGACTGAGCGGGAATGGGTGCGTCTACCTTAGCAATGCTGAATCCTCTTCTAGGTTGGAGCAGGGCGAAGAGAGTCCAACTTGGAATATTTTATCGGCAGAACATCAAAATGAGAAGATACAGTTGATGAAAGGTGACGTACATCTCTTTCCAACTTCATCATACTCGCTGTACAATTTCAAACGCGCTAATTCACAGTGGATCTAGACAGTTCAGCCCATCGCTGATTAGTTTCAGGCATTCTACAAAACCTCTCATGCACGTTTTTTGAATCCACGTTCATGGATTCAGTCACCCCTTCTTCCAGATATATTTGGTGCTACGTCCTCCTTTGCCGATCCTGGACAGCAGAGTCTACAAGCAGAAGATGTAAAACCAAAAGCTACAGGAATGCTCGTGTGAAGAAGATCCGGTGCATCAGATTTTTCTTTTCCTTTTCACACCCTTGGCAGCAGCTGCACCTCCAGCTGTTTTTGCTGTGCTAGATTTGGTAGTGTTGGAGGCCTTCTTGGGCATAGATGCAGCGGCAGTTGACCAGAGTGCCCTTTCCACATCCGAAGGGGTAAAGCCCTCCGTCTCTGAACCTAATTTACTAACCTCCTGCAACCGAAGTTTGTGATTTTAGAACAGGCATCACACTGCTTTTGATTGTCGCTTGGTAATACTTTTCAACCTCAAATTAGCATCAAGAAACACAAATTGGACCGCATGCTTGCTTAGCAATCTTGATGTGACACGTGGAGATTACCATTTGTCCAAGTTCTTTGATTTTTACCAACGCCCAGTGCTTATTGAAAGATAAAAATTTGAACCCACCGGAATTTCGTTTTCATCAATCGCATTGATAGTTTCATAACCATGATTCCTTGATACTCCCTCTGTCCCTCTAAAAACGTCCAAAAAGCTTCCTTGTGAAGGATTAACTGTGTTTTTAGTCTTTGTGCTAGTGACACATGCATTCTAGAATCTATATATCATCTACCAAACGTTTGTGCAAAATTTCCAACTTTGATGTTGCCATTTAGGCACCCAAATTCCATGCAACAAGTACAATATTTGTGCATGCTGCTAGCTCCTCACTGTTGATAATTTAAAGATTAGTAGCAACCATGGTACCTCATATGGGCAAGGCCAAGCTTGCTACGGGAGGAATGCTCTCTAATTGTTTAACTTGCCCCCATGAGATCATTGAACATGACAAACGCTTTCTCAGCGTTTGAAATCAGCAAAAGGGAGCTTTTTGGTGGTACAAGAAATGTGTCTAATTTGGACGTTTTTAGAGGGCCAGAGGGAGTATTTTAGAAGTAAGGGCGTGGAGTTACTATACCTCCGCTTTGTTTTGAAGCATTTCAGCAAAGGCAAGGTAGGATTTCAACGTGTAATCCTTCACACCCCCTAACGCAGCCACCAAAGCCTGCAATGGCAAAGATGTCAATACCTGGTTCTTAACCTCAGAGAAACTAAACTGGTCAGATATCGAGCGTCGAAGCGAAGTAGAGCAGACATGGCATTTTGGAAACCATACATTTTGAAATTTTCATTATTTTTGGCATTATGTACAATTGCATATTACAAAAAAACAAGCATGCACTTTCTTCTACAATAATGAAGTCTCTATGATTCCCTCCAAGAACATCAAATAATTACAACTTTGAGCTCTAGCTATGCTATACATTTACTGTATGTAAAATTAAGGTGAAGTGCAAAATGGTCCTTCCATTTTTCCCAATTTACTTAATATGGTGTTCATACCTCATCCGACATGAAAGGAGCCATGGCGGGGGCATGGGCGGCGAGCACGGCCGATGCAGTCGCAGGTCCTACGCCCTTCAGTTTTGAGAGCGCACTGATCGAGTCTTTGAGATTTGGAAGTGCTGCGAATGCCTTTTTTGATGCCGCCTGCACCTCATCATCGCTCAACGCTGCCACAAAACTCTGCAACCGAGCCCTGCTCGCACACATTTCGAAGTTGAGAATCCAACCAAGACGTTCAAAGGAATAATACAACAATATTGAGCCAATGCACGCCGATGTGAGCATAAGTCGGTCCAGTTCTTCCACATCGCCAAACCCTAACCCTAAATGCCACCATGCAAAGATACATACTCCCTCTGTCCCAATACAAAGCTCCAAATCAGGCTTAGTTCTTGTCCCACTAAAAAGCTCTCTTTTGCTAATTTCAATCGGTGAGAAAGCGTTTTTCATGTCCAATGGTCTCATGGGGGCAAGTTAAGCAATTGGAGAGCATTTCTCTCCAAACAAGCTTGGCCTTGCCCATATGAGGTACCACTGTTGCTACTAATCTTTAAATCATCAATAATGAGGAGCTAGCAACATGTACAAATATGGTACGTTTCTCATAGAATTTGGGTGCCCAAATGGCAACATCAAACCTTGATATTTGGCACACATTTGGTAGATCATATATTGATTCTAGAATGCATGTGTCATTAGTACAAAGACTAACATAATGAAGAGCTGGCGGCATTCAAAAACTATGCACAAATTTGGTACATTTTGCATGAAATTTGGGTGTCTAGACGGCAACATAAGAACTCAAGATTTTGCAGACATTTGATAGGTGGAATATTGATTCTAGAATCTAGAATCATTTATCACTAACATAATGACTAAAAACACAGTTAATCCTTCATGGAGAAGTTTTTTGGAGCTTTATAATGGGTCAGAGGGATTATATTCGAATGTAAGGCTCGAAACACTAGGAGAATCTCAGAATGCACTCCCATGAAAGAAATCTCAGAATGCATTCCGATGAAAGAAAAATTGCAGGAATGGAGTTGCCTTAGTAAGTAATGCGCATGACCAAGAGCATTGCATCGTTCCAGCTTCCATGATCTCTGTCTCTAAGCAGGACTAACCCTAATTGCATGATTTTTTTTTGCTTCGGATGATTCTCTTAGCACCTCAAAACAAGCAGAACTATGCCAGAATAAGTTAAGCATTGAGCACCTCCATTTGCCTCGACTCAGCTTCCAGTCCATGATCTTCACGAGTTCATCCTGCGTGACGTACTCCTCCGGATGCCGCTCCGCCACCACTTTCGGCAGCTCCGACCGGTAAAATGCATCGAGCTCCACCAATTTCGTGTTTCCTAAAGCTTCCAGCCTCTGCTCGTACGTGTCCAGAGCTTCTCTCCATTCCTGTGCATCCTCGCTTTCAAACTGCACCATCTCTAGCTAATCTTCAGCTAAGCTTACTCACTCAATTGCTCCTCTTAAACCCTAATCTCGCAAATATCCAGCTCTTTAGAAAATTCTCAAAGCAGTCTCCACAACATATCATCTCTCTCAAATCCATTTGAAAACTTCGACTGGCAAGCCGATCCGATCAAAGCAACGGCTACAAGCAGTACACTAATAATAGTATTTAGTGGAATGGTACTAATAGTGTTACCTGCACTTTAACTTCACTCACTCTAAATCTCAACTAGTTTGCATTTAGAGTTGCCTTCTTTTTGTGCACATCATGCTTTGTTGCCTCCTCCAAACTATGAGAATTTTGGGAACTTTATTGGGAACTTTGGGAACATTATATGGGAACTTTGGGAAAGTCGTATGTGAACTTTGGGAACTTCTTTGGGAACATTGGGAACATAGCATGGGAACTTTGGGAACTTTGGAAACTTCATTGGGAATTTTGGGAACATTAGATTATAACACTAAATACAAAACTTAACCTTTTTTTTGAAGAAAAATGTTAATACATTTTTTCAAAAATTGTAACCTTTTTTTTCAAATTTTTGGATTTTTGAATTTTTTTGGATTTTTGGATTTTTTTGGATTATTTTGGATTATTTCTATCATTTTTCATCAATGAACAATGACATTGATTTTAATCTAATGGAAAAACTCAATTTGGCCCAAGTTTGTAGTTTATGCCACATAATTGTCTAGATATTAACTCATGAATTTAATTTATGTTTTTATGTTGTAAAAAAAATGAACCAATTTCTAACACTAAATGTAAACTTGTAAAAAAGATTTACTCCCAAAAATTGCAAGAGTTGACAAATAGTGTTAGGTTGACATTTAGTGTTGGTAACATTAAGGGAGTTGTTGACATTCAGTGTTGGGGTTTGTAATTAGTGTTGCCAACACTAAATACCATTATCTGTGTAGTTTTTTTTGGGCAATTTAACCCTAGTATATATGCTATTGTATAATCAGTATTTGCTACCAGTAAGAAGTTTTAATTTGGGATCTCAAGTAGCTCACTAGAACCGCTTTGATCTATTCTTCAACTTCTTTGATGATCTCAAATGTAATAGAGGTGTGGATACATTCCAAATACAAGAAAAATATCCCATATTGTACTAGTCGCAATGGCACACTTGTTCCTTTAGGGGTTAAGGCCCAATTGTCTCAAAAAAGAAGAAGTGAGCTTCAAGCCTATAGAAAAAAAGGGGGAAAGACTTTCAAAAAATGCTAGATCGCAATAATGAAAATTGCATTGCAGTCTAGGATTTTGTAAAATTATTATCAAATTGAAAATTGATGCCACCATTTTAAAATTGTTTGTGAGGTGTTGCCTAATCCAATTCCATGTAACAATTAAGTAATGCCAATGGTTATTTGGATATTTTCAAAAAAAGACCAATGAATACTTTTAGCTTAACCCTTAACCCTAAAGGACCGAGCTACTATAATACATACTATGTACGTTGATATATAACTGGCATTTGCTACCAACAAAAAGTTTTAATTTGGGATCTTGACTACCTCACTAAAACAGCATTGATCTATATTCTAGCTTCTTTGTTGATCTCAAATATAATAAAAAAAGGTGTGGATGCACTCCAAATACAAGAAAAATACTCTGTATTGTATTGGTTGCAAAGGGCTACTTGATCCTTTAGGGATTAAAAAAATCCTATCATGCTACAAAAATCCATGCATAAGAGCCACCTTCAACTCCAACCAAAATAGGAATGGAACCCACAAGCTACAGATCATTTTCAAAAAATGCCACGCAAGCATTGGTCAAAAAACCAAACAAAAAACCGTGGCTTCAAGTAAGGTAGCAGCATCCATAAACGTTGAGTCCCCATGCCTGTCACCTGATAGTGGCAGGGCTAATTAATAAAATAACACATGGTTGTGGGTGAATGAGTGATGGCTATGGGTGATGAAGTGATGGCTGTGGGTGACTAGCATGAGGTTTTGAGTACCCATCTCAATATTTAAGACCAACAAACCTTGTGATTAGCATCTTTTACACATGGTTCTTACAATTTCAGTGATTTTAAACTTTAAAAAATCTTTATGAACAAATGCTTGCAATTGAAACTTTGAAATTGATGCCAATATTTTTGGTTTCCATTTCCTAATTTACAATATTTTTTACCAAAGTTAGTCAATTGTTTTACCTACTCCAAAACCCTTATTTCCACGCTTATGGGTGCGCCTACCTTATTCGAATCGGAGTGGCACTGCTTGTCAGATTCTCCGGAAAAGAATATTCGCTTAGATGAATACCATCGAGTCCAGTCAGATAATCTGGCCATCTGCTAACGATTTTCATTCATCTATATCGTTGTGGTTCTCCTGGCGGTGAGTGTGCCGAGTTGCTCTTCTCCTTTTGTTGCGAGCAAGGGTTGTTGAGATTCACGATTTGCACACACGATGTTGCGGTGCAAAGCGATGGAGATTGGAGTGCTCTCTCTGGTCTTGCTGTTCTGCTCCGCCTCGTTCCATTTGGTTACAGCCGAGGTTTTCTCGACAGTCGCTCCAGCGTTCGTTTGGTCGGATTTACGGTAAGCATTCTGCTGTTGCACTCCTCAAAAATATCAGCTCATCGCTTGTTGCACTCTCATCCATCATTCTCATCACAGCTGTGTTTAAATTTCGGGCTGGTAAGGGAGTCGACTTGATGGATCGCTTGTGAAATTTTGATGCTGGAGTACAATAGCGAAATTTTCGATTCGACGAATATATATTGGAAATGGATATCTTTGTCCATTTTTGCTTAGTCGTGTTAAAGTATAAGCGGGATGCTCTTAGGGAATTGTCTCACTGTCTGATACGTGTATCTGTCCGAGGCATCTTGTAGCTTTTTGTTTTTTATTGCAAACCCTAATGGCGTGTCGTGACTTTTTAAGGTCGGTGGAGAATTACGAAACTGTGATGTTGCTTTCGATTGTAGTGTTTTATTTTTGTTGAGAATACGCTTCACTGGTATTATTGTGAACAGATGCGTGGGAGTGCCGGATCGAAGCGTGAATTATGAATCGCAGACGTCTGAAAGCGTTGTAGGAACCATTTTCCACGACTTCAAAACATGCGCATCTGCTCAGGTTCGATTTTTCTAGGTTTTGCTCTCTTCCATGTTTTTTCTTTATGCTTTTCGTATCGTGTTTGTGTTTGCTGCTTTTTGTGCGTGTCTCTTTGTTGGCAACCATTGTAGTTTTTTGAGATAAATGGATCTGGTGCTGTTTGGTCATGCAGGAAGTGGATGGGGAAGAAGCAAAACCGGAGATGGTTGTTGCCTTTGTTGGAAAAGAGGTTAGATCTATTTTATTTTACTTTGCCTATTTTTATGGATGCCATGTGTGTCTCTAGTTTTTACTTTGAAGAGAATGTCTAATGATCCTTGTAGGTTAAATTATGCTTAAACACGAAATTCCACTGCGGAAAGTAATAGTTAATTATATTAAGGGAAAATTTCATGGATACCCCTGGAGTTTGCAATAATTTCATAGATACCCCTGCTTTTTCAGAAATTTCATAGATACCCTTGGGCCAAAATTTTCAGGTTTTTTTTGTTGTACATGCCATTTCCCTTCTTCCTTTGTGCGCACGCATGACAAAAAGAAGTAGTGTGCGCACAAAGGAAGAAGGGAAGTGGCATGCACAACAAAAAAAAACCTGAAAATTCTGGCCCAAGGGTATCTGTGAAATTTCTGAAAAAGCAGGAGTATATATGAAATTATTGCAAACTTCAGGGGTATCCATGAAATTTTCCCTTATATTAACTCTTACAGCTTAGTTCTAGGGTGTGACTCTTCTTTCTATTGGTTCATTTTGTTACTTTTCTAAACTTTTTATTTCTATTCTAGATTTGGAAACAGCCACTTCTGACCAGATGAGCACTTAGGGGCTAGGATTTCATTGTAAGTAACTAATTCAGGGCTGTTGTTTTTGGGAACAGCTCCGCTCTGAGGATATTTCCCAAGGCCATCCGTCTGGCATTCTGAAAACTCTTCAGGTATCTATCTTGCTGAAGTAATTATGCTGGTTAGTGTAATGGAAATGTTTCGTATGGTCATAGCCAAGATAGGTTGTGAACACATGGGACATTGTTAGGTGCAGAAGCGTCTTCCTTATAAGCCATTTTTTTCATATTCTGAGTTTCAATTAATCATCGATTATGATTTGTTTGGATTGATTGAGGATTGTTGTTGGTTTGAATTGCAGGAATCTGTTGCCGGTGCCAAATTCTCACTATCAATCCCCTACGTCACTGTAGCAAGTGACAAAGCCTCGGTTGTTGAGTATCTTGTTTCCAGTATCCAAAAGGCTGATCTTAAAATCGGGGAAGTAGCTGTTTCTGGATCTTGCTCTGTTGGAACGCAGGATGTGAAGAAGCTTACTGATGTTCCTGACATTCGGGTAATCATCTGCAATCAAGCCCGTGTGTGTGATTATATGTCCATATTACAATCAAGCACCTTGGTTGGGAACATGATTTATCTCATGACGGTGCGACTTGGGCTGTGGTTTTTAGATCATTTTCTGGTTAACATACTAGAACGTGCGTTGTAAATGTGATGTGTTAACTTCGTGCATTTTTGGTACTTGTTTGAAACATTTGCGATGTGCAGGCCTATGTTGCTGGGAGGAAAACTACAAGGGTACAAGGGAAGACTGATATTCTGGTCATTTGCTACAACCCCTTGTTAGACTGGAACCCAGCTGCCATCTCCACATCAGAAGGTAACATAAGAAGTTATCGAAGTTTCTCATACGTTATGAAGATGTTTTTTTCTACAGTAATTGTTTTATATTGTCAGATTTTGAGATTACTGTTCCTCTGGTCTTTGTATGTTGCAGGGAATGTGTTTGATGAGGTGATGTCGGCCGTGAAGTCTTCTTCGACAAGCAACGTTGCTATGTACTTCTCTGATCCTAGGGTTTCAAGGGAGATTCGATATGGAATTCTGGATCGCCACCTCCTCGAAGGCACTGGCAATTCAACAGGCTGTGATGCGCTTTGCAGGAGTAGAGCTGTGATCCTTGAAGGAATCTTTGTGGTGAGTTCACGTTTTTTGAAGGCCCTATCTATTTTAGCTGTTATTCTTAGCGGAGTCTATAATTATGTATTCTAACATGCTTAGTCTAATAACTGTTCTTGATCGAATTTTTGTATTTTATGTTTTTACTCGAGAAAGTCATATGTGTATGACAAGGCCTTTTTAGAATTATTGGAGAAAATTATTTCTTACAGCCCTTGCTTGAAAAAAGCATAACTCAACTGCTAAGCAAATGCAACATAAAAACAAATTTTCTACCAAAGGTGTGAATAGTCATGAAAAACATCATAGTGTCTAGTGTAGTAAGAACTTGCTTATCAGATTTGAAAATTCAATAGGATAACTCACGATCACGCTAATACCTTGGTAAGTTCTATGCAACTTGCGATTGCAATTAGTCATTCTAAAGAGATCCTATCGACATGAACAAATTTCCATGTGTACAAACGTACATATTAACATTGGTTAAATAGATTAGAAATTCTGAAGTGTTTGAATTATTACATTCTAGTTGTCTAGCATTGAAGCGCTACGTAGTTTGTACTAATTTGCAGTCTTGGTGTGTTGTCCTGCAACATCTGAAAATCATTTGTATTTGGTGCAGGCGTTTACCCTCATCACTATTTTGGTATCTGGAATATGTTGCATGAAGGCCGTCAAATCACCAGCTCGGTTTGAGGTATCAAAGGACCAGTAAAGAATCTGCGCTTAAAATTGGGGACTGTACGTCCTCCATTAGATAAATTTTGGTGGTGCTAGAAAGGATTTGAACTGATAGGGATTGGAATGCAATTTAGATTGACAATGTGCAGGCTTTTGCGTATTAACAATGACAGGGTTTCATGCTGGTATATATAAAAATACGTACATTCTACACTACCTGTAGCTAAAAGAATCTTGGTTGCTACGCTGTCAAGGTTTTGCAATTTCAATCTTGTGCTGAGGTGGCGAGCAATATTGTTGGCGTAGGATTTCTGTCCTCTGTAATTGTAAAATCCGTGCATACTATTGCACAGATGAATGTTATATGGACATTGTGTTGCTGCATGCTTCAGGCAGATTCCAACCGACCGAGGATTTCAGAAGACTTGTGTTTTTGTATTTGAGTCTTGTGGTTTGCGGTTTTTTTAAGGGTAAACCAAAATAAGCGCTGAAAATCACCAAATACAGTGATGAACAAATCTGAGTACTCGAAGAGGATTGCCAACTTCAATCAGTCTTTTGTGATGCTTGAAAATGTGAATTGTGAGAGTGTTAATTTAAATAGTGTAAATAACCTGTTTTGATTAGGTGTGTGAACACAAAAAGTGAAAAAGTGCTAAAGTTCATTTGAGAAGGGAATCTGAAGTGCCTAGGGTTTGAGGACTCAGTTTTGTTTGCAGCCTTCTGTCCCAGTTCAATATTCATTTCCATGTGTGTCTGAGCTTGTTTCAAAGTGGTTTTTGGGGTGTTGCAATTGTATGTCTTTACGGTTTGGGAGGACTTTTGAGATTTTCTGTTGTTTGAGTATGGCTCTTGTAAATGAGATGAAGAGGAGCGTTGCGTTGTCTCAACTTAGAAATGGCGAGTCAACAAGAAAAGTAGCAATTTCAGTTGGTATGAGTCAATTGTGGGTGGCTAAATTGCAAAAGGAGATTGTTGGAGAGGTGGAGAAACAAAGAGGAGGGTGTCCAAAGCATCTTAATGCGAGAGAGAGGCGACGTTGCGTGACCCTGCTCACTGAAGGTTGTCTTGGAACCGCATCAAAGACAGCAAGAGAATTTCGAAATGAGACAGGTAAATTTGTGTCTAATATTACCGTGAGGTGTGCTTTGAGAGAAGAACGTTTGGTTGCACATGTTCAACAGAAGAAGCCCTTCCTGGCACGGAGACATGTTTTGGCACGGTTGAGGTTTGCTTAAAGGTATGCAAACTGGACAGTTCATGATTGGAAACGTGTTATCTTCAGTGATGAGACAAAGATAAATAGATTCAATTCAGATGGTAGGTCATGGTGTTGGATTAGAGATGGAGAACGTGTTCAATCGTAACATGTTCGTCAAACAGTGAAGCACGGTGGCGGGCATGTCATGATTTGGGGTTGTATGACTGCATTTGGACCTGGAGCTTGGTATAGGATTGAAGGTATCATGGATTGGCATAAGTACAAATTTATTTTAGAAAACTTTTTGTGGTCTACAATTCAGCATTATAGTATGGATCCAAGCAACTTAGTGTTTCAACAGGATAATGATCCAAAACACACAAGCAAGTTGGTGCAGGAATGGCTTCAATCACAACCATTTGAACTTCTCCAATGGCCTGCTCAATCACCAGACTTAAATCCCATAGAGCATTTTTGGGCTCTTTTGAAATGGTGATTGAACGAGTTTTCTATGCCTCCAAGAGGAATTGAAGAATTATGGGAGCGTGTGAGTACAATTTTTTTTGGTTTTAGTCAGGAGGATTGCTTGGCATTGTATGAAAGCATGCCGCAAAGAGTTGCTGCTATGTTGGTTGCTAGAGGCTATTGGACAGATTATTGAAGTTCTAAAAAGTAAGTTGAACAATACTGAGTACTTGCATATAGTTGTTGATTATAAGTTGTAAAAAATTATGTAGTTTTTAATTTGATATGTGATTTTGCATACATGTTCACAACTCTGTTTGCTTTTGGATACAATCTATAGCTTTGAAAAATGTTATGTAGATTGTTTGTAATTGTATTTTGAAGTTCACTTCTTGAAAAGAGTACTCGGTTTTGTTTGTCACTGTAATTATTTATAGAACACTAAAACCTGTAAGGTAGCAGCATCCATAAGCGTTGCATCCTCATGCCCTTCACCTAACATTGGCAAGGCTAATCAATAAGAAAACAAATGGTTGTGAGTGACTAAGTGATGGTTATGAATGATGAAGTGATGGTTGTAGGTGACTAGCATGAGGTTTTGAGTATCCATCTCACTATTTAAGAACCAACAAATTTTGTTTTTAGCATCTCTTACACATGGTTTCTACAATTTCAGTGATTTTGGACCTTGAAAAATCTTTACAAACAAGTGCTTGTAGTTGGAACCTTCAAATTGATGCCAATATGTTTGATTTCCATTTCCTAACATACAATATTTTTTTCAAAGTTAGTCATTTGTTTTACCTACTTCAAAACCCTTATTTCCACGCTTATGGGTGCGCCTACCTTACTTCATACTTAACCCTTAAACGTCGAGGAGGACCCAAAAAATGTCCTCAATCTTTGAAAAAACAATCTGTGTGACATAAAAAGTCAATTTTCATTTGGTTTTTATGCAGAAGTGATCATAAGCACATGGTCCATCATGGGAGGCAAAAATTTACCTCAACAAATGCACTCATATTTTTAGATAACCCAAGTTGTAAGAAGATTCAAAGACATGGTGTTAGGTCCCAAGCTGCCCTTCTTGCAATTTTCATGAAAGCACCACGCACTCTTGACTTTTGCAACTTTTAGTAACAATTTTACTAGTGGATACAATCAAAATCATTGTAGAAAACACTATAGAAGCTACAGTGAGGCAAGCCACGGTTATCCGCCAGGCACTTAAGGGTTAAGCCTTCCTTCCACAAGTGGTTGGAAGCCATGGAGAGCATTCAACTAATGAAAACTACAAATATTGAGAAGACCAAGCAATGTCATCTCATATTGGAAATTGCCTCTTAACCCCTAAATATTGAGGTGGACATTTTTCGTCCGCTAGTCATGAAAAAATAGTTTGCAAGACAAAAAAAAGTAGTTTTTTACTTGAATTCTTATTCAAAAGTAATCATAAACACATGGTCTATCATGGAAGGTAAAAAAAAACCTCACCAAATATACTTGTATTTTTAAGTAACCCAAGTTGTGAGAAGATCCAGAACCACAATGTTAGGTCCCACGTTGCCCTCCTTGGAATTTTCATGAAGTCAGCATATACTCTTGACTTTTGCAATAATTGGGCACTTATCACACTAATGATACCACTAGAATCTCTATGTAATTCATTGTAGCTGGGCTAGTTGCAATGACTAGCCCGGCAATAAAGGATTAAAGAACAAGAACAAAGAAAAGAAAAAAAATGAGATAAACAACAAATTTATCCTTCATGACAATGAAAATGCTCAATTTTTGGGACCCCTAGAATTTGTATCAAGCTTGTCAAAGAGGTATGCTTGATTGAAATTTTGGGGAAGTCTAGCCAAAATCCCTACACCTTGTTGAGCTTATTATTTTTAATGTTATTTTTAAAAAAAATCTTGAGAAATTAAAACTTGACTTGTGTCCCCTCCTTTACATTAGAATCAAAAGTCCTTAATCCCAAAGGGTTGCTTTCCAAGAACAAGCCATGGCTTGTAAGAGATTTTTTTCATGGTTTCTCACCTCTAGAGTGTAAAGAGGGCGTTAGAGTATCTTGATCCACATGGGAAAACATCAAGTTGGGGAGAATTTTGGATGAAGAGGGAGCAATTTATGCAAACTTGCCAAAATATTCTTTTGATACAACAAAAAATTTAATTTATTTGTACGCAGCAACTCCTTCAAACACAACTTTTTCTTTCAAAATTAGTAGGTTGAGTCATCAATAATGGAGAATCCATTTGCTTTTGCAAAAAAGAGACTTGTCATTAGTTGAAGCTAATTTACCTAATTGAATAAGTGGGAGAACAAGTGGTCAACACTAGAAACAAGAAACATCCTAGTGATGAAGTTTTTGAGGTTGGACAAAATTGCCCTTAGCACATTTAGTAGTATTTTTTAGTCCACTATTGGGGAGGTTTTTGAACTTCATTGAAAATTTTGTGCAAGGGTCTTGACTTTCTGTAGTGTTGAGAGCTCTTGGAAGTGAGCCTCAAATACACTAGATCTTAGAGAAAAAATTATATTAGAAATTCATTATAAGAAATTATAAAGGAGATTTTAAAAAAACTATAAAGTGATTGGAGTTATGCATGTTATGTCCTTTAACCTTATATTTTTTTGGTAACCAATGTTTTAGATTCAAGAGGTGAAAAGAGGATTGAAAGACTCCAAGTCATTTCTGCAGTTTTAACACCCTCATGACCAAGCATTATAATCTTTCAATCCATAAGTGACATTGTTGTGTATTCTTTTCCTATGTGATCCCTAACATATCTAGTTTGAATTGGTACGGTTACATTTCAAAAAAACTTAAGATAGCTAATTAAAAAATGTTGACATTTTGTTCAGTTTCGATCAAATGCCTAGATGCCCAAAAAGGGCCTTAGGCATTTAGGGGATAAATTAAAATCAAAACAATATTTCAGTGCATATTTGCATATGCATGCATTGCAAACATAACAAATATGTCTCATTTGTGACATGATCAAAAGTTAAACTTACAAACAAAGGAAACAACTAGTTTTGACTCTTGACCATATAAAAGATGAGACTATTATATTTGCAATACTTGCAAATGCAAATATGTGCTAAAATATGCTTTAATTTTATTTCATACTTCAACATAATAACAGTCTCAAATTTAATAGGTTAGGCTATAGGAGTGTCTCCCTAGCAACTGTGTATGTCTCCCTAGTCATTCCCTAAAAGTATCAGGCACGCGCCTCAGGCTCCACCACAGTTGACTTTCCCTCTCAGCCCACCACCCAGCATTTCAGATTCAGATACCCCTGATAATTTCCTCCTTTCACAGGATTGCACCGGTTTTTCCTGGATGGTGACCGGTTAGTTCTCAATGGTCACCTGGTTTTTCCCAATGGGCATCGGTTTCATCACCGTCAATAAAAATTCTTCTCTGTTTTCTCCAAAAGAATTTCTCTCAATACCGGTACCTTCAAACTAATCTTTGCAGTGGTTTGAATCTTATGACGTTGTAAATATGTTTATTTGAGAACCTCAAGTACTCGTTTTTATTGCTATCTTGGCAAGAGTTATTCCTAGCATATATCCTTTACCATACAAAAACCTAACGACTTTCCAACACATGCAAGATTGAAATTGATACTAAAAGGGGTGCATGTAGTTGTTTAAAGAGAACACATAATATGGGGAATGGGATTGTTTTCAAGTATAACTTAGTATAGTAACATTGACAATCTATAATTTCCTAATCGTTCCAAATGTAAGGTTAAGGTCTTGATATACACCATTACATTTTTTCATTAAAATTTGTGAACATTCAATTTTATTGAAACAAAGTCGAATTGCTTTTTGTCATACTTAATGCTTAGGAAGCTACAATGTTTGTTATTTTTTTCATTTTCTAGTTTTTCTGAATGATTTTAGAGCGTCTCCAATGGAATGGGGTTTTGGGGTTCCAAATAGAGCTTTTTAGATGCGCATGATTTTCCAAAACATTGTTTTTTTGCAATTGCTGCAGTGGTGAAAACCATATAATAATCTGCATAAAAGTCAAGTACTATGTCATCACTGCAATTTTTATGCACCAGCCATCAAAGAGTAAAGAGTTGCCCAAAGTAACATGTTAGACAAAAGTATATTCTTGCAAGAACTCAATATTTGATAATCTCAAATGTTGGGAAGCCCATCTTGGAGTTTCAAATTGAAAAATGTTGCAAGGCTCTTTAGGCCAATTTCCATACTACATCAAAATTTGAGAACAAAGGAACAACATGGGAGTGTGCTCAAAAACAACAAACTTAGAAATTGGAAATAATATTTAGACAAATTTTTCACAAGAAGCATGGGAATTAAGGGGATCTCACTTTTCCAAAATCAAAATAAGATGATAAGAGTGGTTGATTCCAATGCATCATGGAAGTTAGTTTTTCATATAATTACTAGTGGTTGGCGCTTGCTAAGCTTAACCACATTCACTATTAGAATTTTATTAGGATTTTTGTATGTTAGATAGAATGCAAAGCAAAAGTTTCAATAAGTTTTCAAATTGAATCTATGTGATAATATCAGAGAGACTAGAGATGTGATATTACAAAGGGCCATGTGATTTTAAGTAATATGATTTATTTGCAAAACTTGGGAAGGAGTTAAACTTTGACGTACCACTTGAGACGCTCTCACATTTTTGTTTTCATAATTCACTCCGTTAAGGTAGAGAGACCCATTCCTAACAACTTCCTAATTCCACACCCTACTTTTGAGGAGTTCACCAATTACTCTTGACCCAAAGTGGAGTGGTGAACGTTGCTTGCACAAGCAAATTTTGCCACATGTCAGTTGCTGAGTTGCTATGTTGCTATGAGATGGTTAGGATTGGGACAGTCAGGTGCCATTATAGGAGCACATCCAAACAGCTTCAAGGTTAGTTTAGAGTTGCAAGTAGGGACCATATGACCTGCAACTTTGCCCTTTAATATAAAATAGTTCACAATATATTTTTTCACAAAAATCACATTTCATGATAGCTTGTTAAAAAACTAACCCTGCAAAAAATTTCCAAAAATTTCCGAAACCTTGAGATACCCCAAACCCTAAACCCTTGAATGTCACAAAAGCCCTTTGTGGCTGTATGTATGACCATATGTACAAACGTATTTGAGCTACTATGAAGGCTTTCCAAATTTTTGTATAAACCCATCACCATACAATCCTTCAATATATACGGTTGTAACACCTAATTTCCAGCTTATTCCAACTTCTGAATATTGTTTGCAACCATGTATGGTACCGTAGCTCCAGAGGGCCCTTCAGGGGTTAATTCGGTCGGGTGTGGGTCTGTCTACCTTTATATGGCTATTTACACCGCTTCACTTCGTATGAGCTTAGGTGGCGGTTCGGTATTGCCGCCTCGACGCGAGACCACGTCACTCGTCAGCCACGTTGCTCCGACGCGGTACCAGCAACTGTCGACCTGGCAAGCAACCTTTCCCTCCCACTCCTTCGCCTCCTTCGCCGCCTTCGTCTTCCTCACCTACCCGCCAGCCATTCCTTCCCTTCCCTTGACTACAACCTCCCGCTGAAACCTGCGCAACAAATCTCGTGAGAGGCGCCGGAAGGGGTCACGAATGTTGGCCCTCTTTGACTCAATAGTCGGTGGAAAGATTTTCCTTCTATCAAGCATGATCTGCTCATTTCTCCTTTTTTTTTAGCTCGATTTGATGTTTTTGTCGTTATTTTGTAGCGGGATTTGTTGTGGAATGATCGAATGTGTTGAGAGAGAATTTCTGTGCATTTTTTTTTGTCGAGATCGTGTTTTAGGCATTGAGATCAATGACTGTGGCGGCGGGAATGGCTCCGGCGTGTACGAACATACGGTGGCAGCAAGGGTGCGTTGAGCGAAAGGAGAGGCAGAGTTTGTTGAACCAAAAAGGTTGCGTAGTATGGATCACGGGGTTGAGCGGGAGCGGGAAATCAACCGTAGCATGCGCGATTGATCACGCTCTCTTAAGAATGGGAAAGCTCTGTTACGTCTTGGACGGGGATAACGTGAGGCACGGGCTGTGCAAGGATTTAGGATTTTCAGTTGAGGATCGCGAGGAGAACATCAGGCGCGTGGCGGAGGTAGCGAAGCTGTTCGCTGATGCAGGCCTCGTGACGCTCGTGAGCTGCATCTCGCCGTACATACGCGACAGGGAGTTCGCGCGCGGCTTGATGAGTAAGGGCGAGTTCGTCGAGGTGTACATGAAAGTGCCGCTCTCGATTTGCGAGATGCGAGATTGCAAGGGCTTGTATAAGCTGGCTCGCGCGGGGAAGATTAAAGGATTTACAGGTATTGACGCTCCGTATGAGGTTTCCGATAAGCGCGAGGTGACTTTGGAAGCTACAAATGCCGCCGGGGAGCTTTTAACGCCGGAGTGCATGGCGGGAACTGTGATTGATTATTTGGTTGTGAATGGATTGCTCAGCGGGCCTTGCTTCTGAGGCAGGTAATGCGTATTGAGTCCGCATACCGATTGGAGATATGCCGGTTTATTGTCCAAGCGATCGTGTTTCTCGAGGACGGAGGAAGCGCTTTCGCTCTAACGGAGTGTTTCAAATGATCGGCGGATTACTTCTATTTATTTTACAGCATTCCGTGTGCATAGCTATTGCATAGTCCTGTTCCAACGCCTTGTTGTAACGGCAATTGCAGAGAGTGAATGACTTACTTTTCTTTCACACCATTATTCGTGTGCACAGATATTGCATTGCTCTGTTCCAACGTCCTGTTGCAACGGCTGTTGCAATACACATATTGACCATTGCATTTTAGAGATCCTTTTTTGTACAGCAATCAGCGACCAAGACGAAACTAAGTTTAGTGGATGCTTTGCCATGTTACAACGCCTTGTTGTAACGGCAGCACATCGCCTTTGTGTGAAGAGTAGTTATTTATTTATTTCCAGGGCAAATTGTTTTTAAGTTAAATCCTGTTTGTTTTGAATAAGTAGTTCTGGAGGTTAAATCACGCTATGATGCGTGGCTTTTTGCTTCCATCATTGGCTTCAACGTCGTACAGCATACACCTATTTTTTTCCGATTACTTTCAAGATGGAGCTCTGGATTCCATATACCTGAGGGTGGACAGAGAAAAGCATTGGCAGAACGCAATTTCCGGATATTTTGGAAAGAACTATCTCATTCACATAAATCTTCAATTCATGACACGTGTTCGTGTTCAGAGCGAGATTGCTGACGGTGGACATAATTTTCGAGGTATGTGTGGTACAAGGGATGTCTCCAACTTCCACTTGCGTCTCTTCCTACTTGCAGGCATTGTACAGTACAATAATGGTACAGTACTTGAGTATAAAAGTGAGAACTTGCTGGAATCAACTTTCGCAGTATGGAGTATGGACCATGGAGGATGGACGGGCGTGATTTGGCTTCTACTTTTGAGGTACTTTCTGGAAATGTGCATCTTTCTTGTGAATGTACTAGCATGAGTCATGAACCTTTACACTCTTTACTGTTCATCTCAGTACATTCTTTTGAGTTATGCATATCCTTTGACATGCTGTACGGGTCTTTTCTCACATGTCGACTTCTGTTCATTCGAATGGCATCTTCCGACCATCAGGGATCTCATATACAGGACAGTCGTATCTGGTGTTTGATTTACACTGACTCACTGGTGTAAGTGAGTCTAGCAATTTTACCTTAAAATATCAAAGAGAAGGGCGCGTTTTTGGATGTGAAATGTTCCGACTTGCCACACTCATCAGTGAGTGTAAACAACTCTTCAAACTGCAGAATAATTTGTAATTCTTGACTTTCTGGGTCTCGGTGAGCCTTCTGACTTCGTCACGTGTGTGGCTGCATGCTCATGTTTTTTTTGCATGTCACTGACTCACCGTCTCAAAGCAGGGTCACCTCTCGATGTTACTGCGAAGCGGCGATCGTGTTTTGATTCTTGAAAGAGGATCTGTAGATTTAAGCCTGTGATTCCGGCTCCTGAAATTGCTCTCGCTGCCGCACCTCCTATCTGAATGCAAATTGTTCAAAATCTTGCCCACAATACCTTCGGGAATGTTCTCTTTAATCTTTAACCCCTAAACGTCGAGGACGAAAAACGTCCTCCGGCCCTGAAAAAAGATTCTGTGATTCAGAAAAAAGTTGTTTTTCAGCTGGTTTTTTTTCAAAAGTGACCATGAACACATGGTTCATCATGGAAGGCAAAAAAGTATCTCTTGAGATGCATTCATTTTTTTTTGTAACCTAAATTGTGAAAAGATTTAGAAACATGGTGTTAGCTCCCAAGCTACCTTTCTTGCAATTTTCATGAGGGCATCATGCATTGTTGACTTTTCCAACTTTTTGAAGCAATACTATTGGTGCCCACATGCAAAACACTATAGAATGCTACAAGCAAGGCAAGCCATGGTGATCCATCCGTCTTCTAAGGGTTAAACACTGGGTTGGTCATTGTAACCAGCCAGACTACAGTGTTATACAATGTTCATGAAGTCCCTGCAATTATAATATCATTGCCTACATTTGCAAAAGTCAATAGTATATGGTGTTCCATGAAAATTGCAATATGGACATCTTGGGACCTAACACTATGTCTTTGAGTCTTCTCACATATCGGATTAATTGCATCTAATGAGATAATTTTTTGCTCTCCATGGTGAACCATGTGTTTATGATCACTTCAAATGACTTCTTTGGTCATGCATATTGTTTTTTGGAGCCAGAGGACGAAAAATGTCCTCGACGTTTAAGGGTAAAAGTTCGGATTGTCCAACATCCAATGTGTATTTTCAACCGCCTATTTCATAGAACTGTTAACTCTTGTAACTTTTGCCTCCATTTTTTAGATTATGCACTCTTTGGGGTATCAAAATCTTCTTTCATGTCCTCATAGTATATATATCCCAAAGCTGGCCATTTGTGTAATCGAAGACAGTCTACACAAATGTTATCTTGAACTAATTGTGGATAGTGTAAGAATAAGAACTATGTCCTAGTCACAAGGTTTACTGAATCCAAAAGCATTTGTTAATCTCTCAACAGTACCAACTTGATTCTGAAGAAATGTGTTTCCATGAACACTGACACTTGTTAACTTTGACTCACTAAAAGTCTACAACGATTTTTGAAGAGCCCTCAAAACTCATGTTCTTTCTTGCACACTAAATGTGCCCTCCTCCATAGAGAGTGAATTGATTGTTTTATCAAGTGGATTATAGGATAGAACTCATTAGACTTCAGTTGAATATTGATTTCAAGGTCCTTAGTTTGACATGCTAGGATTGAGTGCCATGAGAATATTTTGAGGGACCCCAAGCACTTGGCATGCAAGTTTAGCTTGTGTTAGACCTTTGACCCAATGGGATGCTCCAAGGATATGAAAAGGTACATTAATTGATCAACACTACTACATGCCAAACACTAGAAATAATTTGGAGGCAAGTTTATAATAAATGCAAGACCCACCTTTGCTTTTTTTTACCTTCTTTTCCTTCAAGCAAATATCAAGTTGCTACTTGTACTTAACCCCTAAAGGATGTTGCCTACCAAAAGTGTTGTTTGTATTTGTACAAGAACCATTTAGTACTTAAAGAAATGACTATATGACAAATGTTAAAAATTCCCCCAAAAATCCTAGTTGACAAGTAGTATGTCTATGACTTGGCTTGAAACTTACAACTCCAATGAGGTTCATGTGCTATCCAAATACCCCATCCATATACAACTTGGGAGTTTGTATACAAAACAACAACATCCTTTAGGGGTTAAGTTTAAAAATATCTGTTGTTGGTGTTTTGCCATAGTGCATTTTAAAAGCTCAAAACATTTTTTTTGAGCAAGTCATGTGTAAAGTGTTTTTCCTTATAGAGTTCTTATAATACCAAGGGAAAATTACATGGATACCCCTAAAGTTTGCAATATTTACATAGATACCCTTGCTTTTTCAGAAATTATACAAATACCCTTGGACCATAATTTTTAAGTGTTTGTTTTTTTTATGCATGTCACTTCCCTTCTCTTTTTGTGCGCACACATAACAAGAAAGCAGTGTGCATGCAAAAGAACAAAGGAAGTGACATGCACAATAAAACAAACTCCTAAAAATTATGGTCCAAGGGTATATGTATAATTTCTGAAAAAGCAAGGGTATCTATGTAAATATTGCAAACTTCAAGGGTATCCATGAAATATTCCCTAGAAACAATAGTTGAACGTAATCATGGAAATCCCTCAAGCCCATTTCCATTGGACAATTGGACATGTTTGGGTGGGAATCCTTTTGTCTTCTTCCTTGACTTGGGTTTGCCAACATGGTTTTGAAATGAATCTCTCAAATGTATTTAGAATGCATCAGTAAATCACATTTTCTCATATAACTCATTTCCCCATTTCAAGCAACTAACAAGAAGGTTCCATGTATGACCTCAAAAGGTGGTAGTAATGATGTGAAACCTTCTTGGTGATGAGGTTTTGAAACTTTTTTGTGTTTTTAGTTTTTGTTTGTATATTTTTATTCATACACATTCCTCTAATTCATCTTGCCAATGAGAATGAGATTTAGTGTGACTCATGTAAAACGGTAAAACAGTGTTCACGGCTGACTGAACTGTTTATGACATTTGGGTGAAAATGGGGCATCACTCTAGCATAATGTCATGGGTATAGGTACTCCTACCAAAGCCCTAAGCCCGAGGCCCAGACCCAGTCTCTGTCCCAGCCTCCTCCCCCCCTCGGCACTAAATCTCGTACAATTTTTGTGAAATGCCTCCTGCCCCGCTTGCTCCTCCTGCCCGGCATTCTTCCTACCCCTCCTACCCCTTTCTTCTTCTACCCTTACTTCTGGAGAACAGAGACCCCAATAAGCCCAGTCCGGGTATTGGAGGAGCAGCTCTGGCAATTTTAGCGCCGGGATTTTGTTAAACCCTCACTCCAAAATCGTCGCCTTCCCCCTTGTCGCTCTGGCCCGCGTTGCTCCGGCTCGCGTCGCCCTCGTTGCTCGGCGCTCAGACCATCGGTGGTGGCCATACACTGCTTGTCGGTGTGGGTGGCTCACTCGGATGCAGCCATACACTGGTTTGCAATGTGGTTGGCTCACTCTGGTGCAGCCATATGCTGTTACTCAAAGTTTGTGGTTCATTCTAGTGTAGCCGTGCATTATGAACAGAAGTGATGGCCACTCTTGAAAAATGTATGAGGTTGTAGCCATATACTGCTGTCGAAAGTATATGGCTCATTTTGCCATAGCCATGCACTTTGGGCAATAGTGTTTGGACACACATCATTTATTTTTAAAGAGTGTCCATACACTATTGCCTATAGTATATGGTACTACTTTGCCATCATTGCAGTAGAGTTCTCATTTTTTCTTAAACACTTCAACTCCTTCCTTTAGAGGTTAAGGCTTATAGAGATATGGTTCTTGTAACACTTTGTGGATGCTTCTCACGTGTGGTAACTACAACTATGTGTTTAGAGTATCTAGCATTGCATTCTTAACATCCTAGTAAGGACTTCATTTTTTATCAACACTACATTTTATTGTCTTAGATGTTACATAGAGAGTGTTTTTCTAAATACTTAGAGGATGCTTGTACTCATGTTCTCCTCTTTGAGTTTAGGGTTTAAAGCATTTTATTATCAAAGTTTCAGTAAGAATTTCAATCTCTTCCACTTACACTCACTATATTAAAAATTTAGAGTTATGAAATAGTGTTTTTTTAAACACTCATAGTGTAGTTGTTAGGTTTTTCATTTTCAAGGTTTAAGATTTAAAACCCTTCATTCTAGTAGTTCTTGTAGGCACTTCTACCTTTTCCTCTTTCATTTTTTCTATCAAATATTTAGGGTTGTAATAAGAGTATTCACTTCAAAGCACTTATAATGTGCATAATAGAACACCATATTTTTTGGGTTTAGAATTTTTAGCATTTTATTTTTAAGCTTTGAAGTTTTGCTTTAGGGTTTCATCATGGAAGAGGACATTGACTTCAATGAAGATAATTCTTACTATCCTACCGATTTTGAAGATGATTTGGAGTACATATTAGGAGTTGAAGACATACTTCATGGTTCCTAAGGAGGTCAATCATCAATTTCTTCTCCAATTGAAGAAGATGTCTACTTCCATTTATTTGATTTTGAATCAACTTTTGATTTTGATGAAGACATGGAGCGCATGTGGGAAGGAGATGTTGGATGGGAACCAAACTTTGTGATGGCTGACTTACCACTCATAAATGAGCTTTCCAAACCTTCTTTTGATCAAATTCTTATAGAATCTTTTACAAAATTCATTCAATTTACACTAGATAGTAGAAACCTTATGATTGTTTGTTTACAAAGACAATCAATCCTACCTTCAATGAGATTCATGAAGCGGATGGGGATTTCTGTTCATTTCTTAAAAGTTATGGGAGATCTATAGATGTTAATGATCCTATTCATACTCTTAAGCAATGGGTGAAACTTCAAAATAATTTGAAGTTAATAGAAACCGTTGATGGAGTTGGTCTTTCAACTTTAAATGATACAAAAGAAAGGGAAATACCTCATAAAGGAATTTGGTCGTCTATTGTGTTTACCTCACATGTTCATCTTAGTGGAAAGCATCTAACATTGCATGCCACAACTTTTGTTGTACGCAATAAGTGGGTCACTGATCAAAGGGTAGGTGGAATTTCTCTATTGTATATTGAGAAATGTGTACAATCTTGTCCACATTGTCAAAAATCAAAACTTTGGGATGAGGTTCACAACATTCCTTGTGAACCTGCTGATGCCAAGCTAGATGAGATATGCAAGACTCATGTTGTAGTAAGGCGTGTTTTCCATTCAACACTTACAAAGCATCATAGAGTCACGTATTACCAATGTCATAGAGGTGGAAAGAAAAGATCAAGAAAGAGGAAAAGAGAAGATGATGATAGCATTTCTACACATAGAAGGGAAAGGAAGTTTATGAAATGTGACTCCGACTTTCAAATCAAAGTGATAATGCCTCTTGGTAGCCAAACATGTTTAATAGACTCAAAAACTTCTTTGGAAGCAAAATTATTTGTACATTCAAAGCACAGTGGACATCTTCCAGGTACAAAAGTGGACAAGCTATTTCTACATATACATCCAATAGTTATTTCTTTTGCGATAGAAAATTTGAAGCATATGATATCAACCTCTATAGTGGCATTAGTATCCGTTCGAGAAGAACTCAAAATGCAAGCAATGGTGCCTGACATGGAGCGTACAACGTATCAATTTTTTCTTATTCCAAAGGAAGTTGAGCAACTATCATACTCCATCAGATTAAATGGTATTTTTCTCTCTACCATTTTTTAAAATTTTAAATTTTAACTATATTTCTTAAAGACATTTCATTGTATATGCTTATTGTGAATTTGGAGATGCGCTGAGAGTGAATGATTGGGATGCTGCTAATGTGGAAGCTATTAGACTTCAAAAACAAGGAAAGGTGATTTTCTATCAGAGGTACCATCTAGAGCACCAAGATCTCAGGAAACAACCTTTTGTTGTAGTCATACAAGACAAATTTATGAAGACAAATGCGAAATGATTTTCAAGAGGTAATTCATGGGCATTTGATTCAACTTTCAAAACTAATCATTATGACTTACCTCTATATTTTGCAGTGGTTCCAAATCAAGATGGAAAAGCCATGCCTATTTTCTATATGTTATGTACCAAAGACAAAGATGGAGGCCATAAAGGAATAGCAATAGAACTTGCATTGACGTATGTCTTTTCTCATATAGAAGTGGTTAGACTATCAGCTTTCATTATTGATAAGTGCAAGACATCATTGAATGCTATAAGACGTATTGTTAACAATGACATTCATTGTTGGAAGGACAAAAAACTTGGAGGAGAGCAATTTGCAAGACGCATTTTCCTTTGTTGGTTTCATGTTATAAAGCATGGAGTGAGAATCTTCTCACATGTGTACCTATAGCAGAGAAAGACAAAGTTTGGTAAAGTCTTCATGTACTATTGAATTGCCCGCGAGAAGATCATTTTGAACAGAATTTGCAAAAATTCTATGTAGATTTTGAGCATGTACTTGGAGAAGAGTATATAAAACTTGGATGGGCAAATGATTCAATCCCTTTGAGACAAATGTGGCCTAAATTTGGAAGACTATTTGAATATGGTGGTGTTGACACAACAAATCATGTAGAAAGGCATTGGGAGTGGATCAAGTATACTCTATTACAAGGAAAAGTGAATTGATTAGTTCGAGATTTGATTGTTGCTATCATTAGAAGCGCTATGGATGGAAGTCTTTTTTGGAGGGCCTACTCTAGTAGACCATTTTAAACAAGTTCAAGTTATAAGTAAGTATTTCTTGTGTGAAATTCATGTTGATTCTTAGTTTTTGGATTGTTAGTACATTTTCAATTGTGTCACGTTTGATATCTATGTTTACTTCCTTATATTGTAGGTGATTCTGGAAGGTTCTCTAGAAGAGCAAATGATAAGCCTCATCAATGTCATCTAGCAAATGCAGAAAGACTTTTCCAAAAGTATGAAATTGAACCTGAAGGTGTCTTGGAGGTTGTGGATGTCAACCAAATGCTCTTCCGTATAGCAAGCAAAACTACTCCAAATGCTAGGTACATTGTGTCTATACATACTCATTTCTGTGGTTATGCCTCTACTATATCAACATGCAAGCACATTCTTGCGGTGCAATTGATATTGAAAAAACATTGTGGACATTTATATGATGAAAGACCTTCATGTTCTAGTGTGATCACAAAACCACTCCTTCAACCTATTACAAAAGATTTCCACAATGACAATATTATAAATGATAATACAACAAACAATGATGAAGATGAAGATTATTTGCAAGTTATCCATGAAATGGAATCAACACTTTTAGAAGTGAAGTTCAACATGGCAAATTATGGAATACCAGAGAAGAAGTACAAGAAGGATATAATCAAGGGTTGTATTCAATCTATGTAGGAGCCTTTTACTTTTGAAAGGCCTTCTTTTATTGTACTTCCAAGCAAAGGTTCTATATCCTCTATTCAAAACAATGTGCAACATACAAAGATGGGACATGGTAGATCTCTACAACAAACAGAGACAATTGATAGAGTGAAGAAATCACATGTAAGCCAAGCTCAACCTACATAGACACCTCCACCTCATAAGTTGATTTCAACTTCAAAAAGAAAAAGGAGTGTTTTTCCTAGAATTCCAAAAGTTGTATGTGATGCATGCTTCACAAAAAGTATGATAGAAAAGGGAGAGAAAACAATATCTTGCCAAAATTGTGAGAAGCATTTGATATGTAATTGAAAGGATATTCTATTATTCACCAATGTCAATAATGCTATGTAGTTTTACAACTTCATGTGTCTTCTTTCTAGATCTAATTACATTGTTCATCATGTACATGACATTATCATTTATAATTGAATTTTGTTTATAACAATACCAAAAAGGAACATAAAATAAAATTTATAAATACAATTGACACTAAATTGGCATTGTCTTCTTTTTTCATGTATTATATATGATTGCAATGGGTTTTTTCCAAAAAATTTGAAGACCATACAAGTCAATTTTTGGATTGAGTTGATTGACCATGTGCTTGATATTTCATTTGGTTTGTAATCACAGAAATCCATGTGTTTCTTGTGGTTTCTTCATTTAGAATCATCTTTTCAGAATATCTTTTTTTTGACCCTTCAATGTAAATAATGAATAATTTAGAAGGTTTTTTTGCAACTTAAAGTGTATGAATTACAAATAATTGTTTGAGTTCTGCACTTCATTCTGGTTCTTTCTATAGGATATTTGTTTTTCTAAACAATTACGTTTGTTTACAATGCAGTGCTTAGTTGAAATCAAATTCTTTCAATTTCTTGATTTGTGAATTAGAGAGAATTTGCAAAATAGTTATTTGATAAAAATATTAAATAAATACGGGAATAAAAGGGAAATCATTTGAGAAATCACAAATATTTACCGGGCCTTCATTGGGAGGATGTCAAAAACTTCCCAAAACATCCTCATTGATTGGAAGTGGTAGGATGCAAGCTAAAGGTGACTACTATGTTAGTCACCAAGGTAAAAATGAAGGATTTTTTTAGCAAATGGATCTAGTTTCATTGAAACATGAAGTCTTTAAGAGAGAAAGGACTCATATTTAGAAAGTACATTTGTTGATGATCCAATTTCCACCAAAATAAAGTACATATCTCTAATTTGATAAGAGAAAAGAATTTTTGAACATAGCTCCTAAAATTGTTTCAGTGCTTTATTCCTGCTAAAAGGACTCTTGACCTGATATGTAGATTCATAATATGGGCACAATCTTTTGGCATCATTATTATAAGACTAGGATGATTTCATTTTGAAATAAAATTTGTATGAATGTAATTTATATTTTGAAGAAGAGGATTGTTATGTGCTCCTGAATGACTACAATTTTTGGCCCTTTTTGGGAATTAATTTCTCTAAGTTAAATCAATTTTTTCACTTTTTGTCTTTACTTAAGTGTCTTAGAATGTCATAAACTAAGGTGGTCAATCTTTGGAATTTGAAACTCTCATTGAGAAGAGGGAGAATTCTCATTGGGAACACAATGTGCTCATGACTGACTAAAAATTTTGGACATTGATTTCTCTAAGTGAAATCATTTTTTTTAATTTTTCTTTTCTCAAGTGTCTTAGAATGGCATAGATTACGGTGGCCAACTTTTGGAATTTGGAACTCTCATTGAGAAGAGGGAGAATTCTTATTGTGAACACAAAAATACTCTGTTTTATACTCAAAATAGGACTTTTTTTTTTGCCACAAATGGAAACCCTTAGCTTGCATCTTCGCAAGTATGTTTATGACTTGGCTTAAATTATACAATTCCAAAGGAGTTCATGTTCTATTCAAACACCCCATTCATATACAACAGAAGAGAACATATACAATACAACAACATTCTTTAGGAGTCAACTATAATTCTACTAGAAGATTGAGAAACTATTGAAAATTTAAGTTCTATAACAAGTCCTAAATTTAGAGTAACCAATTACGTTATTTTAATAAAACAAAAACTCTTTTGAAAACTAAGGAAAGGGTTGGATTTTCATAATTTTTGAAATGACTGAAATCTCATTTGTTGAGCTTGTCCCCTTGGCACTAAACAGAATTTAGCATGTAGTTATAAAGTGAGAGGTAAAGTTATATTTTGGTATTCTTCCGTGATGCACCAAAGTGCACTATTCTCCAACTCAAAGTTTGTGCAAAATTGACATTCTGATGCTAACTAACGCATTGAAAAATGTTATTCTACTAGGGAATTGGATGATTTGTTATAAATACAAAAACAATCACAATGGTGATCATATGTAGAGTTTCATCAAGTTCATGAGTGATCCTTCATCTTAAGTATTAAAAAGTCACATAATGGAAATGGTCCTCATAACAATCTTTTAACATATCAAAAGTTTAACAACTATTGCAAACTAGTCCCAAATTTAGTAATTCACATATGACATGTATTGAATTATTTATATATAAAAGGTACATGAATACAATCCATCCAATACAAAGAACACATACAGTACTGTTTTGAATTTTATTATTCATCATCCACATTATAGATGGTGCAAAATTGTGTAGACGTTCATAATTTAAGAAAGCAATGAACATATTAAAACATGAAGTTGCAATATCCCTAAGCATTTTGCTAAGAGAATTTATCATACCTTCAATATAAAATCTTTAGCAAATTTACCAAGTTTTTGCAAAATCAAACAAATTCTCACATAATCCAAACTAGTCATTTTTATACCCAGCTATCAAATCAAATGTTTAAAACCAAACTTATTTCAAATCCAATTAATTCTAGAAAATTTCCATCATTGAGAATCTTGTATTTGGCAATCTTGGCAGCATTTTAGAATATGGATTGTCAATTTCCATGTAATTTACTTCCACAAAACATATGAACCTAATGGCTTATCCCATGAGATTATGTCTAGTAATATACTAAATCTTTAAATGCCCTAGTGACAGGATCATGTCGTTGGAGCCTACAACTTTATCTCATTTCTTTTCTTAATTTGTACAGTGAAAACAGTCATATTTGGTCCCTATCAATACAAAAAGTAGTTTTTTTTTGAATCCTATGGTCAATTTTTTTGGTTGTGATTTTCCAAATTGTGATGATCATTGAATCCCTTTTTTTTCATAAATCCAAAAATAACGCTAGGCGCTCAGGGGTTAATAGAAAAGAAACTCATCAAATGGAAAATAACTCAAAAACATATAATCACTCAAACTAACTGGATTTCACTATCTTCTTTTTTTAGAGCTGCAAAAACTTTATCCAAATCAATAAAACATAAAGTTACACATCACCCAACTTGTTCTTTGTAGAGTACCTGGTGTCCTGATGGAGATCTCTCCATCATGTAAATATTCGTTATTTATTTATGTTTGTGTTGATTTCAATAAATTAACAGCTGTGGCAAAAAGGGTGGTTGTGGTGAAGACCACAGTTTGGTGACAGTGCAACGGCCATAAATTCCACTGCATTGCGCCATCTTGTCACATGCACAGCTCAAGAGAGTAGATAGCGGGTTGGCTGGGCCAATTTCTTGTCTCACTAGCTGCCAAGTTGTGGGCCGTCATTACCGCTCAACGAGTCCAATGGAGTTCAAACCCGGACCGGCGGGCGGCTAGAGACGACCGCTTTTCCAGCCAACCAAGTCCACGACTTGCCGACTGAAGATAAGCATTTGATGCTATTATATGCTTGCAAGGGCACGTGGCTACTTTATAGTGGTGTTTATTTTATAATTTAATCATTTTTATATGTTTATTTATTTGTTTTGGAAAGCTCATATATTTTGCTTTTGTTTGAATAAAAAATACTAATGATTTAAAAATAAATGGGAAAGGTGTGAAAGGAAAAAGAGTTTGGCATCTATAGTGGGGTTAGGATAGAGAGGGGCATGGGTTGATGTGCCCCACTTCTCTACCTTAGATAAGATCAAAATTAAGGAGGAGAAATATTTTACTTATTGGAAGTTAATTTATAAGTGTTGGTTGGAAGAAGTGAGAAATCCCAAAACTTTGATGTGAGAGATTTTTTTGTGTATACATGATTTTGAATTGAAATTTGGAGAAATTGTTCTTTGTGTAATTATCTTTTCAAAATGAGTTTGCAAGTTTGATTTGGAATTGTGATGCAAAAGTTATGAGTGTTTGAATTTTGAAGTCAAAGTGCCAAACTATGAAGAAAGGCTGAGACTTTGACAAGCCATAACTTATGATTTGTATATCATTTTGCAATAAGATTTAAAAAAATATATTCATTTTAGTCTTGGCTTTTTAGAAAGTTCTTAAACTCAAGATTTGAAGTTTAGAAGAGAAAATTATGGAGGTAAGAAGGATAGAGGTGGCTGCTCTTTTGTTATTAGAAGGTCAAATTTTGAAAAGCTAAAACTTTTGGACAGTATGAAATTTTCTTTTGAAAATTTTAGGAATGATAGTTTGTTATCACAGCTTTTCAAATTGTTTTCAATAACTCTATTTGAAGTTTTATTGAAGAAATTATTAGATGCTCTCTAAAAAATTGAGACCCCTCACTTTGATTGACTAGAACTTTCGGACAAAGTTTTATTTTGAAGTGAAAATTTTATGGATTGTAGCCAGTGGTATTATCTTTTTAAATTGATATTACGTTTTTATGGATGATGTGTAAAACAAAAGTCATAGAGGTTTATAGAAGCAATGTTTAGTTTGCAAGGAGAAATAAGAGCCTCTACTTTGAACCCGCATAATTTTTGGATAGTAGCTTAGATTGAGTTGAAATCTAAAGAAATGTTAGAAGGTTAGAAGAGCTTTTCAAATTGCTATTATACTTAGCATTTGGATCTTTGAGCCATATGTGGCACTAGATAAAAAGTTGTAGCCTTTCTAGGACTTGATATTTGTGATTTTCTTCATTGTTTTTATTAAACATGAAGACTTGAAGACATGAAAACTGAAGATCTGAAGAGTGAAAATCAAGACTAAAGACAATTTTAGTCAGCAACGCACAATCGCAATGAGATACCTTGCGTGTTCCTAAGGCGCGCTACTCTCAACCTGACATCGGCAACCACAAACTATCTCCCATTCTACCAGCCAATTTCTTTTAACAATGTTACTGAGTCAATTAGCATTTTATTAGCATTCCATTCGCATTCTCTTATTTTGCAATTTGTATATTCAATGAGTGCCCCGAATTAATGAAGCATATCAAGATTCAACCGCAAATAGTCAAAATCTGATTTTTGGTAAATAGTTTTTTGTCAAAATAAAGATTTTACAAGAGAATTGATTAAAAATGATTGGTGACAAATTTATGAGATTTGATTGCATGTATATGTAGAAAACATCTACATGCACATTTTCTATGCTAAAAACATCCATTGAGTAACAAAAATATCATTTTCAGAGAATTTATTATGACATGAGATATGCCAAAGTTTTTTAAAATATAAATAATTATTTTTTAACTATCTTTTCATCATGTGAACATAACACCATGTTCAAAAGTAGAAAGCTAGTCACAATAAATGAGTGAAAAAGCCAAATTTGATAATCATAGAGACATATTCACTTTACAAAATTTTAGCATATCCTATGTCACAGCGAACCCTCTGAAAATGAAATTTTTGTTACTCAGTGCTTAGATAGATCACTTACCGCATTTTAGAAACCATGTGCAACATAATATAGAAAGGATTTAATGCTTTGAAGATAAAAGTTATAAAAAAATTGCAAATAAAATTGGGAACATTCAAAGTGGTACATTTATTATAAATAATATAGGGTCCCTAAAAACATGAGGCATTATTTTATTTTTACAAATAATGTAGGCTTTAGAATATACAAGTATCGTACGGAATACTATGTAGGGTTCTTTATTTAGTGTGGTTTCGAGGTATCCTATGCAATATTGTCTAGGGTACGTATTTAGTATGGCTATTTAATGACGGGGTGGGTATACAATGGTCCAAGCTGGATTGGATGAATAGTTGAAGGAGTGATTGTGGATGGATGTTGGATGGAACCAATTTTTTTTAAGCTTAGGCTCAGGCTTAGGGTTTTGAGCTCTCATTGCTTTATCTGTTGTAGAGTTTGAGTTTATGCTTTAGCAATTTCACCACCATTTTTTGTTTGGCTCTTGGTTTTAATTTTTATTCCATTACATGCTTACAGTTAAAATATGCTATCTCTTTTTATCCTAAACTCTACAACTATGGTGCATTTTCATTAAAAGATTAGGTTTCAAAAATTAAGCCAAGTATAATACCACCCAAAGTGACATACTCTCACCCTAAATATATTAACCCTTAAAGGGCCATAGGGCATAGTATATATGTTGTCATATAATTGGCATTTGCTACCAAAAAGAAGTTTTAATTTGGGATGTCTAGTAGCTCACTAGAACGGCTTTGATCTATTCTCCAACTTCTTTGTTGATCTCAAATGTAGTAAAGGTGTGAATCTAGTCCACATACAAGAAAAAAACCTTGTATTCTACTAGTCACTGCACCACATTGTGTCCTTTAGGGGTTAAAGTAGGGTGAGAACAAGAAATATAAATAACCCTTAAACCTTGTCAAGTATAACTATCAAATATGCACTCAACTCTATTATACTTCTTACTCTACTATTTCTGCAATCATGTTGCTTAAGAGTTCAATTTTTTACTTTATAAAGAATATAGCCTAGGAAAAAATGGAATGTCCAAAGTCGTATAAGTAATTATAGAGTGCCCTATAATAGGTCCTAAACCCAAATTATATAATTATAGAGACCCTTTTATTCTTGCCTAGGAAATAAATAGCCTCCATAATATTACCCCCTCGCCACACGGGGGTACCCAAACATACAAAGGGTGATCTACCTAAGACTTTGTGGATGTTTTAAGCATAGAAGATGTGCATGTAGATGTTTCCTACATACACATGCAATCAAATCTCAAAAATTTGTCACCAATCATTTTCAATCAATTCTCTTGTAAAATCTTTATTTTGACAAAAAACTATTTACCAAAAATCAGATTTTGACTATTTGCGGTTGAATCTTGATATGCTTCATTGATTTGGGGCACTCATTGAATATACAAATTGCAAGATAAGAGAATGCGAATGGAATGCTAATAGAATGCTAATTGACTCAGCAACATTATTAAGAGAAACTGGCTGGTAGAATGGGGGACAGTTTGTGGTTGCTTGGTACTTCACAGTACAAGACATGGGAGCTTCCACATCCCATCCGCTGTCTCAGCCGCTCCCTTCAATTGCCCAAATACATTCTTCTCCTAATTGTTGAAAATCTATAAAATTCTCCATATTCCTTGTAGAGTGTAGAGTACAGTAGGCGCTTTAAGGAACAGCAAGCTAATAAGAATTTTTGTTGAAATAGCAACTCTATTTAGACTACAATAGCAGATCAAAATGTGATCTTAGAATGCCTTTTTTATCTACTTTCACACCTCCAAGCACCCCTTTGACCATATTGGGCTCTTTAGACTCGTAGGGTTTAATGTTTTTTTTTTTTTTTTTTTCTGTAATTGCACACATACTTCCCATTAAAGGCAATAATAAAGCAAACTAATTTCAGTTGTATCCAAGCATAAATATTTCCATATGAACAAAATGTCATTTATTTTCTTGTACAAATGACTTTTGATTGGAATGCAAATCAGAAGGACACTGTAATGAAGCCCAACAAATTTGCTGTACCAATCTTACTCACACACGGTAGCTTGCTAGGAAATGTACTATACAGAAACTTTTCATGTGCCAAGAATACACACAAAAATTGTAAAAAACAAGCAAATACAGAGCAAAAGGCTTTTATTGTATAGCATTGGTTACCTATAGAAATATGGGACGGTTAGGGAATGTGAAATTGTGAGCAGGGATCCATGAATTTTGAGTTGTTAGCCTAATTTTATTTATCAGAATATTAAATTTCAACTATGAATGTGTACAGTGGCCTCCAACAAAGATTGTCGAGCCCTGCTTTTTCATTGAGAAGTCATGTCAAGTTTTGACATGCAAATGAGGTCAATTGGCCATTTTTTTGTTCTACTATTTTTATGTTTCATTTTTATCCCCAATCCCAACAAAGCATACCAAATTTCAACCCCAAAAAATCAAAATCCACAATTTGATAAATTGTTATGTGTCACAAATCATGGTTTCACATAGTTTTACGAGAAAATTGATTGAAAAACATTGATGATGAATTTTGGAGATTTTATTGCATGGGTATATAGGTAGCATCCATATGCACACATGTACGCAAATCTTTCATGCTAAAAAGAACCTGCCTAAGTAAAACAAAATTGATCTTTGAAGGGTTTAGTGCGACTAGTGATATGTCCAAATTTTGTAAAACAGATATTTTCTTATGGTAATCAAAATTTTTTTGACTCATATATTGTGACTAAGTATATACCCTTACACATGTTGTTGTGTTTCTTTGGTGAAAAGTTAACTAAAAATTAAAAATATCTATTTTACAAAAATTTGGACATGTCACTAGTCACTAGGGTTGTTACTTTGGGCAAGTTGAGGTTGTCAGACAACATGGACGGGTGGACAAATTAGACCAAACGGGCGGACAAATCAAACCAAACGGGCGGATTAGGGCATTTTTAGGGTTTTTGATTTAAAAATGGAAGAATCAAATTATAAATTTTCATTTTTATTATGTGATATGGCTTTGAATCCACATTTTGACTTCATGTTGGCAACAATGAGTGTCACTAGCATGTACAAAGAAAGTTGTATTATTATTTTGGACCATTTTTTAAAGTCAACTATGAGTTGACTTTGCCGGACGGACCATGACCTCAATTGGACACTTCAGGCATACGGGCAGGTAGGCAGACGAGAGGTCCAATGTAACAACCATGCTAGTCACACTAAACCCTTCAAAGATCAATTTTGTTTTACTTAGGTAGGTTCTTTTTAGCATGAAAGATTTGCGTACATGTGTGCATATGGATGCTACCTATATACCCATGCAATAAAATCTCCAAAATTCATCATCAATGTTTTTCAATCAATTTTCTCGTAAAACTATGTGAAACCATGATTTAAGATACATAACAATTTATCAAATTGTGGATTTTGATTTTTTGGGGTTGAAATTTGGTATGCTTTGTTGGAATTGGGGGTAAGAATGAAACATAAAAATAGAAGAACAAAAAAATGGCCAATCGACCTCATTTGCATGTCAAAACTTGACATGACTTCTCAATGAAAAAGCAGGGCCTGACAATCTTTGTTGGAGGCCACTCTACATAGGGTCTTATAATTGTGTACAATAAATTTCATTTTTTGAAGAACTTGCTATTTTTTTATAAGGAATCATTGATTTTGAGCTCAAAATTGATTCTTGCAGACAACATCTTGGCTCACTGATGAGGGGCTCACCACTTTACACTCACAAAATAGGGTAGTCCGGCACTACACAATACATACCAAGTTTTACGTTCCAAGTCATTACATTTTGTTTACATGACAACATTTTTTGGAAGATTTGACAACAAAGAAGGTGGGACACTGAAGATTTTGGTGAAATATATTGCTAAATCTAAATCTTACCAAATTAATTGTATACTTTGTTCATGTCTTTTTGTAGTACTCATTTTTGTACTTAAAAATCCTATGAAGAGAGGATTTTGCATTGAGGTTGAACTTACAAAGATGAGATGTGGGATGTTGTGTAAACTGCCTATCATGGACCTACTCAATCTTCTTCAAGGTAGGTCTTGTGAAAGCAAATCCTCCTGCCCTTTGATCCAAAGCCAAGAACATGCACATAGTAATATCTAGGATTACTTTTTGTGCGGTTTTCACTAAAAAGCAGTATAGTTTTTATGGAGAAGAATGTGTAAAGGAATGTTTGGTCATATGTTCTTTTGTTTTCTATGGGTGAAATTGCAGAATTACTCCACAATCTTGAGATGATATAGTTCTACTTGGATGAATGTGGACTGATATTCACAAAGAAATAAAAATTTATCTATATTTTACAAAATTAATGAGCTTTCTAACTGTAGCAAGGATCACTTAAAGTAGGCACACCCATAAGCATGGAAATAAGGGTTTTGGAGTAGTCAAAATAATTGGCTAACTTTGAAAAAAATATTGTAAGTTAGAAAGTGGAAACCAAAAATATTGGCATCAATTTCAAGGTTACAACTACAAGCAGTTGTTCACAAAGATTTTTCAAAGTCCAAAATCATTGAAATTGTAGGAAGTATGAGTAAGAGATGCTAAAAATAATGCTTGTTGGTTCTTAAATAGTGAGATGGGTACTCAGAAACCTCATGGTAGTCACCCACAACCCTAACATCATCACCCATAACCATCACTCAGTCACCCACAACCATTTGCTTTTTTATCGATTAGCCACTGCCACTGCTAGTTGATGGCAACGGGGACACAACGCTTATGGATGCTGCTACCTTAAAACACTACCAAAATGACATGAAACATAGGAAAAAACTTGGTAAAAGAGTAAGTAGAGATTACGTCCACAACAAGTACAATTCCAATGTTACTCTATCAATTCACTTATATTCTAAGCATCAAAAACAGAATAGGATGTTACAAAACACTAAAAATTGTCACACAACTCCAATACCAACATGAAATGATAGAAGAGATGGGTTTAAGAAATACAACATCAATGACATTGATGTCTCTTCATTAACATGAAAAAATTACACATGAGGTTTGCTCTTGTACTGGTCCACCAGTCTCACTAAACTTTTCCTACGAAAAATGAATAGAACACAAATTGTAAATATTTAGCAGCTTTACTAAACCAAGATTACCCTATTCAAAAACCTGAATTTTTAAAATAAATAAAAAGCTATAAAATGAAATGAAAATAGTAAGATTGTTAAAAGACAATGCACAGAAAAACAAGAGAAATCCATTTTAAAAACTTTAAAAACAATTAAGTTCAACAAGCATGTTAGGTGAAGAGGCTACACTCTTATATAATCCTTATAAAGCATTCATAGCGCAGAAAGCATTGAAACAAATGCAAGTACTCTTTGCCCACAAGTAGACTATTCATAAAAATACTAAGGGAAAAACAACAGTTTTTACATAAATGTAAATGACACTTCGCTTTACTATAATATGGTATCACTTACAATTCCATGTCCTAGTTAAACAAACCATGTTAATTTCATTATATAAAGTACGTAGTCACCTTAACAAACTCCCTATTGCCTAATCAAAAAGCTCTCTTTTAGAGCATTACACATGATCTCCTTTAGAACTCAGAATCGTAAAGATACAAACTTGTATTTATAGAGAACAAAAGAAATTCTTTCTACATATTAATGGACCTTCACAAGCTACAAATGATATATCTTGCTCTTACTAGACACTGATATTTTTTATACTATTGCTTAATTCAACCCCTGAGTACACAAACAAGGCTAGTAAAGCAAGTAAAATGATAATAAAATGGTACCAAAATAGTAATAAGAGCTAAAAAAGGGATGACTAGACATTAGAAGAGGTCTTCTAACTTTCTTGAACTTGCTTTTTTGATGGAAATCATATGAGAGGATTTAGAGTTGGATCATCCATGGCTTTGATGTAAGACTCAAAAGCCATGTGCTATCTTTAGTGATACTATTCATTACAGATTTTGATGCACAACATGCTTACTAATAGTTCAATTTCACCTAGAATTGATTAGAATGTAGAGCTAGACATTGAAAGATAGTAATGAAAGAAATAAGCTTTATAGTATTACAATCAAATTTCCTTGAATTCAAACTTCCTATGGCTTGCTCTTACCTTAGCCTTTGCCCTTGCCCTTGCCCTTGCCCTTGCCTTTTGACGTAGGCTTTGGCGTAGCCTTGCTCTTCATTTTACTAGCAAATGTAGATGACTTTGTTCCACTTTCTAGCATTGTGGGAGGTTCTTCTTCATTATTGTTGTCTTCCAAAGTTCTTTTCTTGATTCAGTCTTGCATTTCTTTGGTTCAAACAGGATGTAGAAGTCTCCACTTTCCCATGCGCTTTGCTTTGCACTCTTCTTTCCATAAGGTTGCATTCTCCCACAACTTCTTTGCATAAGGTTGCATTCTCCCACAACTTCTTTGCATAATGGTGATCATTAGCTTGAAGTAGGTGAAGAAGGTGGGTTGCCCTCTGGTAGTGATAACTCTCCCAATCTTCATCTACACAACCAATTTAACAAAAATCAAGTTTTAAAAATGAAATGAAAATAATTCACATTACCATTATGCAAAAATACAAATTCAAACATAGGAAGTAAACATATGAAACAACTTAAATTGCATTGAACAAATCCAAAAACAAGAAAGAAACATAAAAAAATAAATAATTACCTTGAAAATAAGATATAAGAGTTTCTGCTCTAGATTTCTCCAATTCATCAATTGTAGTGGAATGAATGTATCCTTCCAAGCCACGCACAATGTAGGAGACAAAAAAATTTGAAGAATTTAATAGAGCAGGTACAAAAAACTTGTAGTCAGCGAAATGGAAAATCTTCATGTCATCAAGGAATCTACTTTCCATAGCTTTCACTAATGGAGAAGTTTCCACTTCTTTTTCCATGAAAGTGGGAGGAGGAATCAACGCCCTCTCTTCCTCAAGTTTGGAATCAATGCCATCTTCTATCCGTGCTTTAGCGTTTGCCTCTGCGTTTCTTTCATTTTCTTTTCCACTTCTAGCCTTCCTTGCCGCCTTTGCACTTTCATCATGTTTCCAAACCCTCTTTGTTGTAGGAGCCATGATGTATTGAACAAAACCTAAAAATCCCACAAATGTAACATGAATTTATAAGCAAAAAAAAATTGCTCAAAGTACTTTCAAAATAATAATGTTTTCAAAAATTAAAACCCAACATCCAGAATTAATAAAATTCAAAAAGCTTTGATATCCAAGACAAAACAATTTGATTATTTGAAATAGTATACTTTTACAATAAAACATCATTTATTCCTAGATAGTAAAACAAGCAATTCTTGAAGTAAAACTTCTATACATTACCCAAGAAGATGCTTGAGCCAAGGAAAGCTACAATCAAACAACGCAAAATTCATTTAATACGACTTGAGAGACGATGATTTGACAAATGGAGGTCAATTAGGAAATCAATATACTAAACAAGTTTACTACATTTTTTGCAAAATCAATTGAAATCTCATACCCATGGCTGACAACAAAGGCTCTATTAATTTATCGATAAGATATTCTAAATAACTTGGTGTTGTGCTAGTTTCATTTGTTGAGTTGTTGGATTCATGATTGAAGAATTTATAACCCTAAACCATTAGGCCTTCATGGCTTAATAGTCTTATGCTGCCTGGCAGCATAGCTACCGTGAGTCTAAACGTATGATGAATTTGTAGGTGATATTTACCCTATCCTGACGAATGTTCTCACAAACACAAGCTTTATAATTGTGAATTTTGCCTAAAGTACATGAAAAATATGAGTATAAAAAGGCACAAGGTATACTCTCTATCTGCTCGGTTTTCATAAAACTGCATTTCTGGTAGACTTGCTTCTACATCAAAAGTTTTCTTGTTCACATCGTCTTGTATCTTTATTTAAGAGCAAACAGTTTCCAGGGCTGAGATTTCTTAGATTTCTGTCTCATACCCTCAAGTCTACCTCATAATCACTGTAGTTGCAGTTAAATAGCTACAAGGGTGATTGGAATTTCTTTGCAACATTTGATGCCTGTGCTGCTTTCTGTTTCAATTCACAAGACAATTCATGTCGATTGGCACATTTCCTTTGGATTTGTCAGTAGCAGGGAATAACCTCTTATCGCCCTCTTTCATTAGTTGCAAAGTCCATGAACTATTTGCTTTTTCTTCCCTTCATGACCACTGGAATGAGCGTGTTTATGTGCATAAAGCAGGGGTTGTGAACGAACGAACCTAATCCTCAGAACCTTTCTATGAACATTTGGTGCAATTTCTGAACAGTTCCATTCACTAAGTTCTCTTTACGGTAATGCATTTCTGAAGGTTTTGGCATCTTCATTACATTCTAGATTTTACAGTCACTAAACCAAACGTGGACTTGATTGACACTAATATCCGACTTAAGCATGTCTCTCCACAACTTGGATGAAGTGCTACCTGAAACAACCAGGAGTGAGATTTATAACACGACCGCATCCATCTTTGAGCACGAGAAGAGGAAACTTATGCAAGAGAAGAGGAAACTTACGTGAGAGAGAATATGAGCCAGGGAGAATTGGCGCTTCTGCTTGCCACGACGAAGGCGGAGCGACGAGGACGAAGGCGACGAACCCCATGCTCGAAATTGCTGAAGCTCTGATACCCGGACTGGGCAGAAGTCACCGAGGTTCTCAGGGGGCGGGCTTAAGAACATCGGGCAGAAGAAAGAAGAAGGGGCAGGAGGGGCAGAAGGGGCAGGAAAAGTGCCGGGCAGGAGGGGCAGGCGGGGCAGGAGGCATTTCACGAAATGTGTACAGGACTTAGTGCCGAGGTCTTCCCCCGCCCCCCGTTGTAGGCATCCTCCTACCTCGCTCTCTCCGTCGTTGCATCCCTCGAGGACCCGCCCTGTTTTGTTGAGATTGCGAACAGAGTCGTGGCGATGTGAGCTCGCCTCTTAGCCAGCCTTACGCCTTCTCAAGGTTACTGCATTGCAATACTTTTCCACTTGATCTACCGAGAAATGAATCCGATTTCGTGCATTCTTCGATCGATTCACTGCGCTCTTAGTTTTCAGTGCACCTCCATCGATGCGCTTGCAAGGCGCACTCACCCCACGTTACGTAGGACATCCGCGTTCACCCGATGCAGCAATAAATATCTTATGTCGTTATAACGCCTTGTGGAAGTAATCTTGTACCGGATTAAGTGTGCAATTAGGTTACAAATGGAAGTAGCATGTTTGAAACATGCTCATTTGGCATCGTGTATTTGTTTCCTCAGCAGCTTCGTTGTGATTTCGATGTGGATGTGGATTTTGTTGTGATTGAGTTACGGCCTTTTCGGAACCCGGTGATGACATGTCTTAACCACACCGAAAGAAGGGTGAACGTCCTTCTGGCTGGTCTACCACGCACGCACTCCAACTTCACCACTTTCTTCTCTAGGGTTTACAGTCTCACTTAGACTGATTCCTAGAAAGAAGTGTCATCGCTCATTCCCAGGAGCTTACTTGATGCTGTTGTTGTTGTTGCGTGTTGGCGAAGTCGCTGGAGTTTCACGCCACATGTGGACAATCTGGCCTGACTGAGGGTTCCGAACCAAAGCGCTTATCTTCTTCTTGCAATTTGTTTTTGGAATTGCTCTCTCTCCCTGGATTAACAGCATCCGTATAATGTCGAATTTTCACAATGCTTTGGTTCAAGTGCTCTTTGTCTTGGAATATACGATGTAGCGACGACAGGTTAACTTTAGCGTAACTTTTGAGATTGGAGTATTTGACGGAACTGTTGAGCATTAACATCTCGGAAGAGTTTCTCTGTTGAATCAGATACGAATTATCTGCTTCCAATCACTTTGCAAGAATGCAACCATTTTCTGCATTGTTTCAATAACCTATAAATAGAAATAAATGCTTCTCAGATGTTTGAATCATTTGGAAAGCCCTCAGAGCAGCTCAAATACGTCAATCACTTCAATAGCACTTCAATAGTAACGTAACCTCCTAAAGAGCAAGCGCAAGAGGCATGCTCATCATTCTCAGCCATGTTAATTGAATTTTATGTGTTAGTCAAATGAGTAGAGTAAGATAGGTTCACTTATAGAACAAAAAGAAATTGCTTCGTTTCCTAAACCTGCAAAACTTGAAGGAAAAGGACTTTCTTTATCTCAGAAGCACAAAGAAAACGTAACGTGTCAAAGGACTCTCTCCTTCCGATCACCCGTTAAAAAGGATAAAAAGTCATTGATAGTGTGAAAAAGTGAACAAAAGAGGAGATTAAGATGAAAAATTGAATAGAAAGTACGTGTAGCAATTTCAATGTCATTTTCCTTGAATTCTCACAGAGACCGTCTCCGACAGAGAAATTTCAGTCCAGAGCATCTCCAGTGGAAGCGCTTCGATAGGGAATTGCGCTGGTGTGACTGGTGAGACCAATATTATTTCTTCAGTTGCTGTGGTTTTCACGAGCAGCAGTGGCCATGGCAGGGGACGATGACAACGATGACAACCATGCGAATGTCTCGTCGACGACCTCGATTTCGCATGTTCTCTTCGATTTGGATGGCACTCTACTTGACACAGGTACTGCGCACAAACTTCGTGATTACTACGCATAAACTTCGTGATTACTACGCACAAACTTCGTGATTTTTTGAGTATAATTTCGGTGGTTACGAAATTTGAACAAAACATTGTTTCCATTGATGGCGAGTCGGGCACTGCATTCCGGTCAAGACAAGACTGGAATCGCTGGAAAGTTTTGTGTACAAATTGTGTGGCTAATTTATTAAGGTTCATTCAAACCTTGAGTCCGCCAAACCCTAAATCTGCTGCTGCAGAGTCGCTGGCGGAGGCGTCTTTGAAGATCGTGGTGAGACGATATGGGAAGGAGTGGGATGGACGAGGCTCGCAGAAAAGGCTGGGCAAACGGGCTCTCGAGGTTGCGGCTTCTGTCATCGAGGATTATGATCTGCCGTGCTCTCCTTTGGAGCTCAGTAACGAAGTGCTTGCGTTGTTGCAAGAAGGGTTTGTTTCTACTCTTTACTTCCACCTGCAGCTAAGCTTAACCCATTAACGCTTGTGGTCGATTGGGTTGGGGGGTGGGCAATCCTTTGTATGGCTATTTGGGGCAAAATTTAAAACTATTGATTACAGATATCTACCACATATAGGTGGAAGTATCTTGCAGGGTTTAGTGTTATGCGTAGTGAATTATGCTCACTTTTTAGTTGTTATGGTCATCTTTTTGCATTTATTGGTATATTTTCAGCCGGTACGTTTTTAGTTTTTTCAACCCTCTAGCCACATGCCACCTCAAATTGACCTGGTTATTATCCTAAATTGTTCACTTTCCAATTCCCCAGACTTGTCCCCTTTGTCACGTCATCAAATTCCTTGACATGCTCTCTCTACAAATTGAAAAGAGTCAATTGACTAGGAACTGGTCGACCAGATGTTAATGGGTTAACCCCAAAATGACCTTGGAATTTCTTGAGCTTCTAGGAATTTGTTTTGATTTGAACAAGAAGTCAACGTTTTGATAAGTTGTATCAATTCCTTTTTGAATTGTAATTGTATAAAATCAAACTAGACATGTTAAAGATCACATTAGAAATGAAAATACAACAATATCTCTTATGGATTGAAAGATTTGAATGTTTGATCAAGAGGGTGTTAAAACTGTAAAAGTGATTTGAAGTCTTTCAATCTTCTTTTCACATGTCAAATTTAAAAAGTTAGTCACCAAAAAAATACGAGGTTAAAGGGCCTAACATGCATAACCCCAACCAATCAATTTATGGCTTCCTCAAAATCTACTCTACAATTTTTTTTAAAGAATTTCTAATGTGATTTTTTCTCAAAGATCTAGTGTATGTGAGGCTCATTCCCAAGAGCCCTCAACACTACATAAAGTCAAGATTGCAATGGACACCCGTGCACAAAATCTTGAGTAGAAAAATCATACACAATCATTTGCAAAATCAGATTGTTGAAGCTAAAACTATACTTCAAAAAGAATCTACTAAAAATAGTAATTTGGTAAGGTTTTATGTAACTTCAAAAATTGATCGAGGACACATTCTGTCCTCAATGTCTTTTTGGGGTTAATTGTTGCCGTCGTTGTTGCTGTCGTTGTTGCTGTCGTTGTTGCTGTCGTTGTTGCTGTGATTGTTGATGTTGTTGTTGCTGTTGTTGTTGCCGTTATTGTTGCTGTTGTTTGTTGCTGTCGTTGTTGTTGCTGTTTTTGCTGCTGTTGTTGTTGTTGCTGGTGCTGTTTTTGCTGCAAGCGATCACCTTCAAAGTGCATATTCATTGCAAGCACCTCGTTACTGCGGGTTTTCTCTTACGCCGGTGTAGTTTTTTGGTTTCCCTGTAGATGGAAAACGGTGAAGCCATTGCCAGGGGCTGTTCGATTAGTGCAGCATTTGCACCGCCACAAGATTCCTATCGCCATTGCTTCGAGTTCCCCTACGAGAAACATCAAAATGAAGCTCACTTATCAATTAGGTGTCCTTCCCATCTTCTTTCTACGGTGCATGACAATTATAACCAACAACTCCCAATTTAAGTGGCTACCCTAAGGCTTTGTCAAAAAAAAGGACCACCAAGATGAAGCTTAGGAGTTGTCCTGCTTGGTGGTGGAATTACTTTTGAGCTAAGAGCTAATGGGTATTTGTGTTGTGCTCTAGTAATTCTTGTTGGGGCAATAGTTGTTGGTTATAAGTGTCATGCACTATACAGCTTTTGTTTGAAATTCAGGGTTTTAGGGTTTAGGATGAAGGGTGTTGAAAGTTGAAATGCAGTTTGAAGTAAAGTAGTGGATGCTATAACCGTTTCTCATATGTTAATCCTGGTTAGCGATACCAACTCATTTAATTTGTAGATGTAGTATGATAATTTGCAAGTGTTGGAAGCATGACTTGGCTAAATGACTATGGCCACTCACCTTCTAATCTTTGAAATAGGGTTGCCTACTGTCAACTTAGAGTGGTGTACAACAACCTCCCACTTTGAAATTGAATTAGAAATCCATACTGTGATAAATATTTGGCTTAAAGTGACGCGAATTGTATTCTGGTCCTTAGTAAAGTTGCCGATGGTCAGAATAGTGTATGGTATGTCAGCAGGCAATTGAGAAAGGGGCTTTTTTTTAATTTTCCTTTTAGGTTGGACGGAGTACTTCCCCGTGATCGTTGCTGGGGATATGGTCAAGAATGGAAAACCTGCACCCGACATGTGAGCTTCTGATAAAACTCTGCTTTTTCAATTTCCAGATCGCCTGTTTTCCTGCAGTCATCTGGCACTTGTTTCTGTTTTGAATAATCTGAGTACTGAGAGGGCATGTTGTGGCTTAGCACGACAACCTAATCCTGTGCAAGTTTCTGATGCCTTGTAGATTTCTAGAAGCAGCAAGGCGACTCAATGCAGAGCCAAGCAAGTGTCTAGTTATTGAAGATGCTCCGTAAGCTCACTTTCTCATACATTTTATGAAAGCTTTGCAAATAAACGACACTAATTCATTCATTAGCTTACACGAAGGGCCAAATTTCTATATCACCGCAATCAGTGAAGAACATTGTATGTGTTGGTCAAAGAACACATCAAAATTAGACAAATAAGAATCCATATGAACCACTCAAGCTTGCTAAATAAACGTGAAGCCCAGTTTGGGCTTCTTGTTCCTTGGAGCATCTATGCTTGTGTACAGAGACTGAGGTCTCAGTATCGGTACTGAAATTCGGATTCTTTTAATTTTTTCTAAACGCAAAGACGACGTGGGAGTTGTGCTTAGGGCTGGGGTGGTGGGAGGCAAGGCTGCAGGAATGCAAGTGGTGGTGGTTCCTTCTATGCCGTCTAAGGAGGCTAAACCCTTGTACACGTCAGCTGATATGACACTCACTTCGCTTCTGGATTTTCAACCTGAACTCTGGGGCTTGCCTCCTCTCAACGATCGTAATTCCCTCACTCTTCTAAAGCTCTATCAAACCTCTATTGAAACCAAATTCATCTCAGGTTGAACATTTGCACATGTTGAAGCAAACAAGCTTGAAGACAAAAAGAAATCTTACACCTTGATTGGTACAATAATCTATTTATTTATTTATTTTTTATATGTTTTATTTGATCTCTATTGTTTTTTTCATTGTTTCGTTTACACTAGTCCAAGGAACAAGGACAAGCATCGGCTGATTTTTTTTAAATCACTAGATTTCAAAACTACCTCGTTGAAGTGGATAAAACACTTGTTACTTGAAATTTGTCGTAAATGAAATGGAAAACTTCAAGCTACGCTTAGGGATCAGATTTGAAGCTTGGAATCCAAAGTAGCTCTTAATCTCTCAGATGCCGAGACCTGAGCGTTTTCATGAACTGATCCAGGCATTGGGGGTGCATTGCCTATGGAGCCGTGGTACATGGGCGGGCCGGTCATTAAGGGTTTTGGCCGAGGCTCGAAAATACTCGGAATTCCTACTGGTATGCTTTCTTTAGTAGTTGCTCATTGTCACTTCAATTTTATCCTTTTGAATTATATCCTCGTCATGCAAAAACAATTGCAGGTTCTCTCTCGTGTATGAGTCACGTTGCTTGTTGTGAAATTGAAAGAAAGAAAACTAATTGAATAATAGTTGAATTTTACCCTTCAATAAATGCTCAACTACTGATAATGTTTTACAGAGTCCAAGTTATCCACTTGGTATGTCAGTTAAGGAGCTACTTGAGAGAATACAGCATTGGAAAGACGGAAGAATATTGTATGTTATTTAGTGTCAGATGTTTTCGAGGAGTTTGTACTGTTTATGACATTTTTATTTTCATGATGTTATTATTTCGACTTCACTCATAATTTACTAACATTGCATTGTGCAGCTAATCTACCAACTAGTGCTTTTTCAAGTCAGTTGGCAGATCACGTGTGTGGAATCTACATCGGCTGGGCTGGCCTCTCCAGTAGAGGAGTCTACAAGATGGTGATGAGTGTAGGATGGAATCCCTACTTCGACAACAGTCAAAAGACAGTGGTCAGTAATGGGAGCTCATGTCTCTTTTTGCATTTTTTTTCTAAACCATTCTAGAATAATGAACATACAATAATAAACGCTCTTCTTGCTGTTGTTGATTTACAGGAGCCATGGTTACTCCACGAATTCTCAGAAGATTTTTATGGAGAAGAGTTACGGCTCATTGTTGTTGGCTACATTCGCCCTGAGGTAAATTCTCGCTGGAAGAAAATTCTTTAGTCATTTGGCCACCAACCAAGGCTCATAGTTCCTTGTAATCACAAATTTTCGGAGGACTTTGGTTTTGTATGATGACCAAGCCTCTTAAAAATTAGGCATTCTAAAAGTAGATGCACATTTTGCCTATTTTGCCTACTGGATTCCAAGCCTAATTCTGCGGGCAGGAATACAATGAATTAAGTGCAACCCACTTTAAATGTAGGCATTTCAATTAATACCTATTTTGCCTAATGTGGTTTGGATTTGGAGCGTAACTCTAGGGCGGACTACAATAAATCAAGTTAAATATTATTCCCTGTGGTGCCTTGATAATGTCTTTGGACATAATGTCTTATATGCCCAATTTTTTTAATCACGTAAGATATCTGCCTAATACCCCTAATTTTGACTAATTTGGGTATGGAATTTCTACAAAATATCTTGTTGGCACGAATTTCTGAGTGTTGATAAGTGTGCCTTTTGGTACATTTGGATCATCATTTCCTTTAGAAGTGAATGGAACCAAATTTGCAAATAATTGGTCATGCTGTGTGTGTTTCGTTTTTTCGTTTTATTTTCCTTGGATTACAAGAATGAAGTTAACTTGCTGAAACGACTTCTTTCTAAACCAGGAATTTCTCTTATCTAGGAGGATGGGTTAATGCTGACAAGCACCTGTTCGGAATGGGTTGATTTCTGTTGGTTTGATTCAGGCAAATTTTATCACAATAGAGGATTTGGTGGAGAAGATTCACGAAGACGGGAGAATTGCGAAAGCGGCACTTGAAATGAAACCATTTTCAGAGTATGCTGACGACAGCTACTTGACCACCTCACTTCCTATAAATAGTAATGTTACTTTGAATTAGAGTTTGTGGCAAACTTTGGTATACAATAAAGAGAAGGGTTTTGACCAAGTTTCATAAAACTCTTGAAAGAGCTGCTTCAACAGCCTTCAGAAAAGGAGCCCGGGTTCTTTTTGTATGCAATTTGATTTGAATGTCAGATTTTTTCGTATTTTGAGTTGTCATTACAATGGAAATAATGCGAGTTCTCACAACTGCCAGAGCAGGTTAGGTTGTTAAAATAGCAATTGCTACACTGGCGCAGTTCTCAATGCAAGAGGGAATTAAGTAGGCTCACAACAATACTCGGGCCATTCATGCAGCAGTAACGTAGGACCACCCATTCCCGATCATTTAAGCTTTTAAGCTTGTGCAGGACTACAGGACAGCATGTTAGAATAACAATGCAACGCAAATTTTTTTCTGGTGGCTTCATACAAAATATTGCGCCATAAATTTTTCAGAATTTTTCATACAAAATTGAGTTGTATACAAATTTTGAAGTGCATAAAGTGATATAAATCCATATACAATTACTAGACTCTCCTAATCCCAATCGTAACCAAAATACTTCTTGCTCACTACTTCCTCCTTTCTTTTAGGACACATGTCATGACCTCATTAATCTTTATTTTAAAAAAGGAAAAAATATACATTTCAATACTTGAAAATAGACTAATGGAAAATAGCATACCTTGCAAGTTGGGTTTGGATCCCTGGTTGGGAATGGGTGGTCCTACCTTAGTTACCCAGGCTACCTACGCTTACGCATGCTTTCAAAACATCATGCAAAGGAAACCCTAAACCATCTTTCAAAAATTGCTTGCAGCTGCTCACGAGTTCACGAGTTTGGAATTAGGAGGCGTTAAAGTTTAAACATATGACAGAAGGTGGAAAAACCAGGTTCCGAAAAAATGGACTGAAATTTAGGATGATCAACCACGTCATTGAATACTCCTATCTTTTGGGCGTCATTTGAATATTATTCCATCTTTTGATGTCTCTTTTTTTAAAACCAAAGAAAAGGATTAGATTTTGAGAATCTTATACTCAATTTTGGGAATTGCTTATGTTAACCCTTAAAGGACTGTTGTCTCTTTGAGGGACAAATGTGATTTTTGGGCATGTACCTATGGTTAAATTGCTTTGTGTGATTTTCTGAAACTTTTTTAGAAGATGGGGAACTCAAAGATCTATGTGGGCATTAAATTTTTTCTTCAATTTGACATTTATTGAAGAAGTTATGCATGAATTTCTAAAAAACAAGAAAGGGCAGGCAGCCTAAAAATGTAAATGAAATTTTCATTTTTTTAAATTGAAAATCCAAAATTGGTTATTTAGATTTACATATATGTGGGAAGCTTTGAATTATTAAATTTGGATTGATGAGTGAGAACTTTTAGTTTGCAAGTAGGTATGGGACTCCCAAAACTCTTTGCTTCTTGTAAAATTTGGTGCTTTACTTTTTGAGCTCTTTGTGTATTTGTATTTTGACTTTCTTTTTCCAAGTTGTTGTAGACTAAGATTCCTTGGTTTTTACCATTGGATCAAAGTACTTCAGATTTTTGAATTTTACATAAATCCTCCAATTTTGCCTAGTGTACATGCAAATTTCATGGCCTTATAGCATTGCAAGATTTTACAAAGTATAATTCACACCTCCAATTCATTTGAAAATTCTCCCACACTTACCTAACTTGGTCTTCTATGTGGGAAAAATAAGCCTCAACTTTGCGTAAAACAATTTTTTTGATATAGGTGTCAAAGGCTTCTAAAATTTTTGGGCAAGGAATTTTTTTTTTTTGCACTTTAGATGTCAACATCTCACTCCTCTACCTTTAGAATGAGTTGATTTTTTCCCACAAGTACCTCCCATAGTCTAGGGCAAGATCTTACAGTTGGATTTCCAAAAAAAAACAAAATTCCTACCTTTCTATTCATTCCCCCAAAAGTGACAGTTTGTAGTGACTTTCACAAAAAAAGGGCTTGGTCCTTGGGGGTTAAGCCTCGCCCCTTAGTCACACAAAAAAGAGACAAACAGACATGTGTGTAGCTAATGTAGGTGAAGTAGGGGATTCAAAGTTCAATTCTTTTCTATATTGAATATTGCATTTAAATTGTTCCTCCACTAATTTCTTGACATTTTGCACTACATAAATACTTACTAATACTATAAATAGTCTACGCTAATACTTTAGTAAGTTATTCATCAATAAATACTACAGAGTACAAAATACAGTTTTAAAAGGGCCTAGCAACAACAACAATGTCCAAGTTGTGAACCATGTGAAATCTCAATATTTAAATAATTGCATGCATCTCCAAGTAGTCATGCAATGAGTCATGAGGTAACTTTCCAAGGTAAGGCAATTTATTTCTCAAGGCAACAACCTAAATGCAATACAATAGTACTTAGATGAGGTCAACACCTCAAGGTAGAAAAAAGTGTTAATCATATCCAAACATTGATCATAAGCAAGCACTCCATTTGCATTACTTCCCTCAATTCTTGTGGTTGCAACTTTGGAGGTGCTTTCCCACCCATGTTTCTAGTTCACTAATCAAACGCCTTTCTAGGTGATGAGTCAAAATGGACATTGACAAAAAGTGAGCGTTGATTGTACACAAGCACTTGACCCAAGCTCAGAACACACATTTTGGGCAAACCAAGCTCACAATACACATTTTGAACAAAAAGGGAGTGGGATTGTGATCATATCCAACTGTTTCTGTTACAAAGGTTGACGCTAACCAAGCACCACTATATATAGTGGTTTACTTTTTGCATGTGACAAGTGTGTCATCCAAGAGTTGTAAGCAAAATCCTCACAAACCAGGAACACGGTACTCAACTCAGTATCATATAAACAAGATTCCTCACTAAGGTCCAATTCTCCACACAACAACACCAGGGCAATCATCCTCTCTCTACTATACTGTACATTTCACAAACAAATTGTCCCTCCCTCACACTTCCAACCCCGCTTTTCCAAGCCGAGATTCCAGTGTTGGCAATGGCAAGCAAACCAAAGCTCACGTCTTCTCTCAAGGGAAATAAGAATCCTTGTCCTCCTTGACCTTGTCCTTGTTGTCCTTGTCGTCCTTGTCGACGACAGCGTCCTCGTCTTTCCATGTGGCCTGCCACTGCTTGTCGTAGAAGGTGGACTCCTTGGCGATGGTTTTCAGGTTGGCCACGTCACTGTTCTTCCGGATGAGCAGCACGCCGAGCACGGTGAGCAGCACAAGCGCCTTGCCTAACAAAGTGTTCTGCTGCTCCACCAGTCCTGCTCCCGTGGCCAAGTCCACCAAGTACCCCACGGCAAAGCCCACCATCGCCGCTCGACCTGCAAGCAAGCAAGCGCATTCCTCGTGTCAAGAGATCCGTGAACGCTAATTGGTGCCTGACAAAGATGGCGAAGCTCCAGTGCTCGACTGATAACAAAGAAAAACACGGTTGATTTTAGGTTGATTTTAGGGAAAATTTTAGGGGAAAATTTTATGGATACCCCTGCAGTTTACCACATTTGTATATATATCCCTAATTTTTCAGAAAATATACATACACTCTTGGACTATAATATTCAAGCGTTTGTTTTGTTATGCATGCTACTTCCTTCATGACCAATGTTAAAGCAAAGGGTACATAGAACGGAAAAGAAACAGCATGCGCACAAGGGAGAAAGAAATGGCATGCACAATAAAACAAACAAACGCCTGAAAATTATGATCCAAGGGTATTTGTGCAGTTTCTGAAAAACCAGGGGTATCTGTACAAATATGGCAAACTTCAGGGGTATCCATAAAAATTTCCCTAATTGCAAATATCACATTCTTTGATGAGTTAGAACCGTCTTTCATTTACTGATATGGCAATCTACCGATGACTTTGAATCTTTGTAACCTTTAAACTTTTTAAGACGATATCCAAATATCACATTCTTTGGTGAGTCAGAACCGTCTTTCATTTACTGATATGAACAAACGGTATTTATGATGAATTTATTATGGAGAGAGCTATACCAGCAACAAAAGTGGAAACTGGAGATCATGCAAGCAAGCAAGGAGGCGCAGAGGGGCGGACCATTGAGAAGCTCAGCTTCGGGAAGATGGAAGCGCTTCACCCATGCCCACCACGGCACCGTCGCCGTGTCAAACACCACAGGCTCGCTGTTGTTGGAAGCCTCCGGATTCTCTTCCAGCCACTTCCTCCGTGCCACCTCTGCCACAAAAACCACACACACCATGGCCACCTCAGCATACACACTGATTGATTTCCACTGCACACCCTACTCTACCGCAATCGAAGAGCAATTCTAGTCACTTTTGTCTAAACGGTGTGTTGCAGGGTGTCCCAACCTCTGCAAACTGCAACTTTCAAGAGCCTTCATGGGTCACGTTCGGGGTTTCCCTGAATTTGATTTTAGCAATTGCCTCAGGTTTGGAAAACTATCCAACATCATCTGCTTACTGGCAACTTACCCTCCTTCGAATAAAAAAAGAGGTTTGACAGTTGCCATGTTGTAAATTACGACATAATGCATCCGTGAGACTTTCAATGACAATTAAGACTTTTCAAGAGTTCTAAAAACTAGGAAGTGTATAGTTCAAGGTTTGAAACTACCCTAATCTGCCATTTTAATAAAAGTCTGATTCACAGCACTGAATTCCGTCGGTGGTTCTTTTTCATCTGGGTATCGCTAGATTCCCACAGAGTTTATTGTGTAGCTACAAGCCAATTGGAAAATTAAGGACGAAGACACGATCGTTTAGCCAGATTTAATGGAGAACCAGAAACTATGGTATTGTAGCTACCAAGACAACAACAACAAAAATATTCAAAACTTGCCAGATTCTTGAACAAAAACAAGAGATGAGATAATGAAAACCCCTGGAACAATTGCAACCCAAATTCGGACTCATACCGGCATCGATGACGGCGTCCCAATTGATGCGGGCATTGCTGGTGAACTTGGTGATGTCCCACGTGCCAGCTCGCCATCTGGGATCGTCAAACTTTGCAGAGTCCCCCATCGCCGAAGCTTTCTTCCCATCTCCAGCGAGTGTCCCGCCCTTCTCCAATGGCGAGGGTTTGCGAGCCTTGGCGGGAGGGGGCTCAATTGGCTGGGCATCATCGTCCTTCACCTCGGTGGTGGTGGTGGGGGAGTTTCCAGTCTCAATTGGGGACGTCGGCGTCTGCCCGACCACGCTACCTGAAGAGCCTTCATCCAAAGCTCTCACCACAAATCTTACTCTCCTGGTGCTGGTGCTGGTGCTCTCCAGGCTCAATTGTCCCCTCCGAGACGAAACCCCACAATTTGAAACTTGTGTACGTGGCGGTAGCAAGCTCCCGTTCACAATTGGCATTGCACAGGCTCTTGGCGTCGTAATCGACGCCATGGCTGCCATGCTGTGTGTACAAAACCCTAATTGTACAGAATCCCAATTGTACAGAACCCCAATTGTACAAAACTCCAATTGTACAGAGCCCCAATTGAAACCCCAGTTGTACAAAACCCCAATTGTACAGAAACCCCAATTGTACAGAAACCCCAATTGAAACCCCAAAGGGAAACAGAAACTAGGGCTTGACTTGGGCCCCGCAATTATGGTGCCAAGTGAGCAAGGACGCTGGTGCTGGATAAGTGGACGGCTGTCGTTCCTTGTATATTGTCCAAGTGGACGATTTTCCAGATTAGCCAATTGTACTATAGTATTCCTACTCTCACCCTTGTTTTTATCCACCAGATTTCGGTACTTTCAGGATCTTGTGCTGAGTGGCTATGAACTGTGTTCATGCAGTGCACGTGACGGGATTTATATCCAAAACGTTGAGTTTCATGTTCGCAACGCTTTAAGAGCATGCGCTTGCATGTAACCTGGAGCTACCAAAAGCAGGTGTCCCTTGCCCCTTGAAACCCATTGAAAGCAGGTGAGCATCCGCTTGCATGTAACCTGGAGCTATCAAAAGCAGGTGTCCCTTGCCCCTTGAAACCTATTGAAAGCAGGTGTACAGGGTGCCCCTTGAAGCCCCTTGAAAGCAGGTGTACGGGGTGCATCACAATCAAGGGCTCACTCAAAACTCTGATGCCTCACCCTTGTGTACTCAAGCAGGTACAAGCAAGCAGGTGTCAAGTTTCAATCGTAGGTCTTGTGTCAACCAATTAACAACTTTCGATTGTCTTGGATTTGGGCACACAAACAGTTGTCCTGGATTTGAGCACGCTAGCAATTGTTCTAGATTTGGGCACGCTAGCAATTGTTCTGGATTTGGACACGCTAGCAATTCATCTAACCCTAAACATTTCAATGATTGAGCTACAATTCAACAATCCTTGTCTCATATAGGGCATTGGAGCATCTGTCAAACCACGCCAAGTGCACTAACGTGGGTGTTCAGCGTGTGTGGGTGCGGATGCTCTAAAATAGAAGATCGAAGAGTGCAGCAGACTTTCGTATATTAGCTGATTTAATTGTGATGTGGAATTGATCGGTGAAGAGAGGGTTTGTGTGTTTTGAAATTGGTTGATTACTGAGCCAGTTGTGGTTAACAGATCAGTTACACGAAAGAGCTTGCTCTTTGAAACGATGGTGTTTGAGAGAGAGAGAGAGAAACGAGCATGAGAAAGAAACAGAATGAGAATTGAGAATAATGCGCGTGGAGAGACCTGTAAAATACCTTTTTTTTCTTAATGACAGTAATAGATGGCACAAACAAGTCTAACATGTGAAAAAAATATGTGCAAAATTTGGGGGATCCTTCGAGCTCTAGAGGGGTTTTAGACCTTTGGGTCTTTAGCATCCTTCCAGGTGGCTTGCCACTGCTTGTCATAGAAGGTGGATTCCTCAGCCAGGTTTCGGATGGTATCCACATCGCTGTTCTTCCGGATGGCTAAAACTCCCACCACTGAAATGAAGAGCAGCAACTTGCCTAAGAAGCTATTTTGTTGGTCCACCAAGCCTACGCCCGTTGCGGCGTCCACTAACCAACCAGATGCATAGCCGATCATAGCCGCCCGACCTGACACATCATCAAAACATTACAACAACCACTCTATCAGCTAAATGCCATCAAAATATATTAAGTGGCATGCCGGTCAGGTGACACTCATTGTATAAAAACTAGGGAAAATTTCATGGATACCCCTGACGTTTGCAATATTTTCACAGATACCCCTGCTTTTTCAGAAATATCACAAGTACCCTTGAACCAAAATTTTCAAGCGTTTGTTTGGTTGTGCATGTCACTTCCTTCTCCCTTTGTGCGCATACTACTTTTTTGTTATGCGCGCACACAAAGGAAGAAGGGAAGTGGCATGCACAACAAAACAAACAGCTGAAAATTTTGGTCCAAAGGTATTTCTGAAATTTCTGAAAAAGCAGGGGTATCTACGAAAATATAGCGAACTTCAGGGGTATCCATGAAATTTTCCCTTAAAACTATAACCAAAACTGTATATTTCTAGAGGTGGTGTTACCAAAGCAGCACTCGTCCCAAAGCATGCTTCGGTAAAGGGAGTTATAACATCTGTATATGCACAACAGAAAAAATTATCAAGGCTTACCATTTAGGAGCTCGGCTTCTGGGAGATGGAAGCGCTTCACCCACGCCCACCATGGAACGATTGACGTGTCGAACACAACCTCGTCCTTATTGTTAGATGACACAGGGTTCGCTTCCAGCAACTTCCTCCTGATCACCTCTGCCACGTCAAGAGCCACCGCAAAATCAGATCAATGGAATGATACATACAAATAAACTAAAATAAAGAGCAGTATACAGCTCCACGTTTCGCGGTACTGTCAAAACTGACAAACAGAGAGAAAAATCTTAGTGCAGGATCTGTGCTCCTAACTATACAGTTATGCCCAATATACCACAATAACCTCTTCGTTTTCAAGGACTCTTAGCACTAAACCTCACTTCTCCAGAATGATACCAATTGTAGCTCAGGGAGGCTCCCATTTCCTGAAGTACAAATCTCTGATACATTCTCTCCATAGAACAGATACAGGGTATGCCGTGAGCAGTACTGTGTCCAGAGATGGCATACCCAGTATAATCATACTACAAAAATCATAATGAACTTTGTAATATCACATCTGCACGTCTATAATATCACATCCCCAGTATTAGTGATACTAACACATAGATATCATTTGAAAACTTACTACTTTTTACTTTGCATTCTATCTAACATATGAAAATCCTAATAAACTCTAATGGTGAATGCATAGCCTAGCAAGCGCCAACCGCTAGTACACAACTAAATAACTTGTCAACCACTGAACAGTTCTCATCTACCTTGTATACTCCCATTGCCCTCCCTGCTCAACGTTTCACTATTCACGAGCTGATACGAAATCTCGCAATAAGAATTAGCAGGACAGAGAACAAACAGACAGAACCGATATGTAGAAAATCCGTATGTGAAACTAGGAGATGACAGTACTAAACCACAAAACTAGTCAACAATGGGAATGTCACCTAATCTATACACTTCATTGCAGTACTCAAGACTCACTATTCACGAGCTGATACAAAATCTGGTACAAGGAATTGCATGATAGTGATTGTGAGAAAACGCATGTAAAATTTGAAAATAACGATAATGTAGATATACTTTAACATTCTGCTCAATGATAAAGAAGTCGAGGATTGTCACGTTAACATACTTGCCGAAGCAAATGCTTACAGAGCATGGCGATTCAAATACGAAAGTTGAAGGGCAAAGAGTGAAGCGCGAAGATTTGAAGCAACATTAATGTGAATATACTTTAACTTTCTGCTGGATGATAAAGAAGTTGGGGATTGTAACGGTAATATACTTGCCGAAGCAAATGCTTTGCGAATCATTCATATACGAAAGTGAAAGGGTGAAGAGTGAAGCGTGAAAACAGGGGTTTAGGGTAACTAAGAGAAAACGTACCAGCATCGATGACGGCGTCCCAGTCGGTCTTGCCGTCCTGCCCCTTGAACATGGCGATGTCCCAGGTGCCGTTCTTCCACCTCGGGTCATCGAACTCGCCCGAGGAAGACGACGACGACGAGGGAGAAGACTTTCCGAGCGTCGCCGCAGCCGGCGCTTTCCCGTCCTTCTTCTCATCTCCCAATGTGCCGCCCTTCTGCAGAGGCGACGGCTTCCTGGTCTTCGGCGCCTGGTTTCCAATTCCGTCCGTGTCCGGCTCCTCCGGCAACGCCGCGACCTCGAGCACCACGCTGTTGCCGCCGGCGTCCGCCGCGCTTCCCAGACCCTCGCCCTCCGCCGCTCGGACAACAAGCCTGGTCACACCATTGTGAGCTCTCCTTGCAGCGATTCGTAATTGAGATTTCAATGGGAGGACTCTTGATGACAATGCGTTGCCGGTGTTGGTGGCCGGGGATCCTGTTAAGGGCTTCGCGAGAGTGGCCATGGCTGCCATTGCTGCACTGGGAATTGCAACGAGGTTGGGAAGGGGAAGAGGTGAAGAGGACATGCACTTCGGAGGGGCGGGGGAGCGAGCTCTTCAAAAGGGCGGACACGACACGAGCAGGATAAGAATCCAGGTTACCGCACCCGGAATGGGATTTCAACCGATAAGATCCCAGGTGTTGATCGAGATGTCGAAACTCATCGGGCGGTCAAGCTCCCTCTTTAACCCCTAAACGTCCAGAAGGACGTTTTTCGTCCTTTGCTTCTGAAAAAACATTTTGCACGGCAGAAGAAAGCAGAAAGCAGATTTTCATCTGATTTTTTCCAGTGATCGTAAACAAACACATGCTCCATCAAGGAAGGCAAAAAATAACTTCATTAAATACACTCATATTTTTAGACAATCCAAATTGTGAGAAGATCCATACTGCCCTTTCTACAATTTTTGTGAGATAAGTTTGTACTGTTCACTTTTGGAACTAGTTGGGCACCTGTTGCACCAATCATAATTCTAAAATCCTTGAAAATCATTGTAGAAGCCACTCTAGCAAGTTGGCCACGGGGATGGGCCCAACGTTTAAGGGTTCATGTCATTGCCATGGGAGCATTCTCAAACCCGCTTTGAAGCCCGTGCTAATATAAGACCATCCTCTTTGGATTATGGGGTAGATTTGTGTGGTGTTATTAAAATGTTAAAGAAAATAAGGTACATGTACCCATACACAAGTGTTTAAGTTTAAGGGTTTTGAGTACTTCAAGGTCTTGGAAAATCCAGTAAAAAAATCCGTAGGGTTAGCCTTTCAACAAGCTATTCTAGAGCGTAATTTTTGTGAAAAAAGGTATTGTAGATTGTTTCATATTAAAAAGCAAAGTTGCAACTCATAGGGTCCCTATTAGCAACTCTAGACTATCATTGAAACTGCTTTGTGTTCCTATATATGTACTTGATGGTCCCAATCCTGACCCTCCCAAACTAATTCCTAAGGTGACATGTGGCAATATTTGCTTGTGCAAGTGACATTCAAGGCTCCACTTTGGGTTCAAGAGTGTGTGAAGATCACCCTAAATTTAAAGTGCGGTATTGGGGACCTCTCAGGTATGGGTACGGTTACCTTAGTAGAAGAATGAAATGACTGAAGGTACAAGGAGAGAACATGTTAGAACCAATAAGTACCTTTAGAAGCAAAATGTTATAAAAGGTGCATGTGATCTTCAAATGGCATGCCCCACAAAACCAATAGAGGTTGATAAATGATTGAATTTCCTACTCAATTTTGTATGTATACATGCACGGTTTGAGTTGAGTTTTCTTCAGGTCGCGGTCAGTGAACCATAACAGTCTATCGTCATCATTCAGCTTGAGCAGTGAGGAAAAAAAGATGTGACATTAGAGAATATGATATTAAAGAGGGAGGGGTGGGAACTGCATCCCGGATATTCTTGCACTGAAAACCCTTGAATAATGGCGTTGGGGTAGGGGTTTCAGGAGACCCGGAATAACTTAGGTATGAATGGGTCCATGGAGGAACAATCCATATTCGGAACAGAACTTTTTTTAAAGCAGATCTGGTACTGCATCCCCCCCAACCCCCTCTGCAGGAATTCGTAAGGAATAATCACGAACTTACATTAGACGGGCTATTATTCAATCGTTGCAATTGCCTGAGCTAGCCTAGGTCTGTCCATTGAAGATAATAATAATTACAAATATTTAGTGTGCTCTAATATGCTCTAATCACAAAAAGAAGCTGGATTTCTGAATCCAGTCAGTACTATAATCATATGTGGACAACGTGTTGAAGTCACGTCCCATAAGTTGCGGCATCCTGATATGGTCTAAGAACTGGTAGTACCAACGAGGTCCTATACAGGTCTGCCACTAAAGAGATGTGGCAAAACAGCATGTCTCGCGTTTAATGCACACCCGAGACACAGCCAAACACTGTGTCCTCATAATCTACATGAGCTGGAGAATCACGAACATGAGCTTTTCACAAATGGTCGAAGGAGACGTAGATGACTGTATAATCCCCAGAAACTTGTGCAACAATTACTCATTGATTTCTTGCAACGTGATGTAAACATCCCGAATCATGTTTCCCCTTTTCACAGTGACCTGCAGATAAACCGATTTTTTTCAAGTAACTGTAAGTGAAACGTGCGAGCAGTAGAATGATGTACCAAAGCGATTACCATAAATATTCATACGGGATGAAAAGCTACTCAAAGAAGATGAGCATAAGAAATGTGTAATTAGGATCACTGTACCCGTAGTTTGTCTCCAATTTGGCGCTCATCGCAAGCGGCTACTAAATCATCAACACGACTAAGTGTCTGCACAACAGGACAGAAGCCCATTCGATGTTATGCTCAACAAGTCAACGTCAGAAGGAAAAAATAAAAATAAACCCCAGCATATTGATGCAGTTGAAATTGAAAACCATCATTCAAAAAGCTGCAAGAAATATTTCCTCAATGAATGGCAACCACAACTCACCTGCCCATTAATAGCCACAATGGTGTCTCCAAGTTCGATTCTGCCAAAAACATCTCGTTTTGTGGCTGCAAAAACTCAACAAAATGATGTTAGCGCTTGACCGTGACAAATAATCAAAATGAATTAAAAAACAGAGCTTAGTAGCCATCACAGTTAATTCTAAGTGGTCAAGTAAGGTAACTCACGTAAAAGGCCTGCCCTCGCAGCTGCACCGTTCTCACTCAACCCAAATATCAACACACCATTGACTCCAAGTTGCTTAGCTTGGCTATCATTAGCGCACATCACACCTAAGCCTGGCCTTGAAACTTTTCCTTTCCTTATCAGTTCATTGACCACCCTTCGAACAGTGTCAACAGGAATGGCAAACCCAATTCCAGCACTTGCACCAGATGGAGAGTAAATGGCGGTATTCACTCCAATCAAACGCCCTTGACTGTCCAACAGAGGACCTCCTGAATTTCCAGGATTGATAGAAGCATCGGTCTGGACAACACCCCTAATCATGGCGCCTCCTATAGACCGAATGTCTCGCCCAACACCAGAGATAATGCCGCTGGTCAACGTCCGGTCCAAACCAAATGGATTCCCGATTGCTAATACATGTTGCCCAACTTGCAAAGCCTGCAATATCAAGGAACGAGTTTACTTAATCATTTCAAACGAACCGTCATACAGCTCTTCGTTTCCAAGAGATAAAAACTTCTTAGGAAATAAACCAAAAGAGAACCAAAAAAAAACACAATAGAGTGGAGTCGAACCTGAGATGATCCAACCACAATAGGTTTCAACAACGACGCTGGGGCATTAATCTTAAGGACGGCAAGGTCCTTGTTCTTTGCAAATCCAACAACTGTTCCCTCCCAAGTACTTGCGTCCGAAAGAGTTATCTTCGCTTTGTTACTGTTCATTACAACATGATAGTTTGTAACAACATGCCCATCCGTGTCCCACACAAAAGCGCTGCCCGTGCCCCTGGGTATTTCAATAGGGTTCATTGACATGCCAATGTTTGCAGTAGTAGATGTGGAAATGTTTGCCACTGAGACACTACAATCTTGGAACACTTTCACTGTGTTTCGCTCTGCTTCTAGCCACCAGCCTGCACACCAAAGCAAAAAAAAATTACAAACTTGTTACGAAATTCATCTAGCTCTGCTGCGTAAGAGACGTAAAGTCTAGGCAGCATGTTGCGTTTTCTAGCAGTTTAAATTTCCCTGGACTCCATAGCAGAATCCTTCTCATACCTGTCGCTCCAGATTCAAAGTTCAAAATTCGAGATTCAAATAACGAAATTGGAAGATTTTAAGAACATTACCTTCCACAGGGCTTGCAATCTCCAACGATGATACAGATAACTCCGTATCCTCTTGTCCCCTGAGGATGCGCTGAAGAAGCTGTTGAGCTGAAGGCGGAATAAAATCTTTTGTATCCTTTAGTCGCTGCACCAACTCCCTTCTTTCTAAGCAATCACGGTAATCAACTTTTCCAGCATCCAAAACCTGCAAACAGAAACGAAGTCATCGTCAGAATTATGCAGTTTTTTCCTCACTCCGTGCAAATACAGAACACTACAACGCTTTGAGAGCTTTAGGTGCAGGAAATCCTCTGCCGTCATCTAGGTCGTCACCTTTCCCTTCTAAAAAGACAAAGCACGCCGTGGAGTCAGGCTATGACGGCTAAACTCGAAGCAAGGCATACGTAAATGAAGCTACTTGTGACTCAGAAATCCACTTGCATTCCCTGCAGCAACTCAAGGTTCCCGAAGAAACAGAATCTTTCGTTTTATTATAATTTACAACTGCCTTACACTACGTTCAAGCTCTCTGTTCTTAAGCTGTAGACACAAAGACAAAAATAAACCAAACATCTTAAAAACATTTCAAAAAAATTACAAACATCGGAGGACGGAATAACACGGTTTGCTCCGTTTTCTCGTAACCCTGACGCAGCTCTTAATGCATCAAAGCACTTCGAAACCTCTTGCTCTTCCCCAATCGAGCTGTAAGCTGACTAAGATTCGCACAAGCCACAGATGATTCCACAAAATGCTCTCAACTCAGTTCACTCATCGCAGCTCATACCTTCTTGATCTGGCTAGCTTTCAGGCTATCCAAATCCTCGCTCTTTTGCAAAGACTCGTCCCCCGTGTACGCAACCGCGGCTCCGTGAAACGCCCTCGCGCGTTTCAGCTCCCGAGCAGCAGGTTGAACACGAGCCAGCTTTGTCCCGTGGAATTGACTAAATAACCTTCCATCCTTCTCCACTTTCTTGCACCTCGGAACTGCGAGCGATACGATTCTCGTTGTACTTGCGCCTCGTAACAATTTATGCGACGAGGATAACGCAATCGGGACCTTAGACAGAATCGACAGCGTCGCCATCACTGGTATTGCTTAACTCTCAGTTACAAGTTCACTCAAATTGCAGGCTCACTCAAATCAATTGAACTTCGAAATTGGAAGCGGCACCGAGATTGTGATTGACCTTGCGATTCGGAAGAGCATTATATAGATGCTCCAGAGAATCGGTGGAGTCCATGTGGTGATTTGAGCAGGGACGATGCAGGTAGAGGCGCACCGCAATGCGAGCTTTATGAGCTTCGGCGATGGAAAAAGCTCTGGAAGGCCTTTTGCTTGAGGAGGACGGACTTGGGACGTCACCTTGTTTGTTCACTTGAACATTTGGCGGTACCGCTTTTATGTGATGGATGAGAGTTTGCGTGAACGCTTCATCATCCAAAATGAGGATGGTCGGATGAAATTAGATGGAATGGTATCGTGAGTCCAACTGGAGATGGATGGATGGATATTGGATGGTGTGTGGATGAAGTGCCATCGTCCAACTGGAGAAGTATGGATGGTTGTTGGATGACTACATACTTGATGTGCAAGTTTTGGGATGAATTTCGTCACCTTGGAGGCTCCCGTAGTACACTTATATAATTGGATGTCTAAACCTTAGTGAATTGCTTTGGATTTTGTAGATTAGACAAAGTACTTAGAATGCATAAAATTTGCATACAACTAAGGACAATGTTTTCTTAGCTTGACGATTCTAATCCCTGAAGGACCAAGAATCCCACTTTGGGCTTTTTGGATATTTGTGCAAATATTTTCCATTTGTTATATACCCTATAATATTGGAAATACAAAAAACATCCCTAATTTTGTGTAAGACTATCAATTACATATCCAGTTATCTTTGAAATATCTAGTATCCTTAGTTTTCTTGTGCTTCTTTACTGCATTTTTTGTAAGCCACATTTGCACCAAAGACATTGGCAAAGAAAAGTTTGTTGTATAGTCAATACAATGACTTTGGCCACAATAAACTTAAATGCAAAACCCTATATAAAGCTTGAAGAGCTTGCTTCCAAGATTTGACTTACATTCAACCTCCATCTAGTTTTTGCAATTCCCTTTGTCATCCCAATATTTTCAAATATTTGCACTAGCAAGGTACAAAAAAGCTAAGGATATTAGATGTTTTCAAAGATAACCAAGGGTATGATTGATATTCCTATACAGCCAAGAGTATTTTCAATGTTTCAAATTTTTGAGGGGTCCATTTGATACTTTGAAAAAATTGAGGGGCATTTTTGATATTTCCCTTATTAATACTTGTTTTACTACTACCTCGACCTTTAATTGATGGGATTATTCTAATATGACACCGTTTTAGTACAATTTTCGTAATGACTGGTCTCCCAATAGCCTGATCAAAGACCAAACTTGAAGAAATAGTCATATGACACACAAATTTCCAAATCACACATCTACAATGACATCTTAGTGCTAATCCGTAAACTAATGTGGAGTTCTAAAGTTCAACAAAATGTCAATATTCCTTGAAACGATTACACTTGCAAAAAAACAACCTTTTGCAAAGAAAATCAACTGTTTCTCACAGATATTTTGGTTGTCATAACAATTTTTTTTACACATTCAAGATATAGAAAAGTGCAGGTATTATTCCGGAAGTTCTCGTATGAAAATTTAATAAAAAGCCAAGCACGCAACTTCAAAACCACCATGAGAAATCACGATTCCTCCACCACAAAGAAAACAAAAACGGTTTCAGTATGAAATTTAACAGAAGGTTGTAATCCCATGATTGAAAGAAAAAGAAAAAGAAATAAAGTTGTCGATACAAACTGGAATTGCACTTACTAATGAAACGTATAAGCAGGCCAATCACAGCACTTAACGAACAACATCAATAGGGTTATCTTATTTTATTGTCAAAATACCAAACAGATTATTGTTAAGTCTAACAGATAAGCAACATCTACATATGTAAAAGAATACATCCTTTAGAGCCTCTCATTTTGATTGGCTAAGATACTGTTATGGTGCAATTTCTAGTGACCCATTTTTCCTTTCAGCTGAGAATTAATAGAGGAGAAAGGGGTACATGTGTAAAGTAGTTTACACTAAGGTTCTACTTTGAATCAGTCAGGTGTTTGTGAGTTAATCAAGCAGTCATGATTTAAATGTATAAAAAGCCACATGTGATGAGATTAATACCGTAGAATTTGCTTACTGCGGGGATATTCCTGTTACATCCATTGGTACAACAAATACCTAAACTCGTATATATATATATATATATCAAAGAGAGGTCTGATGCTTTACATAAACATTTCAATGACAGTTTTGTACAAGTATAAACTTAAATAATTCCAACATTATACTACGATACAACCCTTACATAACTGGGAAACAAGATCACAAGCGACCAAAAATTCTAACAATAACTGAAAACTAGAGAAAACTTTCCACTTAGTAATAGTTTCCAATCTTGCGATGATGAGCAGCAGTTTTCCCATCCGGGTTAGACACATTGCCATCTGTCACTTCGGCGTACACAATCCAGTGATCTGCCACTTCCAGCCGGCTCTTTACTTCGCATTCCATGTAAGCCAGTGCTTTGATCAAGATCGGACTACCGTTTGTTCCTGTTGTCCATTCTATTCCTTCAAACCGATCAGCTGCACAGTCAAAAGTGCTTTCATTATTTTCCCAACAAAAACAGTAAAATACTAGCATGATTACGATTTATGTTTCATCAAGATAAGACAAATGATACAGAAGCTCGTACGTAGTTAGTTTGAGAGTATCAGTATCTCAAAAGATTCACAGAAGTAACAGGCATCGAAAACCCTCAGATACAATCTGCAATATTGATGCTATCTTTGCTTGAAGATGGGGTACATTGTTATACAGTATTTTGCTAATCATAAATTACTACAGCAACAAAACTTCTACACTGAATATTGCGTTTAGGTTGCCCCACACAAATTTCTTGACGTTTTAAAATACATAGATATTTACTGCTGCTACAATAGGTTTCATCAAAAATTACTGCAACAAACAATTTTCAAAGGGCCTGGTAACAACAATGAAGCTGTGGAAAAGTAAACTACTGACATCCAAATTGTAAGACCATGAAATCCAAGTATCCAGAGTATTGCATGCGCCTCTACGTGGCCAAGTGATGAGTCATGAGGTAACTTTCCAAGGTAAGGCAACCTAATTGTCAAGGTAACCTAAATACGATATTCAATGCATGCATAGAGAGTACGTCGAGATTATGTAGAGTGATAATGTATGGTTTAGCAGTTTGATTCGGTGAGATTAAGGTTGTTTTCATTAGAGGTACGACAGCTTAGTCTTTCTAGATATAAGTGCAAAGGATGCATACCTCCTGGCGGAAACCGCTTCAAAAAGTGTTTCATCAGCGGTTGGTACTTGCCCTCTTCTAAGCAGTTGAGTGTAAATGTGTCACCAACCTGTCAACGCAAAGTTGATAATTGTTAGGGACCTGATCCTATTTCTTATGAACTAGCCTTAGTTTCTAACAGGCACTCGTCTCTTTCAATATATTTTGTTGGTGTTTAACTAGCAAGTTTAGAAGGTGTTAACATGACTAGGCTACATGCCTTTGGCCACAGATCTTTGAATGGAACTACGGTTGTCAAGTGTCTCTTGTCGAAAGGTCTACAATCTCCTGTTGTAAAGAGTTGTATAATAAAATGCAGACACAACCACTCGTTCGTCTAAGTGAAGAGGGGCTCTTGCATTCAGTATACACTCTTATCAAAAAGGGCACGCTCTAATCTTAAACCCTACAAATCCTTTTCATAAGCAGATTAGTTATCCCAATAACCAGCGCCAGGAGATGGGCGAATTGCAGCTCCAGTGTCTTTATCGTCTCCACTCTGCTTACTGAATATCTATAGTAAAATCTAGCAAAAAAAATGTAAAGGGAGGCTAGTACGTGTAATCGTAATTTTGGAGAAATACCTGCATGAGTGACTCGATGGCTCTGTCTTTGGCAACGGCAATAGTGATGCCCAGAGGCTTGAAACTCGCCTACTCACACAACCAACGCAAGTGAACGTTAATATTATTGCACGTAAACACACCACCTCACAACCAGAATCTACAATAACACCATTATTAACTAAACATGGACTATCCAAAGTTCATACATAAAGTCCATACGTAGTAGTCCAAAAACTGGAGATATTTGCGAAACAATTAACGATATGTCCAAATCAAAAGACAGGCAAAACTCTGGGAAAAATACATGCAAAATACTGAGATATCTCCAATGTTTAGAGACATAGAAAGTTCATAATTACACGAAAAATCTACAAGTTGTTAAATGTGTCATACTATCCAAATGCAATTCAGACTTTGTAGCCGTCTTAAGGATTTAAAAACGATATGACTGGCGTGGCTGACACACAACATTCGTAAGCAACTCCCCTGAACGCTCTCGGCCTTGTAAATGCTTCATCCTCAATTTTTTAGAATTTGATATATATAATTTTAGTATTTAAGATTCTGTGCGGATTAGAACGCGTTTTAATGTGCTTCTAAAACGCACCTGAGAAACCCAGGATGCAATCATAGCACTCCGGGAAGAACCCTTTTGGGCAGTGACGACGTAGAGGCCACCAGAAATGCGGCCAATTGCTTTGGCCACGTCCACTGGCATATTCAGCTTCTTCGCTTCAATGACCTTTTTCTGAGTCAAAAACTGTCCCAAATCAGTGCCCGCCTCCTCAAACAATTGGTACCTGCAGTTGGAGCGCCACCAAATGAAGCAAAATTATCAAACCTCAATTACAACTTTTTTCTTACAAAATTTCCCTCTGCTGCAGCTACAGCATTAAAAATACTTACTGCAAGGCGACCTCATATTTTACGTTACATTTTTCTGCTAGAACATTAATATCTTAAATGACTTCAGACCTATCAAACCCTCATTGATACTTGAGATAATCAAGATTGCCTACGAAATGCAAGCTACATTTGGTACAAACGCACCGGATCTAGAATTTCTCTAAACTACTAATTTTGTATAGAAATGATTTACCAAGTCAGTCTTCTAGCTTTCTAAGGCCCTGGCAAAACTGAAAACGAGAAAGTATGAGAACATTACGTGGCTTCAGTTGGCGTTTCTTTGACTCTAATTGGAGGTAGTGTCGACAAATTTCCAGCTCCCATGAACCGTCCAACTAATGTATCAACCGGTTCATCGTCTCCTCCGTAACTCTCCGCTATCAACACAGGCTGCACATAATTTACTCACCGTCAAAACCTTATGCACAATCAATCTAACAATAGCAACTGCACAAAACTAGACTCTAGACGTGTTCTAGAAAACATAGAGGCAGTAAACCCTCTGACATTGGGAATGAGATTTCTAATGCAAATTTCAGCATATATTATAGCGCAGGTATGCTCTCTAGATTGCCTCGAAGAAGTAAGCTTTCTACTACAGTGGTGCTTGGATAATGTCAATGCTTTGGGAAAGAAGAAACTGTTGATCATATCCAAGCACTGACTTCAAAAAAAACACTCCATTCTACTAACCTAAAACACAAAAAAGAAAGTGAGGACCTCGACACTGTCCAAACGTTTCTCTTCCAAAAGTTGACCTTATCCAAGCACCACTGTAGTGATTTGAATATATTTGAAAACCAGCATGAAGTTTGAAAACACTCACTTGTTTGCCTTTGACAGCCGGAACCAATGACGTCACAGCTGTGTTGGCCTGGCCTTGACTGGGAGGTGCCATGATGACCACGGCAGCACACTTGCTCGCACACTCGGTGAGCTCCTGTGAATCGGCTGTGTTAAGATCTAGCATCTCCACCAGAGTGTTGGTCTTCGTCAAGCCTCTCGAAAAAGCCTGCAACAGATTACCACAACAAACACACCAGGAAGTTGAAACACAAGGCTTGCTTGTCACCAAAATTTTCAAGCAAAACCATACATATTTTCACCAAGGATATATTATAGTTACAAACCCTAATTTTCAGATGCATGGTGGCCTAGTTTTATATCAGTAAAGAACATTAAATCTAGGGAAGATTTCATGAATACTCCTGAAGTTTGCAATATTTACATAGATACCCCTGCTTTTTCAAAAATGACACAAATACCTTTCGACCAGAATTTATAGGCATATATTTGTTGTGCTTGTACTTCCTTCATGATCAATGTTGAAGAAGGGAATATAATGAAACAAAAAAGAAGCAATGTGCGCACAAAGGAAGAAGGGAAGTGGCATGCACAACAAAACAAACGCCTGAAGATTTTGGTCCAAGGGTATTTGTTCAATTTCTGAAAAAGCAGGGGTACCTATGCAAATATTGCAAACTTCAGGGGTATCCATGAAATTCTCTCTAAAATAAACAATTCCCCTAGAAACCATAATTTTCAGATGCATGGGGGTTAAGCTTTATATCAGTAACGAATATTGCATCTGTTGGTACTTGGGGTTTTAGAGAATCTCTACTGAATGGAGTTTAGGGTTTAGGGTTTACGGTTTAGCAACAACAGAAAAGACAGAAAATGTCGTACCTGTGAGAGACGGTCACTGAATCCGTAATCAGAGACGTAGAGAACAGCCACGGAAGTAAGCTTCTTCTCTTGAGCGTGTTTACTCCACGTCTCATATTTCTGCATTATATCTGCCACATTGAACCGCAACAATGGGCCGTGACCCACAGCAATCATCCCGAATTCCTTGTCACTGATGCGTTTCAGTGCCGTAATCACTGAGCGAGCATTGGGCCGCATGAGACAGTCGTAGTAGAACCGAAAATGAGATTCTAGTTTCGCCCAGTCCTCATCATAAACCTGAAAAATACAGAACAAGGTTTCTAATCTGTTGAATTTTGAACCCGTATTTGCATCACTTGCACTGCTAAGCTACAAAACTTTTGAAAAAAGCAAAGCTGTTCTCACTATAGAAATTCAAGGTTTGGGTTGCTAAGATGTTAAACTTACTGCTTGAGAGCAGTAGTGCATGCCGAACACATCACAAGTGAAGAGAATGCCAGACTTGCGGTCCAAGGTGAGAATGGTGTCTGGCCAATGCAAATTGGGCGCCATCACAAACTCCAAAACATGCTCCTTTCCAAGGTCTAAGGTATCTCCTCCCTGCATCCCACCACACCCAGAAAAAATAAGGTAAAAAGTTGAAGAAAAACGCTTTGGTTTGAAAAAGGGCTTGCCAAATATTAGTTCCTGACTTCCATTCAGTTCCCGAGCAGTTGATTATCAATGCTTAGACCATGGCGGATTTAACAAGATTAGTGAGCATAGTATACACTGATGATCTCTGTTAGGGTTGAAATATACAATGTGCAGGAAACTGAGAGTCGTGGAGAGCAGATAACTCTGAAACTCTGTTCTCGGGACAGCTTTCAAAATGGTAAAGAAAAATAGGGAAGATTTCATGGATACACCTGAAGTTTGCAATATTTACATAGATACCCCTGCTCTTTCAGAAATTACACATATACCCTTGGACCATAGTTTTTAGGCATTTATTTGCTGTGCTTGTACTTCCTTCATGACCAATGTTGAAGAAGGGAATGTAATGAAACAAAAAAGAATCGACGTGCGCACAAAGGAAGAAGAGAAGGGGCATGCACAACAAAACAAATGCCTAGAATTTTGGTCGAAAGGCATTTGTTAAATTTCTGAAAAGGCAGGGGTATCCATGCAAATATTGCAAACTTCAGGGGTATCCATGAAATTTTCACGAAAATATAACACAAAAAGCTGTGACGACATCTTTACCTTGACAACTTTGCTCTTGAAAGGCCGGTTAATAAGGTTCTGCAAGAATTGTATGCACACTTTGGATCCCACCACCACGGCATCTGGCGCCAGATCCAAAAGGTCCGGGATGAGTCCACTGTGATCCGGCTCGGTGTGATTGGCTATGATGTACTCAATCTTGCTTGGGTCAATCTCTTTCTTCAACGCTGCCAAATACAACTCCCGGAACTTCTCATGTGAGGCGTCGACCACACACAGCTTGTCACCTTCGATTACATAAGAATTGTATGTAGTCCCGTTCTGGAGACCAAACTCACTGCAACCACCACCACCACAACCAGCTTCAATCAAATCGGTAAAAAATATGAACAAAGCTTGCACATCACTGGGCTAAATTCAAACAACCAAACCAGAAAACAATACTCCCTCTGTTCCTCTAAAAAGCTCCAAATCAGAAACATTTCCTGTATCAATAAAAAGCTCCCCTTTGCTGATTTCAAATGCTAAGAAATCGTTTGTGATGTTCAATGATCTCATGGGTGGGGCAAGTTGAGCAATCAGAGAGCATTCCTCTCCTAGCAAGCTTCGCCTTGCCCATATGAGCTAACCATTGTTTGCTACTAATCTTCAAATCGTCAATAACAAGGAGCTGGCAACATGCACAAACATGGTACTTTTTGCATGGAATTTGGGTGCCAAAATGGCAACATCAAATTTGAAAATTTTGCATACATGTGGTAGATGGTATATTGATTCTAGAATGCATGTGTCACTAGCACGAAGACTAAAAACACAGTTAATCCTTCACAAGGAAGCTTTTTGGATGTTTTTTTAGAGGGACAGAGGAAGTACAAGCTATGAAAACCTAATACTACGAAAGCAGCACCCGAATATCTTATACACCATCAATCAAGACGATGCACATTACTTCTAATCAATTACAAGCCGGTCTTAGAACACCAACCAATCATAAAACTTTTCCCTGCACAAATACTTCATCTCTTATTTGCTAAGAAGAATTCATAAGAAAAGTTGAGCAGAAAAGACTGTCATAAAGTTCAAGAGCAACCTAATATCTTATCTATCCAGACGAAGCACATCACATCTGATTAATTACAAGCCAGTCTTCAAACACCAACCAATCATAAAACTTAACCCTGCATAAAAAACTACATCCTCTCATCTCATCTCTTATTTGCCAAAAAAATTGAGCAGTCTCATAATCTGAAAAACTGTTGTAACGTTCAAGAGCGAGTGCATGTGGGGTTGAGAGGTCAAAAGCAATCTTAGGTAGATATGAAGTTATGCAACAATTTGTGGAGCACTAACTATCATAGTTTCAAGCTGATGTAAAGTGCCATTGACTTTTTTTTTCCTATAATACTACAATACATACACTCGTGTCACTCGTGTCATATTAAGCTTCTCATCATTTTGCTACAATAACTTCTTTCCTTCCCATAAAAAAAATTAATTTTAAATAAGACTCCACAAATAAGCGCATAGTCCATATCTACCTAATATGGGGTTGACAGGCATTTGGTTCAAAAGCACAAGGAAAAAGAGAAAGAGAGAAATAAAGCAAGCGGTGTGAGACTTACATGTCAAACCTATCGCGGTCCCAATCCAAAGACCGAATGGTTTTAGTCTCGGGTCCAATGACCACGCTTTGTGTCTGAATGCGCTTGCTCTGCTGCCACTTCACCACTCTCGACACTTGTGGCGCTTCTGTCACACTCACAGCTTGTGCTCGCACCGCCACAACACTGCCGCTTTTCTTCTTCTTCATCATCTTCCCTACCGCAGCACCAGACACAAAACTGTGTCGAATTGCACCAGCTCTCACGTCTGATGATCTTGCGGTGTTTCTGGTTGCACAAATTGGAGCCTCAGAGATGCACGGGAGCACGGCAGCTGCTGCCATTGCTGTGGCCATGGTTGATGCTTTGAATCCTAGCTCAGATCACAACGAGAGTACAACTGATGTGGCCTGGCGATGGAGATGATTGATGGATTGGTGAGAGTTGAGAGATGTGGGGATGCTAGATTGTGGGTTGTTGGTGATGAATTGAATTGGGTTGTGATGGTGGTGTGGGTTATGAAAGGTGGGTGCTTTGTGACCGAGCTGAGTAGGATTTGTGCGACGGCGGAGGTGCCATCGACGATGCAAAGGTGTGTGGAGATATTCATGGGCGAGAGGTCTGATCACAGTTGGTGTGTGTGTGGCTCACAATCAGGCGCTTTGTCCACGTCAGCGGTGGTAGGTTGTGGCCAATCCTGAGCCTCCACGTGGCAAATCGTTCGATGGTTGTGCTCCTGGAATTTCCATAAGGTAGGAGGCTCATAAATGGACCATCTGAGGGCTGAAACTGAATTTTGAGGAGGTGAAACTTTTTGAAATATTTTTCAGTAAATTTTCCTTCAAAGACAAGAGGTAGTAACATCTAACGCAACTTATTTCATAATTTTTAGAGCTTTGTGGAATTAGGTATGAAAGTTTGAAGTGGAAAGGCCGTGTATAGGTCTCTAAAACCACCCACCTCCTCAAATGTACATTCCTTGTACATTTTGAAAACCTATGAAGAAAAGCATGTACAGCAAGGGAACATTTGAAAAGGTGGGCAGTTTTAATGCCTTGGACGGTTTATGAGTAGACTACCTTAAGGTATTTTGGTTTTTTTTTTTGTTTTGTTTTTGTTTTTGTTGTTGCTTGGAAAGTGAAGAGAATGTGCTCAAAAGTCAAAAGTAGAAATAGAGAGCTCTAGTTCAAAAATGGAGAGGTAAAGTAGACAAACCCATACCGGAGCATTTAAGGGTTTGGGGGTACCTCAAGGTCTTTGAATATTCAAGACAAAAATTAGCAGGGTTGGCCTTTTAACAAGTTGTCTTGAAATGTATTTTTTGTGAAAAAATGTATTGCAAATTATTTTATATAAAATGGTAAAATTTCAACTCATACAGTCCCTATTAGCGATTCTAGACTACCCTTGAAATTGTTTGGATGTTTTCCTATACATGTACTTGACGGTCCCAATCTCGACCCTCTCAAAGTAGCTTAGCATTAGACATGTGGCAAAATTTGCTTGTGCAAAAGGCATTTGCTGCTCTACTTTGGTTTCAACAACGGGTGGAGAAGCCCCAAAATGTAGGGATCGAAATTGGGAGTCACTTGGAGAATGAACCCTCTACCTTAGTTGTGATCAATACTCATTTGAGGAGAGCACCAAAAATTGTTAGTACAATTATGCATGGATTAAGCATATCATATGTAACCTCATATTTAGTAAAATGGGAGTTTTCCATTGAAATGAGAGGTAATGTAAAGGAAAGTCAACAAAAGGTTTTATGTCAATTCAACTCAATTTGAGCTGAATTGACATAAAACCTTTCAAATTTTACCTAAATTAACAGCACTTTTTAGCTTCTATACATTTGAGATTTGGCCCAAACTGTTTGGCAGATTCTTACATGTTACGCACCCATTTGCTACTTTGTTTTCATTTTGATTCAAAAACAACGTTCAACTTGCATGTGTTAAGCATATCGCCAGCGTTCATTCTGAGCCAGGATCAAACTCTTTTTTTTTAGTATTATTTTTTACATAGAAGTAGGTTTTGAACCTATCAAACTTGCAATAGAAATCCTCTGCGTATCACTAACAAAATCATCATCATACTAAGGTTTACTACCCATAAACTAAATATGTATAGAACCTTTGGTCCAATAAATGCAATTTAGGTCAACTTGACCTAAATTGCAATAAAACCTTTCAAAAATAGCCTGAAATTGAAAAGTTTATGTCTCCTTTGATTATTTTGGGAGGTGCCCAATCTCCCATTTTACTGAATATGAGTTTATGTTGTAAATGATATGAAAGAAGTAGCAACACTAGTTCTTTGTAACGCACCAACAATTCACACAGTGTAGATCTTGTAAATTACTACACATTATTCTCTAATCTAAAGCAAACATGCTTAACCCCTGAGCACCCAGAGTTGAAACAAAAGAAGCCTAACTTGTGTGCAATCAAAGTGCCCCTATGGATTGAATAATACAATCCACAAGATCCGACCATATGAATTGTTAGTGGAAAGAGTTTCCATCATGCTGGGCTTGATTGGAAGTCATTTCACCGGACGTGCAATGAGATTATAACGGTCAAATTTGAGTTGACCCAAATTTTTGAGCGACAATATACTGTTGCCCGGGCGCTCAAGAGTTAACCCGTCAACGTCCCTAGACTTTTTTATGTATCTCAAAATCTGCCTTAGGATGAACAAAATGTCAACCCTATAATAAATTTTATCAAATTTTTTGAAGTATAACCATACAAATTCAAGCTAGACATGTTAGAGATTGCACATGAAAAGAAAACACAACAATATCACTTATAAATTAAAAGGTTGTAAGATTTGATCATGAGGATGTTAAAATTGCAAAAGTGAATTGAAGTTTTTCAATCTCCTTTTCACATCTCATATTTAAAATTGGGGATACCAAAATTTATAAGTATGTAAAGTACAACATGCATAACCCTAATCAATTTACGGCTTCTCAAAATCTATTCTACAACTTTTTAAATTAACCCCTAAAGGACCGAGCAACCATTGTACGCAGATATACAATGTCGTATAACTGGCATTTGCTACTAACAAAAAGTTTTAATTTGGGATATTGACTAGCTCACTAGAACTATATTTGTCTATATTCCAACTTTTATGTTGATATCAAATGTAGTAGAAGTGTGGATGCATTCCAAATGCCACTTATACAACATTGCACATAGAATGTGCAATGGTTGCTTGGTCCTTTAGGGGTTAAACTTCTAATGTGATTGTTTCTCCAAGTTTTAGTCAATGTACTTGAGGCTCATTTCCAAGAGCTCTCAACATTAGAAAGTAAAGCCATTTGTAATGGACACCCTTGCACAAAATCTTGAATATACAAATCATAATCATGATTTTCAAAATCAGATTTTTGATACTAAAACAAGATTTCAATAAGAATAATTTAAAATAATAACTTCTAAAATTAATCTTGAAGAAAAGTCAAGCATCTCAAAATACAATGTAAGGTAGTGTGATCATAAACCGCTTGCACATTTTGAACCGTCCAGGTAGCCTGTAGTGAAATGTGCAGTGGGTGGTTCTTAAATAGGCCTCTTACAGTCATTGAATGCATGGAAGGAAAGGTGTTTTTAATTGCAAGAGCCAATCATTCTCCTTGTTTTTCCAAACCTCTTCACAACTTGCAAGTGAATGGTTCTTGGAAGATCTAGGGTCATAAGTAGGGACTTATGACACATGTACTTTGAAAATTCATAAGTAATTCAAAAATGCTTCAAAAAATATGAAACGACTTGTGTTACATTTTGCATCTATTTCTCTTTGTCTGAAAAATGAATTGAAAATCCTCCCATCCACAAAAACCATGAAAAAGGTGTACAAACCCTTAGATGGATGGTTTATGAGCACACTACCTTAGAGGGGCGTTGTTTGAGCCCGTTGGACCTTGAGGGGTTAATGTAAGGCAATAAATGAAAGTCATGAATTTTTGAAATTTTCTTATTTAATATATATACAAGTCTTGAATGATTTCCAAATATTGTGCTCTTGCATCTCAAAAACCACCAAAAATATTATGCATTTCAGGACTTGTACTTTTGGACAATTGGAAAAAAAATTTCAAACAGAGGCTTAAATTTTAGGACAAACAATCACGTCATTGAAGATTCCTTCTTATTATGAAGAACCAAGATGAGGGAATGAATTTTGAGAATAGTTTGGATGCTCTCCCTAGTTACTACAGAAAAGACATATTTGCACGTAGTTATAATATAGACATCAAAATTCTTCTTTACTTTTCTCATGCCTATACTACTCTATGACCTTGGCTTTGACTTAAGGTTCTACTTTGTTGGGTGTCATGTCATGTTTGATGTATTTGAAATTTTGTTTTTGGATATGCATTAGCAAGATGTGAATAAGGTAAATAGTTTAACCTCTGAGCGCCCCAGCGACCACTATGTACTGGTCGCTCGGTTTTGAAAAATGTGCATGTTTGACTCATATTCTCTTTTTAATGGTAAAGTCAAAGGACTTGTACTTTTTCATGTATCTTCAAGCATGTGTCTACTATCACTCAAAAAAATTCAAGCTATTTGACTCTACTTAGGTAATACTTTTATTGGACTAAGTACACAAGAGTATGGATTTGAGTGAATACGGCATGGGCGCTTAGGAGTTAACCCCTAAGCGCCCATGTCGTTTTTACCAAAATCAAGGTTTTTGGAAACCAACAACTTTGATGCATTGTATCTCATTCGGATGATTCACAAAAAGTGATTTTTGAAAATAGTGGAGCACTTACTTAGAAAATGGCTTACAAATTTTGGGAACAATTGACCGTGGGAGATGGTAGATTATAACATATGATCAAACAACATGTGATGGCAAAATCTCATTTTTTGGTAGGTAGTTACTATTTGATGATTTTTACAAAATTCTATAAGCCCATGATTCATCTGAGATTTTGTGAGCAGTAAGATTAGATGTGAATGCACACATTTGTATATTGAAGATTGCACTTTTTTTTATGTCAAGTTTTAGGGTTTCAAATTGCTATTGCAAGGAAAAAAATGATTGGCACAGTTGGTGATGGTTGCCATAATAAGGGTTAGAACATGCTTGAACCCTTACCAACAACGTTCCTGCTACCACAAAGCTTACACAAGGAAACTCACAAGGGATATTGATCGATTGTAGCCTGTAAGACACTGCTTGCCACCACACTCCGTATGGTATTTCACTCAATCTTGTACAACATTTGGCTTTCCTCTCCATTACTCCATTGATATGGACAGCTTGAATGGCTTCATAATTGTAGTTTATAGCAAGATAAAAAAGTTAGATCTAGTGCCCAAAACAAGGCTTTGAAATCATGGGAGGTCAAGTTTGAAGCATTGGGGTGCTCAAGGGTTAATCCATCATTCTCTTTTGTAATATGTACTCAAAGCTTAAAACCCCATATTTGATCAATATGAAGTTTCATGTTATATATGGAGTGTATTTGAATATTGCATTGATCCAAACCCACTCCATATATATCATGCAACTCCATATTGATCGAATGTGGGGTTTTAAGCTCAGGTGCATTAAACTGCACCTGCTTGCTAGGTATGTTTTTATACTTTTCAATGTACTGATGTATATGCTTTTAGAGCGCACAAACCAGCGCACAAACCAAAGAACAAAAACTTCAAGATTTCATAATTAAGCAAGAGCAAAAAGAAATATTGATAAAATGTGCTAATGTATTATACATCTGTAGTTGAAGTGGAGATGGTTGAAAAATATTTTGAGGCATCAAAGGTTTTGAAGTGTGCAACCTCTTTGAAAAAAGCAGAACAGCCTTGTTCTGCCTTGGGAGGACAACCTATGGACACCCCCCCCCTTCCGTTTCTCCTCTATAATTAACCCCTAAACGTCCAAGAGGACAAAAATCGTCCTTTCAATGCTAAAAAAGCACCCCAAGGGTGGAAAAAAAAAATCAGTTTTTTTCTTGAAAGTGGTCAGAGATGTGCCACATCATTGAATGCCAAAAATAGCTGCTTTCAATGCCTCTATTTTTTAAAACAACAATTTGTAAAAAATTGTACAAGGTCCCTTGTTACCCTTTTTGTGAGGACAGCATACACTATTGATTTTTCTTTCTTTTGAGAAGAATATTATCTCTAATGAACACATGCCACAGGCTGTTCATTGCCCATGAACAGTGCACTCTCCTTGGTCTGAGCGCTAGGTTGGCCATGGGTTTAGGGTCCGTCCTTTAAGGGTTAAAGGAGCTACGAATCATATAACATTCAGATTTATCATACTTTCAGAAATCGAAGATAATTTCATTGCAAGAAAAAATGAATTCAGAGAACAATGCTTGAAAAAAAATGACAGTAGAATAGATTTGATAAAGAGATAAAGGTCCGTGAAGCCACTAAATGAAAAGGTTGATACAGAAAATCCAGTTTTCAAGAGCAATATACTATGCCGCGAAAAATTGGATACAATTATCAGGGCGCCCTGACAAAGCACAAGCACTCGTTCTCTAAGAGCTGAGCGCACTGCCAACTGCAGTAGGTCACATCAGTGAACCAAGTTTAGAAAATATTCAAATGCACAAAAGGTGACCAAATTAACCACTATACAAAAAGGATCTGTTGTACATGTATTAAAATAGTGGAGTAAAAACCTAAATTACAACATCCACATAAAATCGTCAACTTCCGAGCACCCTAGACTTGTTTTAATTTTACATTGTGTGAACTGTAGGACTATGCTGCATAGGTAGGTGCAGCCCATAACTGACATAGTACAGCCATAAAACATTTAATGTAGAGCAACACCCCTGCATAAATTTCGCCATTTGTCCTTCAGGTCCACACTGGTGCGAGTGGGTTCAAATTTACCCTTCCCAAATTCTAGAATGCGTGTCCATTGAAAGCCCCATGCTCCGTTGACTGAAAATCGTGTTACACCCGCCTACAGTATTCCAACCACACTCTCAGTTTAAACTCTCAAAACAGGAATATAAGTACATAGAGTATTCTAGCAAATAGCGTGATGCATATACAGATGGTCTCGCCAATAGCAGTAGTACTCAGACCAAGGTAATCTCTTAAATAAGATGACAGTAAGTCACCTAATCCTGGATTCAATGATCAAAATTTTAGATAGTTATCAAAATTCAAAAAGAGCCGTAAAATCCCGCCAAACTTCATGCATGCAGATCAGACAATTAGCAGCGCACTTCAAGGCTAGAAAACATGTGAAAAAACAGCTGTTACAACCCAACCCTTGCACCGCATTCTGCCAATAGTCAGCCTAACACAATTTCATGCTCAAGGTGTCACGACCTCAAATGTCACTTCAGCTGACTCTCACCAATCTGAATGTTTAATGCAGGTGATGCTTGCCCCACAGTAATTGGCACTTCCAAATCTGACAAAGACCTGGATCTTGCACTGTGACCTACACTGTACATACATTGAGCATTGGGAAACAAATAAGCAGCCATATACCTGCAGGGTTTTTATCTCCTCCTTGGTCCAGGGTAAGTTCTTCCTGCGAACACCAGGACATTTCCGGCGACCACTGCAAAGACATGCGTCCAACTGGTCAAGGCCTGTCACTTTCAAGCACCCTTAGCCATATCAATTTCAAGGACAGTACTATCCTACTCTCTTGTAGACCCAAAATACCACGCTGACTGAACTCCAAGAAATCTATCAGAAGCCACCACAGAAAGAGAAACGACTACAAACGGAAGGCTGACTACAGTAAGGGGTTGGCACATATCATGGTGCAACCAAGGTACGAGAACTAGCTAAAAATGTCGATAAAGAGCAACGACTTTTACAGTAAAGAAACCAAGTGTACTTACCTCGACAAAGCAGCCTGGTTTCTGCCCTCACTACTATCTTCTTCTTCCAGTTCTTCGTCATCTTCGTCATCTTCGTCATCTTCCATCTCTCTACGACCGCCAGATCCACTTGCTGGTTCTGGAACCCCAGGTCCAGTCTTTTCCGATTTCTTCTCGCCACTGTCAACTTGAGATCCATTCCTCCTCGAGAATCGTGCAACTCGCTCACTCAGATTTCCGACGTCACCACTTGCACTTGCTGCACATGGAACCTTTCTTGGAACTTCTCGATCATGGGAAGGTTGCGCTGTATGAGGTATCCTTGTCTCATCCTCGTTCTCAGACACAGGTTTTGCAGATTCATCACGCATACTCAAAGCTCCGTTCTCCACCAACGATTTGGGACTTGCAGTCACCGATTGCTCACTTACTCGTACTGCTCTTCCCACATTCTTACCGCCTGCACCTTGTCCTAAGGATACAACTCGATTTAAATCAGGTTTACACTCAGATGATGCATGGTCAGAGTCCCGTAGCTTCAGCTGATGAAATGCACGTTTCATAACGAGAGACTTAATATACGGATCTGAACCCTGTTGTCCTTGGATTGCCTCATCATCCTTATGTTGCATTGCCTTCAAAGCCCTATTGTTCTCTCCAGACTCCAGCGAACTGATTGTTAGCCTTGATTGTTGACCTGCCTTCTCCTGCTCATTATTACCGCCCTCAGAGGAGCTGTGTCTCTTTTCGCTCTTCGTTTTAGAAGCCTTTGGACTCTTCTTGGCCTCAGCTGCTGTCTGAAGCGAGAATTTCAATGGATTAAACCTTCTACAGCATACTTCCGATGAAGACAGTAAAAAAGAAAGGGTCTAGGTGGCATCCGTCAGACAAGCAGAGTCTAATTCCTGCTAGCTAAATTTCACAAAAACTAGTTGAACTAGTCCACCATCGACCACTGACTATGAAGTACAAGAAAAGAAGGAAAACCTGATACAAAAAGACAAGAAAAAATCCACAGCAACATGATGATCGTAACAGGTGCCTTGAAGGTAAGCACACTAACCTTTACGGCCACTTCTGAGTGCATAGAGATGAGGCATTCCTCACGGCGAAGTAGTTTCCCACTTCCTCCACATGTGTGACAGACTTCTTCATGACCATCACTACCATGTTGAGAATCCAGAGGTATAACCTTGTTCTTTATTGCAAACTTCCCATGATCCTCCTGTGGAGACGATTTGACTTCTGGTGAACCCGTGGATGCTTCTACTCTGTCCAGCAGCATCATCTGTTCACTTTGCACAGTGAAGATCCCTTTACTCACAACCTCAGGTTTTGCAATATTTTGAGGGCGTTCCCGATCGGATCCATTCTGAAGAGATACAAAGTCAGTTCGAAACATTACAAGATCAAAATATGATGAACATGCACTAAGGTGACAGTAGAAAGTGCAACGAAAGAGAGAGCAACAAAATCGTGAGAATTAGGGTCCCTAAATTGTTTGAAAAAGTGCATTTCAGGAACTAACAAATGATTAGTTAAGCACCTCATGTAAGGACAGATTCCCTTTCGTCTTGAGCATATCGCCATCACCTTTCACGCTATCTTCGTCATCAGAGCTCAAAACCACAACTACCTGCAAGTTTTCACACGTAGAGTTCAGAACTAGAAAGTCCAGAGTGAAAGCAACAACAAAAAACTGAGGGCAAAACAACAACGAGTTGTATCTTCAATTTTTATCGTTTGTATCCAAAATCTAAACCCAAGGACTTCGAATGGCAATATTGGCAATTTGTATAATTCAAATTTACTGAAATTGGAATACGTGAGGAGCATTGTCAAACTGTTGGTACGTAGAATACTATTTAATCCAATAATTATCACAAGTAGAACTATCCTATAATTAGATGATAGCCAGTCCAATCCGCTAAAGAGAGCGATACGGTAATAAATACCTGAGTCGTAGCATCCGAATCGACATCTGGAATTTCCACATACTTGTTTTTACACCTGGGCTCCCTTGGAGAAGTTTTTACCTCTTTCATGCTGGTGCTCTTCTTTGCTCGTGGACTGCAGCTTCTCATCTTCAAACTCCTGAGATCGGACGCATGCTCGTCGCTTCTATTCCATAAAGAGAGCTGCTTGCCCGATTCAACTTCCTGATTCACAGGGATACAGCCGTTCTGATGACCAGATGTAAGTACTGCTGGTTCCGAAATATCCTGACGCAACACAGGCTTGACGGTAGAAGCTGAAGGCATTTCTCTTGACTTCTTCATCCTTGCGCTGTTCTCTTCAGCTTCGTCCGATCCGTCATTGACGATATCATCCTGTGTAGGTAAGAGCTTCCGCCTCCTCCTTTTCTTACCAGAAATTGCTGCAGTTTCCAGGACGATACGCTGATCTCCGATTTCATTCACGATGGGATTCTGTCTCACGTGATCTTGCTTCCCACTTAATTCTACATGCGTAGATTCCTTCACGTCCTCAGTAAACGGCTTCCCATTGGTATCACGAAAGTCACGCAACAACTTTGTACTTGACTTCTTCATCCTTGCGCTGTTCTCTTCAGCTTCGTCTGATATCTCATTGACGATATCATCCTGTGTAGGTAAGAGCTTCCGCTTCCGCCTTTTCTTACCAGAAATTGTTGCAGTTTCCAGGACGATATGCTGATTTCCAACTTCATTCACGATGGGATTCTGTCTCACGTGGTCTTGCTTCCCACTTAATTCTACATGCGTAGATTTCTCCACGCCCTCAGTGAACGGCTTCCCATTGGTATCACGATAGTCACACAACAACTGGGAACGCGCCAAAAAGTAGCACTAACACTTAGTATTCGTATTAGGACCGCCCATAAAATGAGCCTGACCAACATTTAACAGTGTTACTAGCACTGAAAAAAAAATGGGAAATCTTGCAAAGCAAGCTTTTCGTTAGAGAAAGGGGGAAAACTCACGTGGGAGGAAAGCAAATAGAGACACCAGTACAAGAGATACTCAACAGGACTGCACTGGGTCAATATGTCCATAGTAAGAAGTATACAAAACAGTAAAATATATACCTGATTTAAGAACATGGTCTTGAACGACTCTCTTTTCTCGTCGATGAACGAGGATAAATCTTTTCTCAACTTCTTGAGTGAATACTTTTTCAAAAAAGCTGCAACAATGGCCTTCGTTTGATTCTTTGGCTAGTATCCAAGACAAAGAGTTAGGTCACGCAAAGGTCCATGAAGTTTGTGTTATTTATGGAATTAACAGGCCTACATAAACGATAATACCGAGAGAAATTATATTTGATGAAAACTGAAGCTATTTGCACCCACCTTAAGAAGTACAGTAAGTTCCGTTTTCCGTTCCAGCAGGCGATTGTCCTCTTCGGCACCTTCAAAAACTCGCTCCAGTTCCGCTTCAAACAAAGCCCAATCTTTCTGCCCCTCGTCTACATCTTTCCTTAGTACAGAGAGAACAACCTGGAAAATTCTCCACGCATCCACCACGGTAACATGGTAACTGTTAATCATGTAACTAGAATAAGCCTGGATAGCACATGCGCTTCACATACATTTATATCGAAGAGCTGCGACACTGCCACTTTAAAACGCCCGTCGACATTCCACACAAAACTACAACCTGTAGGAACCTTCAATTCGTCTAACTATCTTCAACATGTACGGTAGAAGCTACCATTTGCATCACTTGAGGCATATTGAAATATTCAAGAGTATGATATTGGGAGATGTAAAGAGCTGTGGAGAGAGTCTTGGGTACAAAAACCAAGTCTATTCAGTTCAAAAATTCTAAGCAATGTGTGGATTTCTTATGAAACTTTAAAATGAGAGGCTGTTGATCACTCTCTCTAAGTAACAGCAGGCAACTCTATTCCGTTCAAAGATGAATGACGATAGCATTTAGTTGATTTGTGTGCTTGCAACACTTGCTCATGAGTGAAACCAAGTAAATATATAGCTGAGCTGTCATCGGTAACAAGGATCAGTAAGGGAGACGGGATAAGATCCCTAATGGCTTTAGTATTTTCAACATTTATGCCAAATAGACACGCATGCCAACCACCAGAACGAGAGAAAATCGTTCACCTCTGTTCGAGCGCCAAGAACGAGTTCTTTTGGAGACCGTTGCTTGGTGGAAGAAGAGATTGTTGCTCTCGGACCTAGGTCTTGACCGGTGAGCTGCTCCAGAAGCGGAATTGCATTGGAACCAATTTGTTTCGACACAACCATCTCCTCCAGGAGTTTCAACGCTGTTTTTTCCAAAAGAGGTCGACAATGCGGCTCCTCTATGTCTACAATATGCTTAGAGACCGCCTCTGCACAGCATTCACAACAAATTCGCAAACGTCTCGTAACTCGAAGTATACGAATTGGAATATTCACACCACAGGTCTACAACGAAACAAAACGCTGGTGCTAAGAGCGGCTGCAGAAATCCAGCAACAACGCCAGATAAGAGCCGTCCAATTTCGAATCAAACACAAACCAAACCGAAGCCCTAGAAACAAAATTCGTGACAATACCGATTAAAAAGAGAACCTCATGCATAATTGAGTGCTCAGAGCAAAATTTGTAAATATCAGCTGCGATAACGACAAACAGTATTTTTCCAGCCCTAAGACTTCGGAACACGACCTAGTACCGATTAAAAAGAAATCTCATGCATAATTGAACCGAAAACGGTAGTGCTCTGAGAAAATTTGTAAATATCAGCTGCGATAACGATTACACAGTAATTTTTTCCAGCCCTAAGAGTTCGGAACACGAACCATTGAAAGCCTCCACTCCAAATTCCGGAAGGCTAGCGAGGTATTCCAGAAGCCACTTCCACACCAGCCCGGACGTCGAGACAGACTCCATCGGATCCACGCTAAAAAGCTTCCCAGGAAATCAGTCACACCATAACTAATCCTATTCCACACCAGAAATCTTGTGATGCTTTGTAACCTTCTACAGAAATCAGAGAACTCTTCTGAAGTTTTGTATCGTTCTACAGAAATCAGAGAAACCTTCTGAAGTTTTGTATCGTTCTACAGAAATCAGAGAAATCTTGTGAAGTTTTGTATCGTTCTACAGAAATCAGAGCTCCTGCTGCTCTCTGTACCATCGCCACATCGTTTAGACTGTTGGAATCTACGGCGTAGCAAAACCCTAAGGAATCGTGCAAGCGTTCAATGAGGGAAGACACGACAACGAACGAAGCACGGAACTACGAATAGTTTTCGATGAATCTGACAAGACGTTGGTAGTAATGTGAAACCCTAAATCAATGAACAACAAAGGACGGACGCCCAAATCGTCGTGTTTAACTGAAGTTAGCTTCACCGGCAAGCCGCTCCGTTTTGATTCGGAATCTTGACGGGCCACTGACTGACTTTGTCCGTTATCCACGACGTTCCCTTGTGTTCCCTGGTGTTCTCTTGCGTTCTCTTGCATGGGCACCTGGGCTTTTTTTTTGGCTTTTTGGTGAAAACATTAAAAAAAATGCCAAAAAACTTGGATGATTTTGTCATAAGACTTCAAGTTTTTTTTTAATCGATGAAATCGTCAAATTGTGGATGAAAACCAAATTATAAACATGTAATATGTACTAATGTGATATTTTCTATCCAATATGTGATGAATGTTGAAATTTGGAGCACCACTATAAAATTTTAAATAGCCACCTTCACACTTCTTAAAAAATGAAAAAAAAAGCCTTGATGGGCACTATCCCAAAAGTGCAGATGATGTAAGGTAGTGTGCTCATAAACCGTCCATCTAAGGGCTGAAATTGAATTTTGAGGAGGTGGAACTTCTTGAATTATTTTTCAGTAAATTTTCCTTGAAAGATAAGAAGAATTGACATCTAACCCAAGTCACCAAGTCATCTAACCCAAGTTGTTTTCATATTTTTTGGAGCTTTGTGGAATTAGTTATGAAGTTTTGAAGTTGAAATGGCCATAGGGCTCTAAAATGGTGCACCTCCTCAAATGTACATTTTGTGTACATTGTTGGTAGGCTATGAAAATTAGCATGTACGAGTAGAGTGCATTTGGTGAAGTGAGCAGTTTTAGAACTTGAGCAAAATATGAGCAAACTACTTTAGAGATTACTTCATGCTTTCCTTAGTTTTGTGAGAGTCTTTTCCGTAAGGGCAAGTCACTCTATGTCTTCAAGTCCCGCTTAATCTCAAAATTCAAATCCAAAAATATAATTGGTTGAAAGGCGGATTTAAAACTTCACACTATATCTCTACATTGAATATTGCATTTAGATTGCTTTGACAATTAAGTTGCCTTACCCTAGAAAGTTATTACATCACTTATCATTTGGTCACTTGGAGGCGCATGTAACTCTCTAGATTCTAAGATTTCACATGGTTTATAATGTGGATGTTGCTAATTTTATTTTTTTGCAACATTATTGTTGTTGACAAGACCTTTGAAAATCAATTATTGCAATAGTAATTGATGGAAATTACTATAGGAGTAGTAAATATCTATATAGTGTAAAATGTTGAGAAATTAGTATGGGACAACCCAAAAGCAATATTTAGTGTACATTTAATCTTGAATCTTGGTTCAATTAGATATTCTAGCATGGCAACACTTCTTGGTAGTTTCAACATAAAGAGTATGAGACTTCTTTTCAAGAGTTATGTCTTCTAAAAATAGAAACCCAAATTGAGAAGTTGTGCTCTAAAAAAATTTGGATATTCAGTATTTTATAAATATTAAATATTTATTTTAGCTCTTTATTATAAAATAAATTTGAGATTTGGCATCAACTTTAGACTTGCAAGCTCAAAATAGAAGACATTTTTTATGAGCTCAAATTCATGTTATTGGCATTGGAAATTGCAATGTATTAACCCCTAAAGGACCAATTGTCCCCTCGGGAGACAAATTGATTTTGGGCATGTACCTAACTACTTACAACCAAAGTAGTGTAGGTGATTTTTTGAAACGTTTATTAAAGATGGGGGATTCCAAGACCTATGCGGGTACCTAATTATTTTCTTCATTCCAACATTTCATAAAGAAGTTACACATGAATTTTTCAGAAGTTGGGAAGAAGGGGTAGTCTAGGTAGCACCTCTCTTTTGTATTGGAGAGTTGACAACAAACTTGGGTAGCTTCTTGAGAGCAAAAATACTAGTCAATTAGGGCGGGAAAAGATGGGGGAAAATTTAGAATCTGGACTAACAAAGGCTAACAACTTTTGCAAGAGCAATGGGAAGGGAACATGATTGGCCGGGGAGCTGCCCACTAGCTGAGAGCATCAACAGCGGGGAGCGTGCACGGGTAGCAAAAGCGGAGAGCTGGGGAGCGGGAGTGAGGAGCAAGAGGGTGCCAACATGGAGCAAGGAGCATGAGCATTGGGATTGCGCAAGAAGCAAGGAGTTCACACAGCGTCGGCTTCCAGCAGCTACAAGCCACGGGAGAGGGGGGTGGGGGGTGTGGTCTAAAGGGGTCCGTCCTTGGAACCCATATTCTATCTGCCCCCTCCCAAACTATTATAAATTGGTGGTTTTAAATTTTTTGGGCTATTGTAAATTTATTTTTAATTTAATTTAATTTAAAATTTTAGATTTCAATGTTTTGACCATTTTAATCAATGCAATTTGAATTTTTTAATTCTACAAAAAGCCTACAATTTTGCACAATGTGTTTGCAAATTTCACTACCTCTAGGTATTGCAAGATTTTTTGAAGTATGTTGTACACCTCTAATTGATTTGAAAATTTTGCCCCATGTACCTAACTTGGTTTTTCTACATGGATAAAATAAACCTCAACTTTGTGTAAAGCAACTTTTTTGCTCCAAGAGTGGCCAAAGGCTTCTGAAAATTTTGGGCTAGAAGAAAAAAAAAATTCACTTCAAATGTCAATCTCTCACTCCCCTCTATGTGAAATGAGCTGATTTTTTTCCCATATGTACTTCTAGTAGTTTAGAGCAAGATTCTATGGTTGTATTTTCAAAAAAAACTTTTTTATTCTACCTTCCTACGCACTCCCCCAAAAGTGGCAGTTTTTGGTGATTTTCACATTAAAAAAGGGCTTGGTTCTTTAGGGGTTAATTAGGTTTTAAAATTCAATACAATGTGAGACACATTGCAATAATTGTTGAGATGGTTGATGATGTCAAGGCCATACAGGCTTCAAAACCGTTTGATTGAATAGGCAGTTTTCAAAACTATCGCTTTGAAAATTTTGGGCCACAATTTTTTGCTTTTTAGTAGCATTTTAGCCAAATTCTTGTTAGCTTCTATTACACACTAGTTTTTTTAAGTTAGAACTAGGCAACTCTCCAGCTAAATTCTTGCAAGATTCCAATTCACACTAGTTTTTTAAAAGTAGAACCATGATCTTTGCATAATTGGAGCTTGAGACTCTTTTTCTCACAACAAGCTACTAGCTCTTCTTCTCATGTTATGAATTCTTCGCAATAGTGAAAGTATTCTTACTATTGTTATAAAAGAAAGTATTATGCTCTCATGCTATTTTTTCATTTTGGAGTTTAAAGGAGTCCCTCTTCTTACAAAACACACTTTAAGTTTTATATATTTTTGAGAGAGGAGCAATTTTCTTACTTAGGAAAATTGAAGGTGAGGCTTCTCCTTTTATCATTCAAATGTGTAATTTGTTTACTGCTAATTAAAAGGTCACAAAAGAAAATATGGATATAGTTGATTTATTTTTACTCTTTCCTTTGTTCTATAATGAAAATGAAAGTATTGCATAGATGTTTCTTATATTATTTTCTTTATTTATTTTAAGTTATGTTCAAAGAAAGTTTTTTTTAGAATGTAGGATGTTTTTCTCAAATCCTTCCACTATTGAAAGATTACTTACAAAAATGTTTGGAAAACAAATTTGGATTTAGAGATACTATCTGAAGATTAGAATATCAAATGAATTATCATTTATTTTGTGTTTTATGTCATTTGTTATGACCACACATTGAACAACAAACTACAAATTGGAAACAGACCATAGAAGTTAAGAGGGCAGTTGCAGCCATTCTAAAAAGATTAGCATATAATTCTAGCAATAAAAATGTTGCTAATCATTATGGCATAAGAAAGAGTATGCTTAGAAAATATTAAGATTTTATTATTTGTGCCATGTCTAGCAAACACAAATTATTTTTCATATTTATTAATCCATTAAAGGGTGAAAGATTGATTAGTATAATTTTTTATTTTAAAAACCTAATTAGCTTTATAAAAATGTGTGATGCTGTATATGGAACACACATTAGAGTTGTTGAAAAAACCTCTTTTATCGTTTGTACTAGCAGATTACCGGAATAGGCATAACCATCACATTGTTTTTCTACATGCAAACCGTTTGAGACTCATTTTTTTTTATATTGCTATTTTAACTTCGAGTGGAACAACCAATGTAACTCATTTACAAGCATCTATTTTATATAAAGATTTTATGGAATGCAAAATTCTCCAAAAATTTGCCAATTATATAAGAGGCTAACAAGTGAAGCTATACATTGTTGAAAATCTTGCTTATCATTTTCTCATTAATATCTATAAAGAATTTACCAAATAGAGATGCGAAGATTATTACAAAGATGCACATGACAAAGTTTTACAAAGAAGCCAAGTGAAAATGGAAAATGCTCTTGCTTTATTGAAAAATAAGTGGATTAATAATGAAATGCTTTAATGTTGATATTCTATATGCAGGTCAAGTTACTCTTGCATGGTATGTATTTCACAATTTTTGCAAATTGTATGGAAAAGAGTTATTAATCAATCATGTTCTTCCTTGTGAAGATTTTAATTGAAAAGTGACGCAAAAAATGTTTGAAATTGAAAGGTAATGTAGAGCATAACTACCCAAATGTTATAGATTTTCTTTAGAATTATGCACACAATATAAATATTTTTTAGATTTTCATATATATTATCGATATTTTATAAAACTATTCAAATGTCATAAATCTTCTTTAGAACTACACACAAGTCATAGATTTTATCTACAAATATGAACACATCATAAATATTTTATAGAATTACGCGCATGTCATATATCTTCTATAGAATTATGAACACGTTATAGATATTTTTCTAAAAATCATACACACCTCATAGATCTTCTCTAAGATTATACACACATTTTATATCTTTTTAGGATTATGCACACATTATAAATCATTTTTTAAACAACGCACTTGTCATAAATCTTCTTTAGAATTATATATTCCTCATAGATCTTTTTTAGAACTACGCATACGTCATAGATCTTCTCTAGAACTATGTACATGTCATAGATCTTCTTTAAAACTACGCACATATTATGGATATTATCTAAAACTAAACAAACGTCATAAATCTTTTGTAGGATCATGCATACATCATAAATCTTTTCTAAAACCACGCGCATGTCATAGTTCTTCTCTAGAATTATATGCACAATACATATTTTTTTCTAAAAATTATGCGCATCTCATAGATCTTCTCTAAGATTATGCACACATTATAGATCTTCTTTAGTATTATGCACACGTCATATATCTTTTCTAGAATTACGTACACTTTATAGATTTTCTCTATAACTATGCACACGTCATGAATATTCTCTAAAACTAAACAAACGTCGTAGATCTTTTCTAAAACTACACATATTTCATAAATCTATTCTAAAACTATACATACGTCATAGATCTTCTTTGGAATTATGCACACATTATAAATCTTTTCTAAAACTATGCACACGTTATAGATCTTCTCTAGAAGTATAGACACGTCATAGATATTTTCTTAGAACTATATACCCGTCATAGATCTTTTTTAGAACTACGCATACGTCATAGATCTTCTCTATAATTATGCACACGTCATGAATCTTCTCTAAAACTAAACAAACGCCATAGATCTTTTCTAAAACTACACACACATTGTAAATCTATTCTAAAACTTTACACACGTCATAGATCTTTTTTGAAATTATGCACACATCATAGATCTTCTCTAAAACTATGCACACGTCATAGATTTTCTCTAGAACTATACACACATCATAAATCTTCTCTAGAACTATACACACGTCATAGAACTTTCTTAGAAGTATGAATATGTCATAGATTTTTTTTAGAATTACGCACACATCATAGATTATTTTAGAACTATGCATACGTCATAGATCTTCTCTAGAACTATGCACACATCATAAATCTTGTTTAGAATTATACACATCTTATAATTTTTTCTAAAATTACACTTTTGTCATATATATTTTTTAATACAATGTTTACGTTGTCATGATGAAAATTATTCCAAGATATAAACATTTGCATTTCAATTAAACATGTTTGGATTTCAATAAGTAATATATTTTGTTTTTTAATTAAATAAAGGAATTACTATAGCAACACCCTAAATTGCTAACGGGACACCCCCTCTAAGCATGAAAATGTGATTTTTAATGTTGATGTTGCTGATTTTTTTACTTGGATCAAAAGATTTGTTTTACCTTTATCATTCAATGGCTATACAAATAAAAAAATAAGTTTGCTTAAATTTCAAACTAAAAATATCAGACTTTTGAATTACTTATAGCAAAAATATATCAAAAAATAGTATTGATGCAATAATATTTCAATTTTTTTTTGGTATTTGTCATATTTTCTTTCAAGGAGGTGATAGTGTTGTGATTGAATGAATGATAAACCACTTAATAAATCAAAAATAGCACTAAATTATCAAATTTCATGCTCAAAGGGGATGTCTTGCTGGCAATTAGAGTGTCGCTGTAGTAATTTACTTAAATAAAACCACTGAAAGATATAAAGTAGATTTGTAAAGCATGAGATGATAAGATGATTAATATCTTGAGTGAGGTTAGATAAGATAAAATGATAAGTTAATGTATCTTATGTACCATTCATTTCAGATAAGATTGAAAAGTAGAAGAAAAATGTATTTTTAACATGTGTGAATTGATGAAAGTGTCTTTTTTAGCATGCATGAGTTAAGAAAAGTGGCTCTTTAGTTTTTGTGAATAGAGTTTGTGTGGAAGTTAACTGCTAGTTAGGAAATCCGAGCCTTTTAGGAAGTATCAATAAAATTTGAAAATTTGTTTTTGGTGAAGAGACGTTTCAAAAAGGTTTTTGCAAATTTTATTGGAATTAGGATGCAAAAGTTATGATTGATTGAGTTTGAGAGTAGTCAATGTTATATTACGTAGAAAAGCTAAGATTTTGACTAGCCATAGTTGACGTTTAGTTCATCATTTTGCAATGAAATTTAGAGTAAGTTTTTTTCTTTGTCTCAGCTTTCTAAAATGCTATTGAATTTGATCTTTGGAGCCTTGGAGAAGAAGATATGGAGGTTGGCTGTCTTTTATAAAAGGAATGTCGCAACTTTAAAGAATCATAACTTCTTGTCAGTTTTGATTTTTTTTTTGAAAATTTTAAGAGTGTTAGCTTGTTAAATTAGTTTTTCAAATTGCTATCATTCATTTTATCTGGAGGAACTTTGATATAATTACGTTGTTTGGAAGTTTGAGAGGAGATTTCAACCATTTCATAGATTTAGAGGATTGATAGAGTGGAGGTCATAAGAGTTTTGGAGGATTGAGGAGTTTGGAAAATTGAAGAAAAACCCATTCTAGATGGAAACTTATCTCTAGAATATCTCTAGAATTTTGTATGAAGCTTACAATAAGATAAGTCAACTACACACACAGTTGCAATCAAGCACTTTACATGTTTCCAAATCAGATTCCTCTCAAATCAACAACGTTATATATTTTCTTTAAAACTATGCATATGTCATAGATCTTCTTTAAAATTGCTTAAAAGTTTTAGGTATTTTTTTTAATTACGCATTTGTCATAGATAGTTTTTAGATCTATTAAAATGTCATAGATCTTATGTAAATATTTAGATTAGCACTTTACACTTAAATTTTTTATTTTTTAGTTTTGTATTATTTGTGAAATATCTTCAATACAAAAATCTAAAATAATATCGCTACATGGCTAGTAGAATGTAGTTGATTCTTGTTTTTTTTACACATAATTTTTTTATATTTAGACAAAATTAGAGGGTTTTAGCTGTTTGGAAGAAAAGAACTTCAAATTAGAATTCTAAATATCTATTGACAGCATGTATAGTAAAAAGTGATTCACACTACCTTCTAGATAATAGGCTAAAATTTAAAGTAAAAGTTAAAATAAAAATTCAATCGTATTGAACAAAACATAATTTTTTTTCAATGAAACATAATTTAGAATTAGAATTATGCAATTTTAGTATAAAAATACGTCAAGAATCCAATGACAAAATTACTATATGAAGATTTTTTACCACAAGGAAGATTCTTCAAATGATGATTATTGTTAAATAAAGAGAATTTGATCCCTCAGATTAATTTTACAAAGTAAGCTATTAGCCCAACCAAAATTTATAAACTTCCAATGGTGGTTTTGCGTAAATTCTTGTAACTTCCGCTGTGTAAAAGACCTTGTTTTGAATAATCAACCATTTAAATTTTTGGTTAAATTTTTGTAGGAATCTGATATTTGGCAATAAAATCATGCCAAAAATCAAATTATAGTTTTCTATGCTCACAAGGTTTTTCAATTAGTTTCAAAAAATAATAACCTCAACAAGAGTTCCAACGATTGATAGCAACTACTTTCAACAAATTTGAGAGTTGATCGTAGTTTTGCAAATGTACAACGTCCAATTTAAGCAAAAAATAGTATTTTCTTGCTTTAACAATTGTTTTGGAGATGTTGGTGAAGTTTAAAATGTCAAAAGAGGGAAAAATAAAATTGTTGGAATTTCCCTCTTTTCCTAAGTGTAGTTGTTTATAAATTCTCAACATTCTGAAAATAATCTATAGTAATACATAATATTTACATTAACTAATTTGGCTCTTTGAAAGGAAATGACACCTTTTGTTTGTGATTTGGAGTGGTTTTCCAAAAGTAAGTATCTTTAAAACAAAGATTTATCATTTCTAATGTTTTCGTACTTTTTAGAATAAAACTAGATAATTCCTAAAAACATCAGGCAGTTACTTGAGAAGGGAGTTTTAAAAAAAATATGAAAGGTTTACCGTCCTCTCTCCAAACACCCCCATTATTATGTTGACCCTCTCTTGGTAAATGTTAAAATGTTTTGTGTTGAAACTCTTTGTAGTTTTGTGTCCATAATATTATTAAAACACTTTTTCATTCCTTAAGTGTGTTGCATCCTTAAAAGACATGGGCCCTATCAAGGTGAGGATCTTGATTTTGTTATTTATATGTAGTCTTTGAAGTCTTGTACCAATTATTAATGAATTTTGGTCGTATTCTGGCGATGCTGTTAGCTAAATCTTTAGATTGTAGTTTTGTTTTGCACATGTTCCTTGCCTAAAGTTTCCAATTTAGAGAAACTCCCCTAGAATCTTGACCTGCAAAATTTGTGGTTGGAATTAAGCACATGTTTTTTAATGAGTTTTGTTTGTCTTCATATGATGTAACGGTTTTTATAGCACGAATGCTGCTGCCAAAATTGATAGCACAAATTATCAATTTGGGGAGGCATCAGTTTTCACAATCACATATACAATTTCTGTCTTAAACTACTAGTACCTCTTCTACCTTAACCCCTAAAGGACCAAGGGTGTTTTTTGAGAAAAAATCTTAGAAACTGCCAACTTTTAGTGCATTGCCCAAAATTGAAAATAAAAATCTTTTTTCTCAGTTCCAACCATACAAAAGTGTGTAAAACATATGAATAAATTTGTGCAAAAAAACTTCAGCCCATTGGACTATGCAGATTGTAGGATTATAACATTTGAAGTGAGAAAACAACTTTTTTTCATTCTTGCAAAACAATGTTAGCAAACTTTGAGTCTTCCTAGAGTAATTTTTTTTGCTTTACACAAATTTGAGTTTTTTGACCATTCACAAGTATATGATGTTAGGTTCACTTTTGAAAGTTTTCAGATGCAAATATAGAATCTAGCTTATTCTAAATCATCCTGCAATGTAAGGAGGTTTAATGATTTGGCAATACATTAGTCATTATTTCATGATTTTTTGTTCAATAAGTAAGTCTTTTATTTGAAATCTAAATGGTGAAAAGTTAGAGACAAACATTTGGAACATGTGAAAAAAAGTTACAAGAGTTTTGGATTTATAAATTGAAAGATGATAGGGCCTAAAGTTAGAGGAATTTTGTTTTCTTGAAATTGCCCAAACATAGTTAACAAAGTTTGACTCCCTTCTAGATGTGATGTGAGTTTGTTTTTTTTTTTTTTTTGACAATTGTACACCATATTTTTTTAGTGACATAATTGCCAAATTTCAAAAATTGATGAGAGTTTTGCATAAGATTCTCCAAAGCTGCTCAAGCTACCCAAGCTGCCCAAATTCTTTTGGGCAGCATAACTTTTGATCCGGGCATCCAATTGGGGGAAATTTTACATTTCCACTTAAGGGATACATATTTGCACTTTGTGTAACGACTTTAAGAACATCCAATAAAAATTGACTCCGTACAACCCTACCCGAGTTCTCAAGTGGCTGTTAAACAGCCACTTGGTCTTTTAAGGTTAAGATTACAATTTAAACTTCCATTGAATTACTAAACTGTGGGAGAAGTGTCCATATTAGGGCCAGTTTCCATGGGAGTTCTTGGACCCCAAGGCTTGGAATGGAATTGGAGGCTCTCGGAGGGTCTGGAGGGTCTAGGACTTTCCATGGGAAGATCCGGAGGGCCCAACTTTAGGGAAAAAAATTACATTTGTAACAAAACCTTGTCCACATGGGTTCCTCCGTGAAAAAATTTAGAAAAAGTGAGAAAAGTGAGAAAAAAAACAAAAAAAAAGTGGGGGTCTAGGATAGGGGTCCAAGCCCTCCAGCCCTGCAAAGCCAAAATACAAGAATCAAAGCCTATACCCCTATCCTGGACCTACAGCACAAACAAAGCTGTCATGGAAAGTCTCAGAGGGGTCCGGGATACGGGATAGGGTCCGGACTGCCCCGTGGAAATTGGCTCTTAGGACTCCTTCAGAGCCTGTGTGTGTAAGTTTGAGTGCCTGTCTGTGCAAAGTTGAGTGTCTGTGTGTGCACTTGAGGAACCAGAGGCTGAGCGAGCTGGAGTGTGGAAATTGCAAGGTGAGGAGTTCGGGGGCAAGCTGCCAGGTCATCACACGTGGCTAAGCCCGGGAGGAGCAGAAAAAGGTCCCAAGCTGCCAGCCGGGGGGTCCCACAAAGTCACCAACCCTTGACCAGCCCAGGAGTGGCACTCAAGCTTGAGAGAGAACAGGCTGCACAGGTATTACAAGGGATTTGGACCCAAGAAAGGGTTATGAGTTTGGATGTTCTCAATGCCATTGCTAGTTGTTACAAAAAGAATAATAAAAAAATAATATAATATAATATAAAAATCAATTTTTTTCCAAAAATAATAATTAAATAATAATGTTTGACGTGATTGTCCTAATGCCATGTCAAACTACTGCAGATTGCCTATGTAGAAGTGTTGTGGAAGTGTTCCCAAAGTTCCCATAGTTTTGGGGAAAGGGGCCCATTCTTGGGTCCAAATCCCTTGTAATGGAGGAACCAGCCCAAATGGGACTCTAAACTGACCTCATTAGAGCATCTCCTACAGCATGTCAAAATAGCCCCGTGCTCCCTAGCCGTAACGCCTTTTGCGTTTCAAGTCCCCAATAGCACTCAATGCGTCATTGTGCAAGTCGCGGGGTTTTCATATTGAGCCTTGTTTTTGTCATATTCAAGTTTTCTCCAGGCCTCTTTCACGGTCCCTCCCAAGCATTGTTCACGCACTATTCATGAAGGACCCCACTCCATAGCCAGGTGTACCCATGCAATTTGTTGTAACGCAAGTGCATGTTTGAAAGGTTTCAGGGCTGCAGGAGAACTTCAAGCCTAAGCGTGAAGGTTTGTGTCATTCTCCCTGTGAAACCTCATTTTTCCAGGGCTTGGAAAGCGTGCTGCAAGAGATGCCCTCAAGGTTTTTCTTTCTTTCATTTTACGAGAGTAGGGCTACCCGCATCCACCAATGCAGGCAAGTAAGGAAAAAATGGGCAGAAGGAGATAGAATCCTTATGTGGATGTTCATCCATAAATTATACTAATATTAGTAAACTCCATCCAACATGTGGCAAATTTGGTGCTTGCTTGGGGAGGATTTGGCAAATTCATCCACTTCCTAGCCATATTTTTTCAATGTTACAGCAGCCAGTGCCCATCTAAGGTAAGATTTAGGCAAATATTTGCCAGAAAAAAGAACTTTGACCCCATCATCCCATAAGGTAGAAGCACCTTAAATGGACTCTATCTGTTTTCAGACCTCTAGAATCCCCCCCAAAGCAAACCCTTGGTGCACCCAAATTAGACCCTTGACACACACACATGTGACAAATGTTGTTATGTATTCAAGTTGCGATGATCATTTTAAGCTTGAAAGTGAGTTATTCTTGAACTCTTATGTTCACTCATTTTGTCTTCTCTGTATTTGTTTTCCCAAGGTCCATGACTAATTTACAACACGTCTAGGGTCCACAATAGATGTATCTACAACCTTTTTTCAAAATTTCATATTTTATTCGTACAGCTGCAAAATAATATGAGGACAAATTTTCGCCCATCTGTGCCCATTTGCTGACAAAAATAAGATTTGTGCACCTTCTTCTTGAATTGATTTCACAAAAGTGTCTATATAAGGTGCTTCTACCTGAAGTGATAAGCACTAAGGTAGACATACTCATACCTAACCGTTTAAAGGTTTGAGGTACCTCGAGGTCTCGGAAAATTCACAAAAAAAATCAATAGGGCTAGCCTTTCAACCAGCTATCATGGAATGCCATTTTTGTAGAAAATAAATTTTGCAGTATCTTTTATATTAAAGGGCAAAGTTGCAATTCAAGGGGTGCTTAAAAGCAACTCTAAACTAACCTTGAAACTACTTGAATGAGTTCCTATAACAACACTTGACGGTCCCAATCCCAACTCTCTTAAACCAGCTTAGCAACTAACATGTGGCAAGATTTGCTTATACAAGGAGCGTTCACTACTCCATTTTGGGTTCAAGAGTGGACGGTGAACACCTCAAACATAGGGTGCAGAATTTAATGCCGCTCGGGAATGGGTATGTCTACTTTAAGTGATGAGCACTGGAGGATGAAAGTTGGGCTAAGTTTTTTACTGTTTAGTTTAATTGATTCTTTGTTCTCGTTGATAAAATGACATGCACTTACATTATTATAAATAAATAATTTTAAATAAAAAATGGAATTGTGTATTCATAAAATTGATTAATATTAGTAATTTTCATCCAAATTTTGGTGACCTTCGGGTTTGCATGAGGAATTTGGCAAATTCATCCATTTTTCACCTAGTGTTAGCCTCATGGTAAGTTTTACCAAGTCAAGATAAGATTCAAGAAAATATTTTTCATACAAAGAACCTTGCATTAGAGGGCTTAGTTTATTGCACCTACATGTTTGTAGTCCATAACATATATTTTTTATGCTTCATTTGCCCAAAATACACCAAATTGCTAAAAACTAATTCAACTCTCTAAATTTAAAAAAGCATTGAGATGGTTTTTGTGGATGTCAATACAACAAAGATTCTATCCATGCCTTAAATATCAAAAAAGAAAGATTCATCCAAGCTTAGATAAAAGGATATGGTAACTTTGATTTTCTTAGTGCAACCAACTATTTTGTCATATCAACAACAATTTTAAAGTGTGAGCAATGAGCAATGAACAATGAGCTTTGAGCAATGAGCGTTGAGCAATGAGCAATGAGCAGTGAGCAATTGGATTTAAGGAGTGAGTGTTCATGTTTTACTAAAAAATAATCATTTTTGAATAATAAAAAATGAAGTTAGCCTAGTAATGGAACAATTAAAATTGGAAAGATCATCAAATAACTTGGAGGAAGAGAGTTGTTATAAATTCATGCATTGTCCAAATAAGGGTAGTAAATGCCAAATTGGGAGAAATTCTAGTTTATGCACATGAAAGGAAATTTGAAATTGATGAAGGATGAATATCAATCATCCATGATAAAAAAACATTCATCCAAGCATCCATCCAAGTATCATACCATGAATGAGATTATGATGTGGGTTTTGGATACATAATGACTAGGAGTGCATAATTTATAGTACATTAAGACAACCTTTCATATTTCAAGGAAGCTTCAAGTTATGATATACTAACATTTACAAATTCACTTGCACATTACAAACCTACTTTTTTGAACCAAATAGGGGAGGCCTAGGACCCTCTTTGGAACCAAGGTGGTCTTCTTGTACTTGTTATGGGTTTAGCAAAGTGCTCCTCAAAATCCAAAGAGCATTCTTTATAATAAAATAAAAATTAATGAATGAATGAGTGAATTATTATTATTTTTATTAAAGATTTTGTTAGTTTTTTTTTGCGAGTTACTTCTTCTTGACCTAGGACCCTCCTTAGAATCAAGGAGGTCATCTCAGGCCCATTGTGGGTTTTGCAAAGTGCTCATCAAAATTTGACGAACCCTCCTTCAATTTATTTTATTATCTCCTCAAAATTGAGGAGGTCATCTTAGGCCCATTACGGGTTTTGCAAAGTGCTCATCGGAATTCAACAAGCCCTCTTTCAATTTTATTTTATTATTATTATTATTTTCTAGATTTCTATATAAGCACTAGTCACTAGACCTGGTTGCACATAAAAATCTAAGGTACTAGAGTTACAAAAATGGCAGCTAATCTGTTTTGTGAAAGTAAGCTTCTTATAGCTATTCCACATGTATCACAAAAAAATATAGATTGACAACCTGTTAGACTTTATTCAATCCTTCTCAAAACTTATAAAAACCTCAGTCTTGTTAAGTTTACATAAAATATCCAAATACATAAAAGCTCCCACTATGACACATTCTGTATATAATTCTCAAACCATATATACTCTCACTTTTGTGATATCAATAAATATGCATACTTTTCTATGATAGCATAGCACTAAATAGAAAGTATCCTATAAAAGATATTCACCATAGCACTAAATAGAAAATATATTATAAAAGATACTCACCTATAAAGGCTTCGTAGATTATTCTAACCTAATTTCTAGCACCTATGTAAACTGAAAACAACAAAAGCCTCGCTGATTTATAAAATCAGCAATGCCTTGGAAGCACTAGCTAAGTTTTTCAGCAAAAATTGTGGGTAAAAGCATGGCCTCAAAAGGCGCTAAGTTAACCACGCTAATTACGAGCATACATGTTTTTAGTCCCAAACAGTGGGCAAAAAAGAAAAAAGAAATATAATTAGCTTTAAAGCTGAAGATTGCCGTCTATGTACTAATGTAGCTGCTCGCATAGGCAACCAGCCATTAGTTGAGCTCAAATGAAAAGTGACTAGTTAAGTACCGGTCAGGCACTAATTAGGGGGTTGAACTGCCCATCGTTTTCTCTAACCAGTTGTAAACAGGCTCCCAAAAACTGAGTCTGACATATTAGTAGCCGTCACATCATGATCTGACGGCTACTAATGTGTCAGATCCAATTTTGGGAAGCATGTTTACAATTGGATTGGGATTGTATTAGGGTATCCCCAAAGGCACAGAAAACAATGTCAGGTCGTATTTGACTACAACTCTCTTACAAAGTAGGTCCATTTTCCAATCTACCAACTCTTAATGTACACACTTTATGGCACTCACTAAACACAATTTTTTAATTGCTCATGCATCTTGTGTTTATGTGAGGAGATTCATGTTAGAAATATCTGATTTGCGTCAGAGTCAAAGAATCCAATAGTGAAGTATTATGCAGGATTTTCTAAAATGGCCAAATATATAGGGAAGGGGCTCTTATGTAGGGAGGCTTGAAAAATGTAGGTGCAAATACTTGTTGCATTGGAGCCCTGATTTTCTATCAAGCCCAAATTAACTCTCGGTACAGACATTTTCTGTACCTCCTTACGACTGGATTGGGGATGTTCTAAGCCTAAACACAAATATGGAACACAGTACCTAAGCTTATCTCAATGTTTGCTTCAACGTACATGCGAGAATTGAGAGAAAATGCATAAGTGTATTCTATAAGCTATAATCTACCGTTGTATATAGGGCAAGCAGCTACAGTTTTGGAGACTTTTTTTGGAGGTGGACTTGAAGTCAACAGAGCCACATAAGTATAGTGGAGCAAGCATGGCTTCCTCCCAATCTAGCGTCACTCAAGTTTTTTTGTTTTGCATGAGATGGGTGTACTAGGTAGTCATGTTGCTTTGTCTCCCTTTCTCTTGTCTTGTGAAAGCAAAATCACGCGTTTTTGGACTGAAGACACCTTGTGCAACCTCACTAACTTAACATTGGTTTGTTTTGTTTTTGGGACGAGCACATGTGAGGCGCATAACCTCTTGACAAAGATGGCAACTTCAAGCTTCAACTTACTCTACTCTCTTTTCTACTCTAACATTCCAAAAACCTTTGTGATGGAATGTTGCTCTATTGACCTTTGAATACATACGATTTTTGCTAATAGTCCTATAGTGCATGACACGTATAACCAACAATTATTGGCCAAACAAGAAATACTAAGGCACAACACATATACACATTAGCTCAAAAGTAATTCCACCACTAAGCAAGACAAATTCTAAGCTTCATCTTGGTGCACTTGAATTTTTGATAACTTTTTATCAGAGTCTTAGGCTAACCACTTGAATTGGGAGTCGTTGGTTATAAGTGTCATGCACAATATATATAATATAATAGTTGCTAGCACATTTCTTTTTTTCTTTGAGGTGAATATTGGAGACTAGGACTTTGCCACTGTATATCCCTTAAGGACTAGACCCCCTTTTTTAGAAACATAGCAATTTTGGGCAGGTACTTATGATTGGAGCTTTTCATATTTTAGGCTGAAATTTTAATCAAATGTGGGGATAAGGTTTATCTTTCATATGTGCTAAATTTCATGACATTTGGAATTATGAGTAAAAAGTTATGGCCTCATATGTTGCTTTTTACGTTCGGCGGGCAGCTTAGGCACATTTCTAAAATTTGCTTTTTTCAAAAAAAAAAAAAAAATTAACGGGTTTAGGAAATTCATCTAAATGTAGGAAGCTTTGAATCATTCCATTTGGATCAACGAGATGAAAGTTACAAGGATTTTTTGTTTATGGGCAGTTACGGATTCTCTACTCCAAAATAAACTTTGAGGTCCTTTATTTTACTCAATTTTCAACATTTTGGAAAAAAAACAAAACCAAAGGATGTAGATTGTTTATGACAACATTATGACCATTGGGATTGGCACTTTTCATTTCCATAATTAAATTCTTAACAATTTAGTGTTTTGAATCATTCTTTACTTCTTTTTACTTACTAATTTTTTTCCATATGTTATACAATTCCAAATGATTTGACATGTACTTTACTTAAATGGAATAAGGAATTTAGAGAAGCACCACTCACATGGCTTTTTTTCCTTAGGAATTTCACCTTTTGAAGGGTAGCTGCCTGATTTTCACATGACATTTTTGAATATTCAAACCATTCTAACTTCCAATCCACATAGTGAAATACTCCAAATTTTTTTCCGCATCTTCTAAAACCATTCTTCTACAAGACGCTACGGTCACAGATACATAAAAATGTTTTTTTCTTAAAATTTGGTTGATGTTCTAAAAATGGCAGTTTAGACGAGTTTTTGATGAAAACTTTGCTTGGTCCTGTAGGGGTTAAGTAAGTTATACTGTTGGCAGAGCCATACCCAGACTAACTCGAGCGCTAGCTTGCTCATCGGGATATCTCTCGATACTCATAGAACCTTCATAAGCTGTGATGATCTGAAAGCGGCGCTGACGAGATAGGAGCCATGCGCTCTTCTCTTCTGGTGGGACCCACTGAAAACTGCGACCTTTGGTCCACCTGGGCTGCTTATCTTCACTTCGAAGCTCCCAGTGCTGCTAATCGAAATACGACTCAAAATCTGCGTGGGCAATGGCTGAAAAGCAATGTAAGCTTAACCCCTAAATGTCGAGGAGGACAAAAAAAAAAAACGTCCTTTGGTTCTGAAAAAAATTATGTGATTCAGAAAAAAGTTGTTTTTTATTTGATTTTTTTCAAAAGTGACCATAAATACATGGTTTATCATGGAAGACAAAAAATTACCTCTTAAGATGCATTTTTTTTTTGTAGCCAAAATTGTGATAAAATTCAGAAACATGGTGTTAGCTCCCAAGTTGCCCTTCTTGCAATTTTCATAAGGGTACCATGCACTGTTGACTTTTCCAACTTTTTGAAACAATACTATTGGTGCCCATGTGCAAAACATTGTAGAATGCTACAAGCATGGCAAGCCACGGTGATCCATTTGTCCTTTAAGGGTTAACCCCTAAGTGCCCAACCCAAATTCGTGCAATGTTAGACCTCGTTGCAAACAATTTGGCACCATAAGTTCAAAAACAACATTTGGAAGAGTTAGCCGTTGATATTGCACGAGGCTTAGGGTCCACATATGTATGAAAATTTTTGGGAAGTTTTTGCTACATGGATCAAAAAATTATAACGGTCAAAGACAACAAATTGTCAAATATGGAGAGGCCACATTATGGCATGTGGGGCGCTCAGAGGTTAAGGTAGTGTGCTCATAAATAGTTCAAGCATTAAAACTGCCCACCTTCTCAAATGTTCCCTTCCTGTACGTGCTTTTTTTCATAGGTTTTCAAAATGTACAAGAAGTGTACATTTGAGGAAGCGGGCGGTTTAAGAGACCTATGGCCTTTCCACTTCAAAAATTCATAACTAATTTCACAAAGCTCCAAACAATATGAAATAACTTGGGTTAAATGTCAATTCCTTCTTGTCTTTCAAGGAAAATTTAATGAAAAATAGTTCAAGAAGTTTTAGCACCTCAAAATTTAGTTTCAGCCCTTAGATGGACAGTTTATGGGCACACTACACCAAATAGTGCATTTAGGTTGCTCCATACTAATTTCTTGACATTTCACTCTATTCAAATACTTACTGCTGCTACAGTAACTTTCAGCAATAATTATTTTAATAAATCATTTTTAAAAAACTTGACAAGTACTACAATGCTATAGAAAGACAAACTAGCAATATTCAAGTTACAAATCAAGTGAAATCTAAATATATAAAGAGTTGCATGCACTTTCAAGTGGACAAGTGATGGGTCATGAGGTAACTTTCCAAGGTAAGGCAACGCAACCTAAATGCACTATTTGGTGTACCTTACTCCGAATTGTGTTAGAAAATGGGCAAAAACCCCTACAAAAAAAACAAAAAGAGAAAGAAAGAAGAAAGGGCCACCCCTCTCTGAGATAGGCCTCCGGCTTCACAGACAGCCACGTTGCCAAGCTGCCCCACGTCAACTCCACCTCCAAGGCTGCCGCTTTCATCAACGAGGGCCACCGACTATATCACCGCTCTATCAAACTTTATCAGTGATCTCCGTTCCAACCACACTCCAATTTTGTGAACTGAAATCACAGCTCCGGTACTGATAGTTATTCAGCAACAATTTTCTCTCAGAAAACCGGCAATTTTAACACTAGAAAGCTCAGTTCTTGCACACAAATTGAGTAGCAAAGTGAGTGGCTTTTTGCTGTGAGAGATATTGTTGCAATGGCAATGGCCACGTCGATGTGTGCAAACACGGCCACTGCTGCAACATTGTTGCCGCATTCTTCAAGTGTTCGTGAATCCACGAGTAGCTCGGTGCGCTTGTTGTCACCATGGTCGACGAGCCCCGTTTTAGGCCATGGCTTTTCCAAAAAGAGTCGGATTCGTTCGAGAAATGCGACTGTCGCATACCGAGACTTGGACTCGGTGAGCTCTTCTTTCTTTTCTTCACAAAATTTTTTACATCAGGCCTCATGTTGTTTTAGCAAGCAGCTCATATGTGGACATTCTTTTGTGTGCAATTTTTCTTTATTTTTTTCTGATCAACGTTTTTCATTGATTCTGGTGATACAGCACTTGGCCTTATTTAAATTTGACTTTTCTTAGGGAAATGCTATTTCATGAGTAGGGATTTTTTGTCAAAATAATAAATTTCACTTATAACCATGTACATAGGGTTCTATAAATGTGCATTTTAAACTAACATCTCTCGAAAAACTTGCTGTTTTTTATTTATTTCATTGATTTTGAGTTGAGAATCTATTCTTGTTCACAAAATCTTGAATCCCCGCTCATCGGTCACCATTTGAGGCTCACCAAATAGCGTTGTCCACTTTTCACACAATATGGTTAAGTAAGCATGGTCACTTCAAAACCTTGGTGCTTTAGGGGTTTGGTTATTTTTGAGGTTTACGTTTTTTTTTCATCCGTCTTTGTTGCAGGAGCCACAGAGTTCTACCTCAACGAGCGAGCTTCTGTGCTGCCCAATTTGCTTCAAACCTCTACAAAGAACTGGTCCCTCAGGCTTGACACAGTAAGTTAAGCCCTTGTTTTTTTCTGTGCACAGAATTTGCTGTTTCCGGATCATTTCTGAGGGGGGAGAAGTCGAGTCACTCCCTCTGTCCCTCTAAAAACGTCCAAAAAACTTCCTTGCAAAGGATTAATTGTGTTTTTAGTCTTTGTGCTAGTAACACATGCATTTTAGAAACAAGATACTATCTACCAAATGTATGCAAAATCTCTAATTTTTATGTCGTCGTTTTGGCACCCAAATTCCATGCATAAAGTACCATATTTGTGCATACATTGTGAATGCTGCTAGCTCCTCATTATTTTAGTATTTGTGCTAGTGACACATGCATTCTAGAATCAATATACCATCTACCACATGTATGCAAAATTTTCAAATTTGATGTTGCCATTTTGGCACCCAAATTCCATGCAAAAAGTACCATATTTGTGCATGTTGCCAGCTCCGTGTTATTGACAATTTGAAGATTAGTAGCAAACAATGGTTAGCTCATATGGGCAAGGCGAAGCTTGCTAGGAGAGGAATGCTCTCTGATTGCTCAACTTGCCCCACCCATGAGATCATTGAACATCACAAACGATTTCTTAGCATTTGAAATCAGCAAAGGGGAGCTTTTTAGTGGTACAAGAAATGTGTCTGATTTTGACCTTTATTAGAGAGACAAAGGGAGTATATTGTAATGGACTGACTTCTTTTTTTGGTTCTTTCAGAGCTGCAATGAAGAAGTCAGGATTTGCCTGCCAGAATTGTAAAAGGGGTTACACCAATCGAGGTGACTATCTGGATCTCACCATTCTGGATGGGACCAAAGTGTACGACGAAAACACAACTGCTGGTGAAGAGATTTTTAGGCGAGTTTTACTGAACTCACTGTTGTGAGCTGAGCTTAGTCATTCCTTATGAGAATATCTGAATTTATTAGGGTTTTGGATTCTCATTTTACGGTGGTTTTTTATGTGACTCCAGGAGCCCATTCGTCTCATTTGTGTATGAACGAGGTTGGCGACAGAATTTTGCACGGTCTGGCTTTCCTGGTCCTGATGAGGAGGTAAGCTTCAACTTTTTTTCTTTTCTTTTCTCAATACCTTGTTTTAGAGCGTTGTTGCTGCTTTTCTTCTCTGCAGAAACTCTTAAATCAATGAATAAACAAATACTACAAATTACAAAGGAATTGATATCTGTACCACACCCTTTTGACTATTCTACCACGCCTACTATATATGATCAATATTTGTGATATTATAGTAGGTGTGAACCATGAGCAGAACATCACTAAATTGAAGATATAGCTTGGCACAAAAATTGCCACTTATAGTTTTGTTTTTCAACTCTAGATTTTGTTCATAAATATTGATTAAAATTCTAAATTAAACTTAGCATGACTTATATGTTTTAATCAATACTATGAGTCGGATTTGGAGCTGAAAAACAAAGTTAAAGCTGCAGCTTTTATGTTAGGCTATATTTTCAAATTAGTGATGTTTTGCATGTGGTTCACACCTTCTATAATACCTTAAGTATTGGCCATACATAGTAGGTGTGGTAAAATAATCAAAAGAGTGTGGCATGGATATCAATTCTCATATTACAATTATGCACATAAGTTAGACATAACGGGAAGAAGTTCCAGCAATACTCCCCATTTCACAGAAATTTTATCCACGGTAAACCCTCCTAGTTTTAATGCCATATTAGGCAGCTTTAATGTAAACCCTAACTGTTATAACGTGGCTTGATGTTCTAGAACATCTCGAGAAGGTGGATTTGTAGTGGTGGAAATTGTTCAGAGTTACATGTATGTATTGTATAGTTCACTGTATGAGTGGAATATTTCAGGGTGGCTTTTTTTTAGTCGTTTTGGCTTCCTTGCAATATTGTGGGGGTTACATAATATGCAAAGTGGTGACGTGTGCAGTTCAAATTGGCCCAAAACTATTTCGACTCAGTGAAAGGAGGTGTCCTCCTAGACGTCAGCTGTGGAAGCGGCTTATTCACGCGGCGTTTTGCTCAAAGTGGAGACTATGAGTCAGTTATTGCTCTCGACTTCTCAGAGAACATGCTCCGTCAATCGAATGAGTTCATCAGACAAGATGTTTCTCTAAAAACATCGTAAGTCCTCTAATCTTGTACAATACAGTGCTCTCCAAAAAGTTTTTGAGTTCTCTCAAACTCAGCATTATTTCAACTTTGTCAAACAATCACAAGTCCCATAGCCCTCACTAGTATGGTTTCCATGAATGTGAATATGTGGCTTGAGATTGTTACAGTGCAAGACACTATAAACCAACCAACATTTGGCCACAAAAAAACAAATACTGGTCAACTTTGGGTGCTATGAATGTTTCTTTGGCCAATGATAATTCCAGTCCATTTTTGTAGCTTTTTTCTTAAGATCTCCCTACTTATAGTTAGGAAGGAAGAGTTTCAACTTATATAGGGGTGTTATGAATAGCTCATCTGATTGTTAGGTCTTTGTTGTTTATGCTATAAAGCCCTTCAATAATTTGAAACTCTTTGTAACTATAAGTAGACAGATCTTAGGGAAAAAGCTACAAAAACGGACTGGAATTATCATTTGCCATAACACCCAAAGTTGACCACTATTTGACATATTGTGGCCAATTGTTTGTTGGTTTATGGTGTTTTGCATTGTAGCATAGGGCCTTGTGGAGTTTTTTTATTGACTTTGAAGTGTTCAATTGCTGATCTTCACCAATGGTTGCTGTCTAACTGAGTTTTAAAGAACTTGAGAACTTGTTGGAGGGCACTTCACTGTACAGTCGTTTTGCACATCCAAAAGGTTAGTCTTTTGTGAAGGAAATTTGATGTAAGTTGGATATTTTGAATTTCTCAGGAATATAGCTCTGGTGAGAGCAGACGTGGCCAGGCTGCCATTTGCGTCCGGATCCATTGATGCAGTGCATGCAGGAGCAGCTCTACATTGCTGGCCGTCTCCAGCGGCCGGGGTACGAAACTTTGCTTCTATACATACAAGGGAAATTTTTATGGATACCCCTGAAGTTTGCAATATTTGTATGGATACCCTTGGTTTTTCAGAAATTACACGACGACCCTAGGACCTTTAGTTTTAGGGGTTTATTCTATTGTGTATGCCATTTCTTTTTTCCCTTTGTGTGCACGTTGCTTCTTTCTTGTTCTATTGCATTTTTTGCTTCAATATTGGCTATTAAGGAAATAGCGCACACAACAAAACAAATGCCTGAAAATTATGGTCCAAGGGTATTTATGCAATTTCTGAAAAAACCAGGGGTATCTATACAAATATGGCAAATTTCAGGGGTATCTATAAAATTTGATTGTGTTAATCGTGTGGGAATATTTGCGCAGTAGTGAAATGTTTCTATTGCAAGGATAATAAAATCACGTACTTTTGAATGTGCAGATGGCCGAAATAAGTCGTATCTTGAAGCCGGGTGGAGTCTTCGTTGCTACCACTTTCCTTTCCTTTCTTCCTATTATTGATTTTGGAAACAAAGACATCCGGAAGGTGAGTCAATTATCTCTTGTACTACACCAAATAGTGCATTTAGGTTGCCTTAGGGTATGTTCACATGTGGTGTTAGGAGGGGTATTAGCAATATGAATGTAGTATGAAGGTGTGTCCAAATGCGCCTAATTTTCCTTTGCTACTACCCCTTTTAACATCAAGTGTGAACATACTTAGTGCGTTTACATACTTAGTGCATTTAGGTTGCCTAACAACTAGGTTGTATTACCTTGACAAAGTTACCTCATGACTCACCTTTGGCTATCTGGAGGGGCATGCATCTCTCTTTATGCTACAAATAATTCATGGTTCTATGTAAAGTTCTAGTTTCCCTACTCCTTAACTTTGGCGCTTGTTGCTGCACCCAACCTCTACTTGCTTCCTCCATTATTTATCACAGTAAATGACAAAAATTCTTGTAGTCTTGATAAATATTGATATAATGTGAAATGACAAGAAATTAGTATGGGGCAACCTAAATGCACTATTCGGTGTTGTAGCTTTTTATATTTTTTCAACTTTGGTTGCCATCCTGTATGACAACAAGATCTTTGGATTAGTGAGGGCCTGAAAGTAAAAAAACCTAATTTATAACGTGGTTTTTCTACAGTGAATATCTCTCTGTTTTGGGATGCAATTTCTACTTTGGTGGTTGCGTTGGGCTTGATTTTTAACACTGTTGAACTCCATTGTGTGCAGGCTATCAAAGGAGCAATAAGCTCAAGTACTCTACGATACTGGGAGGAGATAGAGCTGGCGGAGTTGTGTGGAGCTTGTGGTCTTGTAGATTATTCTTTCATCCGCCGTAACCAATTTATCATGATCTCGGCAAAACGAGCAAAAAATACGTAGACATGAATCAATAGATTTGTGAAGAATGCTGCAGGTGTGAAATATGTTAAGCTCCAACATCCTGTTACCACGTTGTGTTGTATATTTTATGTTTAAGTACTCAGCCACTCTCTTTTGTAGATTGAGCACTTGGGTAATCACACTTTTATTTATTGCTTTTGTTGTTTGTTGGGAACACGTTAATTTTTTCACTCTTGAATTTATGTGAGTCTTATTGGGAGGAGGCGGCGAATCCAGTTCCAATGCTGAAAGCTGGCCCAGGTAGAAGGCTTAGGGTATCTTCACACTTGGTGCTAAGAGTGGTTGTTAAGAGTGGTAGTAGCGAAGGAAAATTAGATGCATTTGGACACACTTTTAGACTCCATTCAAATTGCTAATATTCCTCCTAATATCAAGTGTGAACATATCCCTAGGCATGTCTATAAGAGATAGGTAAACACTAGTATTACAAAAAGCGCAGATTTTGTTAGTAATAGACTTTCAAACCAATTGTAATGCATGTGAAACTAAGGTAGAAGTACCCAACACTAACAGTGTTCCTAACGTTGTTACTGTCTATACAAGGTGGTCATTCTAGAACTAAAATCTAGGTAGATCATAGATAGCTTACCATTTTGGTCAACAACAATAATCTCTCTATGGCTTACTTAGATTTAAGTTCTAAAATGACCACCATGTGTAGAGAGTAGTGGCATTACGTACACTATTGGTATTAGGTGCTTCTATGTAAATGGTAGACTTCATAGACAGGGTTGCAAAAAAACGGCAAGAAATCTAGCAAGCATTCCTACAAACGCACTTGTGCATTGGAGGTGGTATCTTAGAATTGCAATTGGCAAAGAGAATTTTCTCTTGGCATTATGGTTGTTGCTGCCAATCTATAAAAATAATTTACTTTGGGCATAAATTAACAACTAGATATTGGTTTAACCCATAAATATACCGCCCATTTTTTTCCTCAAAAACCCTCAAAATTGCTAGTTTTAGAAATTTGATCTCAAGGAGATGTCCTTCTCTTTTTCTAAAAATTCAATCAAAGGATTTTGCATCAAACGTGTGCAGGAAGCCATGATGAAAGTTTCACGAGGTTTGACTAAATGAATTGATCATTTGAAGTTAGTGTAATTTTTTTTACCTTTGTTCAAAATTTTCAAGCCCCTTTGACCATATGTGGTGAACCTTTTTATGTACTATGAAAACTTTGGAGGAAATTCATATTGAATCCCTTGGCAATTGGTAGTTTGTGCCTCAAGATTTTTGTTCTTTAAATCAAGGTCCAAGAGGAACTATTGGCTAGTTCAAAGCTAGCTGGTTGAATTGAGGAAATACTGTTTGCAATTTATAGCATTGGCTAAAAAGTTAGTTGAAAAGTCTCTTTTTTAAAATTTCAATAAGAAATAGAAAAAATAACCAAATTAGTTACTTGATAAACCAATTCAATACAAAAATTGAAGGAAATTTGCCAGTTAAACTCAAATATTTCCTTCACAGTGGTTTGAATTCCCTCCAAACCAACCTTCACTCCCATCCAAGAATGCAAAGAGGTAAAGAAAAATTGGATAGAATTATCCATGTGTACATTTATTCATATAGTCTATTAGTGTTAGTCCATTTCATCTAGAGTTTGGTAACTTTTATGTTTGTTTGATAATGGTCAAGCAATTTCATCCGTTTTTTCACCCTTTTTTTAGCATGAAGATAGCCAATGTCAAAATGAGGTAAGAGTTTAGCAAAATTTAGCCACTAAATAATTAGTTGCGTAGGAGTTAGAGGCATGTTTGTCATATTCGATAAATTGCTTGTTTGCCTACTTGTCTGCCTCTTATGCCCAATTGAGTTCTTGTCCATCTGATTTAGTTGACTCATAATTGACTTTAAAACATAATATAAAAAGCAATTTTGAACTTATCTTGTACACAGTGATTACACACATGGCTATCAACATGGTGTTTTGGCACGAACTCAAGTACATGGGTGTTGGTGTTAGTGGTCAAGGACTCAAGATGCCAATTAAGCAACCATGGTTGTTTCATTGGACAAATTGCCCACTTGCTTGTCTTCCTCATATGTTCCTCATATGTTTGATAGAGCTCTTCTTTGTCTAATGTAATCAACTCATAGTTGGTTTTAGAAAATGGTAAAAAAAAGTTTACCATGTGTACATGTTGGTTACACACATGGTTGCCAATTACAACATAAATGTAGAAACTATGTGTGAGACACCATAGAGTGGATTTTATTTTCAAGTTCACAAATTAGAAGTTGCATAGATACTTCATAGAGTATTGAAAACACTTTTTGGGTTAAAACAAATATTGCATGGTTTGTTTTATTTAGCAAAATAAAAATTAGATTATTCACTATGGATTCAAATGTCAAATACATATACATACATAGAGTCCAATAACACAAGTAAAAAAAAGCGTCCTATATGACTCCGAAAAATGACTAAAAAATGAGTCATTTATTGCTAAATGACTATATCATGATTAGTCTCATTTGGTTGCAATTTAGTCATTCTTCAATTGTTTAGTAGTCTTTGTCATTCAGTCATTTAGGAATTACGGTATCTCATCCTTTACATCTTATGAACTTTATCTTTATCAAGGAGAAAGAAATGTTCTCTCTTTCTTGAACCCAGCTGCCCCTTTTTTCCTGCGGGCATTTAAATTTTCCCAGTTCCCAAGGGTGCCATTACGTTTCCACAAATAGAATCAAACTATCATGTGCAAAGTGTCTTGATCTCGGTAATTGCCTTATAAAATCCACATTTACTATAAAAGCGTCAATCCACATTCAATAATGGATAAGTAACCACATAGTTCTCATTTAGTCATATATCAATAGCGGATAAGTGGCCACATGGTTCTCATTCAGTCATGTATCAACTAATATACTACCCGTCGTACCGACGGGATTATGCCCCCCACCCCTTCTCCCCGCGCCCCCTATCCCCATGTCCCCTATCCTTGTGCCCCCTATCTTTGTGCTCTCCTATTCCTATGCCTTCTTTTGGTCAAGAGAAAGTTGTGGTGCAACTGCCAGTGACGGTGCAAGTGCGAGTGACATGTTGTTAACGTCTAGTGAAGCCATAAGTGATTTTACTTTATTCCATTTATAACCTTCCGATCCCAAACATGCCCGACCCTCTCCTAGTCATGCCCAACCCTAACTGACTGAGAATTGGTTGAACGGTATTCTTTTATTAATATAAATAACAGACAAGCGGCCACATAATTCTTATTAGTCATGTATTATTTGTTTGTTAGTTTTGAATCAAGGTGCCACGATGCTCCAACAAGCACGTACATTCATTTCATAGTGCTCGGTTAATTGTTTTCTAGTTATATTACATTGTTTGGGTTTAGAAAATAGTAAGTTATGCTAAACTAATATAGTCGATTGCACATTCCACTTAGTTGTATTTTAGTTGTTCTTCTAAACTAACATAGTTATTTGCACATTCCATTAAATCGTTTCTTAGTTGCTATTAAGTTGATTATTGTTTGGTTTTGGACGTTTAGGATTTAGGATAACTGCATGTTGTGTAGAAATAGTTCTGGTTGACCTATAATGATAGCGGGTAGTTCTATATTAGTCACCACATAGTCATCATTTTTAGTTCCAATGTTGGCGGTTTAATTATTATAAAGCAGTCTTAGCCCAATCACTGTAGAGTAGAGTTGAAGCAAAATTGAAGTGACAACGTAATTGTCATACAGTCACATAAGGTTTGGGGTTCACATTGCAGTAACTCCTCAAGCTGAATACAATCACCAACCATTCACAAGAGCATACAAATTTAGTCACAAACTAGTCACAAATGCAGACATCATTTAGACATAACAACGTCACTATGTAGTCTAATTGCACACTAAGGTAATGTTACAGTCACAATAAAGTCATTATGCATTCCATATGAAAACTCATAACAGTCGCGATACAATCACAATTCAATTGCAATGTAGTCAAGGAGCAACCACTACGCAATCACAATCTAGTCGATTTACGATTGCTCTTTAGTCACAATTCATTGCAGATTCCATTTAAAATTAGATATGCGGTTTAAGGCTTTCAGAACCTCAAAAGAGTATCCATTGCTTATTTAACACTTACAAACTATCACACGCACTCCTTTCAAAACCTAGTCAACATCATTTGCACATGCCTACAATTTCATATACACAATGAAAGCACAACCTAAAAATGAGTTACAATGTAGTAGCGTACAAAGCCAACAAACCTTGACAAGTGTGCAGAGCAAACAAACTTGAGAAAAATGCGGAGCAAACAAACCTAAGAAAAGTGAGGAGCAAGCAAACCTGAGAAGACTGCAAAGCAAGTAAACCTAAGAAAAGTGAGGAGCAAACAAACTTGAGAAGAGAGCGGAGCCAACAAACCTTGAGAAGAGCGTAGAACCAACAAACTTTGACAAGTGCACTGAGTCAACAAACTCTCTGAAGAGCATGGAGCCAACAAATCAAGTCTGCGAAGCTAAACCCTAAATTCAAAAGTGGCGGCCGCACCTTCACCTTACAAACTACCAACTCTAGTTTCAATCAAGGGTCCAAACTGATTCTAAAACTACAACTCAATTTTAGAGGTGATTGCTATTAAAACTTAGATATTATTATTTTTTGGCAAATATAACTTCAAAAATGTGTTTAAAACACATATTTGCATAAAAATGGACTATTTACATGTTAAAATCTAAATTGTAAAGCATTAGAAACAATTTTTTTTTAAATTTGCAAATTTTAACTTCTAATATATGAACGTGTTAAAATTTCTTTTTTAAAACAAATGTTTTTTTTTAAATTTTTTACTTCTTTTTTTAAAATAAATCAAAATTGTGATTTTTATATATATATATATATATATATATATATATATATATATATATATATATATTCATAAAATGTTAATTTGCTTTAATTTTAGCTTTTAAATTGTTAATTATTATCATAATAATAATAATAATGTATTGAATGTATGACTCAAATACAACTGATATACGACTAGCACATGCTTGGAGAAGATTATAGTGACCTAACTACAACTCATGTAAAACTAAAATATGACTAAACCCCTAAACCTACGGTTTAATGAGCTAACAAAAATACACCATTTTCAAATAGTTGGTTGAAATTGGAATAGGTAGAGCAAGACCTTTCTTGTTTTGAAAGCCACAATACGTGGACCCAAAAAGAAAATTTCACCATAAATTCCAAATTAATTTGCTCAAGTTATATTCTAATAATAATAACAGAAGATAAAAAAGCCCATGAACTACTAAGTCACAACAAATGCATGACTATAATTGGGTTCTTCCATAGTCGTCTTATAGTCATTATGTAATCATTTAACTGATGTGGTGACATATTGTCTATGACCACTTTTCTTTAACTCCCATTTAACCCTACACCCCTAAACTCTAAATCATAAATCCTAGAACATTCCTTGCCCCTCACCCATGACCAATGAAATAAGATCAAACCCTAATCAAGAAATTAATGCAATAGAAGATACAATATTAACTCAGCAAGAGAGGCAAATCCATGTATTTTGTTTTAAAAAAGGTTAACTAATTACCCTACTTACGGATGGAGAAGGATTTGAACCCCCAATATTTTCAATACTTTGGTTTTAAAGACCAATTCTTTTAACCGCTCAGACATCCATTCTTATCTTAATAAGATCATCAGCTCAAAAGAACCAATAATCGACCTAATATTAATTTGCTATGTAAATGGAGATTGAAAAAAAAAGCAAGAAGAAATTTAAAAAAAATTAGGTTGATATAGTTAAAGGTAAATTATCTGCCTTCCAAGCAAGAGATATGGGTTTGATTCCTGTTATCCGCAATGGCTAAAAAAACAAATGAAACTTTATATGTCTGCATCAAGATTTAAAACTTTTCGTCAAATTTTGGAAAATGTTTGGCCAACCAAAAAACTTACTCAAAAACAAAAAGCCATTAATATTTGAAGAATCCTAGAACATTCCTTGCCCCTCATCCATGACCAATGAAATAAGATCAAACCCTAATCAAGAAATTAATGCAATAGAAGATACAATATTAACTCAGCAAGAGAGACAAAACCATGTAGAAATCATTTATTAGTCTTCAATTAGTTGCACACTAAAATCATATGAAAGTCATTTATTAGTCATGAGTTAGTTGCACAATAGTAGGTATAGAAAAGGTACCTAGCGATGTCTAACCCCTAAACTGCTTATTCCCCTAACTACTTAAATAGCCTATCTATCATAAACCAATTTAATTACAAAAGTCATATTCTAGTAGTAGATTAGTAGTGCCATAGAATGTGCTAAACAACTAAAAAATGACTCCTACATTGGACTGCGTTCACATAGTTTCAAGAAAATAAGAAAGATATAAAAATAATGCTATCGGGCAGTCCCAAAATTTTGATAGAAAACCATGAAAGAGGCAATTCTGCATAAAAATGAGGTGGAATGAAAGTTTTAACTCTTTGGTAGTTCATTAGTAACACCTTAGTAGTACCATAAACTCATGTTTTGGGCATACAACTAAACCACAATCCCAAGTAAAAGATGTCAGATACAACAATTTCATCCGCTTATGGATGTGAATGTACTTACAAATTTAGGAGAACACAATTTTGTGAAGAGTTTTAGATGAATCTTTCAAAAGAATGACTAAAGAACAACTATCTCAATGTCAATCATTTTTTAGTCACATCATAGTCATTTTACAATCATTTAAGACGCCCAGTCATAAAATAGGCAGTCATATAAGACGTTGTTTTTTACTAATATAAGATAGTCTTGTCTCTTACAGGAGAATTTTAAATTTTCAAAAGTGGCCTCCCAAGATTGATTAAAATGAAATAAATAAGATGTAATGTATTATTCCAAGTTCTTTGGTTGACTTGGTAGGATAACATTTTTCAAAATCAAAACAAAAGGTCCTTTGTCCTCTCATTTACCATAACATTCAGTAGCACTAGTAAAGGCTACCCTCCCTCCAAGAGAATGGTGTGGAATATTCCACACCTTTCTTTAGCTATGGAGACACTTGGCTGAATTTGTCAGAGTTTATGAAAGGGAGGCTTAGTTGAGTGCACACACGTCAAGGGGGCCAGACGTGTCAGAAAATTTATTTAAAAAAAAACTTTTTTTTTTTGTCAAGATAAAGTTTGTGGATGATACCTGAAGAGAGGGAAAGGCAGCCTCTCTTCATGCTACTGAATGTTATGTATGGCACAATATTTCATAGGCAGAAACATACCAAAATTATGGCCCTTTTTGAGTTGTGACTCTTAACTTTGCAATGAAGAGGGAAGTACCCATCACAAACTTATTAAACTAAAGCTTGGTAGTGGTTTAGGTTTACCTTAGGACTTAACTAGGACATTACTTTAGATATTTATTGAATTTATATATGAATCAGATTTGTAGAAATATTTTAATGTTAATTTTGAGTTTTAGAATGAGTACATTGTGATCATTGTTAATGGAGGAATCATGAATTAAAAAACAGGGTCACATGTCTTGCAAATATATTCTAAAAACTTAAGGATTTCATTTGTGAGGTTCAACTTTTTCAAGTGACTTTTTACAAAAAAATTCATTCCTTTATTCTTTCATCATTTTGAAATTAAACATTTGCGTATGTGAAAAAAAATTAAAATACTATGCCATAATAGAGGCACAGTTTTTTTAAGTATTCGGCTAGGCAAATACTTTGTTTAATAAACGTACACTTCTTACAGAGCTTCAACAATTAAGTTTACTGATTTAAAAAGCACTAGAATTGTTCAATTTAGATGTTCAGTTGAAAACACTTGATGCTCATTCAAATGAAATTTATCCAATTTATTTCAACTAGAATACAAAGGTCATTGATTCATTGATAGAATGAACAAAAAACTTATTCGACACAATGTGTGATCCTTACAATGGTCGTCTAAATTTTAAGATCTATCAAAAAAACCCAAAAACAGCTTTCTTTAGTCACATCAACCCTTTGATAAGCTAATTCTAATTTCATTTGAATTGTTGATAAAATGCACTTTTGAAATTTATTCTTTGCTTGCCTCTTTAAGTTCTTCAAGTTTCTTTATTTCATTGCGACAATCAGAAGTACAATCTTTGTCTATTATAGGATTTTGGTGAACATCATTAGGTGATTCGTGAATAGTAGGATCTTTGTTTAGTGACTTTGAATCTTTCTTTTGGTACAGCGTCTTCTTATTCTTCATAAAATTGCAAAAAACAAATAACATGTCAAGCATGTTTTGCTTTGAACAATGCTAAAATAAACATGAGAATTTGATTACATTACTGAAACTTTCAATTAAATGGGGGATTCATAATTTAAACTATTAAACGTTTTACCACAAACTTAATTGAGGAAATATGTTTTTACGTCTAGTGAGATTAAAAATAAAACCAGTAAATTACAAAGTCAACTTACAAAGAACTTTTTAAAATCTCCCTTTGAGTATTTGAGGCTATAAATTGATACAAGAAGTATAGGGATTGTCCCAAGAATTCCGGTAATTAATAATGAATTCTCTTCAAATTTTGTCACTGCAAGCTGGTGTACACAGAATGGCTTAAATACATTTAAATTTTACTTAATACATTTGAATTTTATATACCAAAACCTATAAATGATCTTTCTTTTCCGTGAAGTTTATGAATACTAGAAACGGATGAGAAGCACTTACAACAATTTGGTATTTATGTTGCTCTAAAAAGGGCATTATACTCGTAAGCCAATCAATGGCTCCATAAAACCCTTGAAATGTTTTTTCCTAAAATTACACAATAACACAAAAGTACATATTAAAACCGTTTGATTACAAAAATCTAGAAATTATTCATATGATTATATAACATATTTATCATCATTTTATCATACTACTAAAATCACAAGGCTCTCTATAAATTCACATGTTTAATCTTTGTGATGTCATCACATAAATACAATTTGAAGACTTATTGAAATTTTTACTTTGCATTCTATTTGACATATAAAAATCTTAATAAAATTATGAATGCATAATGCACTCCTAATTTTCTATAAGAGTGTTAATAATACAAAAATGTTAACTTGCTAGAATTTGGTGAGATTTTATTTATAAAAATGGTATGTCTTGAAATACATGTTTGATACCTTGATTAGAAACGGATTTTTAAGGATTTTGCTTAGAGGGGGTTTTTCACTCTCATCATCGTCAATTTGTGATTCAACTTTAGTTTTGCTACTCCAAGTTTGGTTTCGTATTTCGGAAGCAAAGGTTTCATTGTGTGTGATTAAAATGTTGTCAAAAATGATACCATCATCCATGGTCCATATTTCAATGCCAACTCTTCCTATATTTTCAAAGTGGGGTCTTTCCACATGGTAATATGATGGGTTTGGGATCTGTTTTGCTTCCCATATGCCACTGTAATTGGGGTTGTCAATCATGGGGGCACTCCATTTTCCTTTATAGAGAGGATTTGATTTCATGGCAGGTTTCCAAGGACCACAACCCGGAGCTTTTTCACATTTTGGGTTGTCCATTTTATCTTTTTCCCATTCTCCATCTTCTTCATCATTCCAATCCGAAGGCCTTGTAGAATCTGGATCGTCTGTTTCTTCTGGTTCATCATCCAACCATCCCTACAAAAAACAACAATAATAATAATGCATACCCTTATTTGGTTAACCTTGTTTTAAAGATATCCAAGTATACTTGATCCTTTACCCCTCTTAACCCTTAAACGCTTCAGGGGACGATTTTTGTTCCCTGGGCATTAAAAACACCCTGAGTGCAGGAAATCAGATTTTTGCATGATTTTTTTCAGAAGTGGTCATAAACACATGGTTCATTGTCAAAGGCAAAATATTACTTGCTTTCACATTTTTTGGTAACCTAAATTGTGAGAAATTTCAAAGCCACGGTGTTAGGTCCAAGTTGTCTTTATTTTAATTTTCATGAGGGCACCATGCACTATTGATTTTTGTAATTTTTAAAAATAATATTTTAATGTGTGAACATCATAGTAGATATCATTGTTCATTGTGAACATTGTACATGGGGCAAGCACAGTGACCACCCCAGCGTTTAAGGGTTAAGATATAGTGAATGCATCCATACCCAATAACTTGAGCCATTTTGTAACAAACTACAAAGGGTTTGAGGCAACAAATAATTATTCCATGTTGGAAGATAAGAAATATTGGGGTTGCTAATTTTTCATATTGTATTTGCAAAATTGAAATTATTGTTAGTTTTGGAAGTCAAAAAGCGCTTTGAACCCACTACCAACCTCTAGACTCATGCAATTCCAATAATAGCCAAATTGCTTTCCGCTCATTATTTATACTTCACTTTGGGACACGTGAAATGACCAAAGTGGTCCTGACCTTGAAAAGGATAAAAGAATGCATTCCAAAACCCCTATTCTTGTTGAGATTGAAAATAGTGCACCTTATTGGTTGGGTATGGGATGTTGTTGGCTACAAGTGCTTCCTCCTTATTCAAGACAAAAATGATCAAATTTTGAACAATGAATGAATGTAAACAAGTCATGTGCATGATAATTTATTTTTCCATCCATGTATTATTAGATTGTTGAGTTGTTTTTTTAATGTGTGTACTGTATGGGTTGTTGATTTTTCTTTGTAAAAAGACTCATTTGATTTAGGATGTGCAAGTTTTCTTTCACTTAATGAACCAACTTTTTAAATAGAAAAAAATGACTTTAAAGTTTGACTCCCGTCTATAAGTTGGATATTTTTTCTTTAAAAACAATCATGATTAGAGTTTAACATTGTAAACTGTAAGGAAAACCAAGTTTTGTGAAGACAGTTGGTTTTTAATCTATGCTTTAGTCAATGTTAGTAAGGAATTTGAGAGTGTTTTTTATTAGATTTTATTGATATTTACATATATTATAACGGTGGATCCAACAATATGGATATGGCCTATGTATGGCAGTCTTGTACTTCTGTTTAAGGGTCATTATTTCATTGTTCGTCAAGCTAGCACTTTGGAAGAAATTGTTGTATTTTTGGTAATCTAGGATTATTCCGTATTATCATGGATGTTGAGGTTTGGTAAAACGTGTACTTTAGAGGATAAATTTGTGACGATTTTATAAAAAAAATCAAGTTTTTATATATAGGTGTTATCTATTAGGTTGACTTTACCATTGCTTTAGCCATTACCATATTTATTTGCTGAAATTGGTAACAAAATTAAAAATTCCGTATAAAATCAATTGTGGATTGAATATCAATGATCTTGTTGAGAAAATTTTCCCATTTTAAGTTTAGAATGATAAATTATAGTTAGGGTGAATTTCTTAAGAACTTTGTCTTGCTTATGTTTTTCAACCACTTTCAAACTAAATCTAAAAATGGTAGTTCTGGTATTAAAAATGGTAGTTCCGGAATTAAAAATACTTGCACTCCTTGAATCAATGCCTTCTTTGTTGGAAACACAATGTATATAGGACGTTCACTCATATTCCTTTACATTAAATGAGGTATCACACGATTATACTCTCAAGAGGTTATGTTTCTTTATAAATAAATAAATAAATAGAAAAAAAAAAACATTGCTTTGGAGTAAAGAAAATTTACAATACATGATCGTAACAACTAAATTGAAAAAAAAGTTAAAAATAGACACAAAAATCTAAATTCATTTCAAAGAATGAAAATTAAAAAATTTTGTAAGCATAAAACATGATTGGATTCAAAACTACATCCAAAATTTGATTTCTTAATTTGTGAGGATTGAGACATAGCACATGGTCATATATCTCAAACACACAAAATGTACTGAGAAACCTATGGAGGAAGAAATTTGATAAAATCAATTTTAACAAAAATTCATTTCACGTCATTTCAAAATAAATACTTCACTTAGATGTAATTTCAGCGCATTTAATCAAGGCGAAATACAATACAGTGTCCATATAGTAATATATAAACATACAAATATATACAAATAGTCTATACACATATCTATTCAAATATTTATATACACACATTTATACATAGAATAATAAATACAATTGCAATATGTGTTTTTTTATTTTATAAGTCACCTTAACTTTTGCTCAATATTTCAAATTATAAGAGGAGAAAAATCCGTTAATGTATTATAAAGTGCATAACAGTTATAACCAACCAAATTATTGTGATAAGAAATATTAAAGCACAAAACATACACTCATTTGTTCAAAAATAATTCCATCAATAAGACAAACAAAACCCAAGCTTCATTCAAGTGGTCTCTAATTATTTTTAAATTTGAGGAGCAATAGACTGACAACTCCAATGTAGGAATTGCTAGTTATAATTGTCATGCACTATATGTCTTTTGTCTAATTTAGTTTATTATGATTTTATTTTCTTAGGCAATTCAATACAATGATGAAACCCTTGGTTCATGCATTTTATTAACATGGTTTTTTTCTCTTATAAGAATGGATGATGTTATTTGGTGAGCATAAAATGGTGAGCCGTTAGGGGGATTCAAGATTATGTGAGCAAGAACGTATTTTAAACTCAAAATTAATGGAATAACTAAAAAACATTTTTTTCAAAAAATGATTGTTTAAAATGCACAATCATAAGGCCCTATGTATGTACACAGTTAAAGGTAGAATTTAATATTCAACAAAAAAAATCCTCAATCCCTGCTCAAGGCTCACGGATCACCACTCTGAAATAGCATTCCCCTTATGAGGATTACAAGAACTAAATATGTATTTTTTTTTGGTTTAATTATCATCACCTTGGGTTTTTTGACATCTTGATTAACAATTTGGCGAGGCTCCTCTTCATTCCAATCATCCGGCTTCGTGGCATCAGGGTCAGGAATTCTGGGTCGTTCGTCCCAAGTAGTGGGCCTTATATCCGTGGGGTCCGCTATTTGGAGAGGAGGAATGAGAGGGGGTTCAAAATCCTTTTTCATTAAATCACAAACTTTGGCAATCTCGCCATCCACCAAAACTTTCACCATGTTGGTCTTTGGATATATGGTTGCCGTGTATACATGGGTAAATCTGTCAGCTTCTACCAAAGCAGGGTGTTTCATATGATGTTCCACAAATTCCCCACTCATAGGATTCTTATGGCGAAATATGAAATGAACTTTATTTGTTGACCCACATTTATCAGCACCAAACATTATAGAATACGGAGTTTCATTGTCAATTTCATCGCTGTCACTTTCATCATCCTAAGAAACCAAACCCAAAAACAACACAAAAATAAGTAAATCACAAAAACAATAGTACTCCGAATAGGTGATTTCAATTTATAAATATGCATTGGACAAGTATGTAAAGAGAGCTGTTGTTAAAGCACCACCCCCACATTGTTAGCGCCACATACGCCAAGGTCTATTGTGAGCTTGCAAATTGAAATTTTAATGCTAAAATTCTCTAATTGGATTTAAAGTATTGTTTCAACTCTGTTCTTTAAAGGTTATATCTTGAAAAACCAATTTGCAATTGAAAATAGGGAAAATTTGATGGATACCCCTGAAGTTTGCATTATTTGTAGAGATGTTCATGGGTTTTCAAAAATTACACAAATACCCTTGGACCATAGTTTTCAAGGATTTGTTGTTGTTGTGCACGCCACTTTTCTCATAACCAATGTTGAAACATGGATTGCCATGGAACAAGAAAGAAGCAGCACATACACAAAGGGAGAAGAAAATGGCAAGCATAACATAATAAATGCTTTAAAATTATGATCCAAAGATATATATGCAATTTCTGAAAATCTAAGAGCATTTACACAAAGATTGCAAACTTTAGGGGTACCCATTAAACCCATCAAATTTTCCCTTTGAAAGTATAGAATTTTGGGATTACACAAGAAAAGTACATGTAAAAAAAAGAGGAATGGTATAGGAAAGTTTCAATTAAAAGATTATGTTCATTCTCCTTTCTTTGGAGGAGGTGGTAATGACAAGATCAAAAGGATGATGAATCACTCACATTAAGAATTTTAGCATTGAGCACTTAATTTGCATTCTCATGGCAAACCTCATGGTGTGTTAATCCCTAAGCATCCAAAGAGCCCAATATGGCCAAAGGGGTGCTTGGAGGTGCAAAAGTAGATAATAGAGGCATTTTGAGCTCAATTTTTGGTTTGTCACTCAAGTGCAAATGGAGTTGCTAGTTCAACAAAAAAAATTGATCTGCTTGTTGTTCCTTGAAGCGGCTGCTTTGCTCTAGATTTTGTAGGGGATACAAAGAATATCCTATGTTTTCAACAATCTAGAGAAGAATGTCTTTGGGCAATTGAAGGGAGTGACTTGGAGAATGGATGGGATGAGTGCTCCCATTTCTTCTACTATACAAGGGAGAAGTTTGGTGATGTGCCACTTTTTTTTCTTGATTTGGGTAAGATATTTGTAGCTTTGAGGTAATGAGCTAGCAAGATTCAAGTACTTTGAGTGACCATATGTTTTGGATTTTTTTTCCAATTGTGGAGTTTTTTTTTTGTTCCAAGTATAACTAGACACATTCCCATGGGATCAGCCCTTATAAAAATATTTTTTTTGAAAAAAAATTACATCAAAATCCAAAATCCATATTGTGAAATTTTGTCCAATTTAGCAAATATGAATTTCTCAACCATGGGGATCTTGCAAATTTACTTGGATTTGAAATCAGATTGGCTTAAAACATTTGATTTATAGTTGGGTATAAAATGAACGGTTTGAATTTTGTGGTTACTTGTCCAACCTTCCAAAAAATTAGGAAATGAGCCAAAAATTTCATATTGAAGTTATGCTCAATTTTATTAAAAAGACGCTTAGGATTTAATAACATGAGGGTGTGGATTTAAAAGTCCCCTAAACAAAGTACTAAGAAATGAATCCTATAACATAGTAGTATGTGTTTAGTGGTTAATTAAAAAAAGGTATTGACACCTTTGGTTGTATGAATTTCAAATATGCACCGCCACAGTTGATTCCATTTTGAAACCGAACATCATATTGTAAGGTTACTGTTTTTTCATTAAGATCCACCACTTCAGGCAAATTGTAAGATATTCCGTATTTTTTTGCTTTTTCACTTACAACTAACCCATAATCATCGTGCCCTTGACTTTTTTCGTACTTCCATTTTCCTAGAAACATAAATTTAGAAACATGGAGTTTTTAGTATTTGTTTTTGTTTTTTAATCGGATATTACATATTTATAACTATTACATAATTTTATTTAATTTCATGGAAAAACATGCTTAAATTTTTCATGATTGAAGACGGTTATTTTTGTTTTTGTTTTTATTGTAAGCTAAAGCGTTCTTAATTAAGCCCTTTTACTTCAAGTTTTGAATGTTTAAAGATTTAATTCGTATATAATTGAAGTGTTTTTTTCAACCGCTAAACTACAGTATTTGATACAATATTCTTCGGTAATCATTAACGTTTTCAAAATATAAAAATTCCACAGAAAACTCTTGTTTGTAAACTAAATTAATTACATCTTCAACTATTTATCACAAGATTTTATTAACGTTTTATCCAAACATAGGCTTTGAGCGCTTGTTGAAACTAAGTTTAATGGCACACGTAAAGTTTATTTGTATGAAATTCTCATTACAAATTTGATTAAATACTTATGATTGTACTTTGATATTGTTATCAATTATATATATTTTATATCACCTTTATACTCATTAGCTTTAGTTACAGTCCAACGTCCTTTCCAATTTGAATTAAAAGCTTCATAAAATGTCTGATTATCAAACACACAAATGTAAACTATGATTTGTTGTAGTATAATTTTGAGATAAACAAGATTGATAATTTCTAAAATGTGAAAAGATATTTTTTGTATCTAATAACTTATTTTTTCATATAACACTTATGTAGATTTATGTTGTATAAATCACTCAAAACAATTTAGCTAATTTGAAGAAAAAAAATTAGTATTCATAACTAATGTATAATATTTTGAATTTTATAGTTGTTAATCCCAAAATCTCAAGCTCCTAAAGATACAATTGTAACATGAAAAAGATGGATGTCATTGACTTTCAATGATTTCAACAAATCTTTTATAGAATTCTTGGAGTAAATTGCAAATCTTTTTTGATAAACATTGTTGCATTCTAAAACACTTTTGATTTTGTTGAAAACATTACAATAACAAATCAATTAGCTTAGCTTTTTCTTATTGACAACAAATGAAATAGATTTGTTGTTAAAAGAGTTGTAGTTCAAGAAAAAAGTGTAAAAGAATAATACAATATTGTGTTGGTCAATAGTTGATGCTATTGAAACTCTTGCAAGTATGAGCATTGTAATCCATGACAATATAGTTGACCTTGCCATAAACATGACAATTGTCTTATTCATATTGATAAAATTGATGTCACTTTAGCTACAATAGCCTTGTAATCCATGTCAAATGTGTCAACCTTGCCATAGCTACAATTGAATATCAATCCATCACTGTGATGTTCCAGTAGGCAAAGTTTTATAAATATAATTTTTTTTCCAACTTTAATAATCTTGCCGACCTCAGTTTGAATGATTTGCTACAATGCACCCTAAAATATGTTTGATGTAGTCCCGCTTGAAAGAGGATAGCTTTGTAAACTGTCAAAGGTTAGAAGAAAAAATTACTCATTGAAATTGAAGAAATTTCATCTTCAAATTATCATGTCTTCACTAAAATCCATTATCCATAGACCTTATTGAACTACGGACTCTTTTCCAAAACATCCAATTCACTTTTTCATATACAATTTAAGTCCCAAATATTAATTTTTTTGAATTGATATTTGACAATGAACGTTCAAGACAGAAGTAATTATTGTCCCTCAAAAACTAACTTGTACATTGATCCTTTTGGTGTGGAAGTAATGTGGTATCATACATGCGTTTATAATGGAGTACATACAGATTGAAGAGACATAAGGAAATTGTAAAGGTAATTCACACTTGACCCCTAAATGCCCAAGGGTGTTATGCTTGTTTTTGGTAGGCAGTTTTGAAGTTTTGAAGCTGTCCTTGTGAGATCATTATTAAACATTAAAATAAAATGGTAACACTAAAATCTTGAATTTTAAGGTTTCTAGATGGTCCTACTCAAAAAGAATTCAATATGGCCACACACATTTTAAGATATTTGTGATTGAATGTGGATGAGTATGGGATTTTTTTTTTTTTTGGAATTGTCCAAAACTTCTAATGCAATTGGTAAATTTTGGATACAAAATTGGGAAATAACCAAGTAGGATGCTTTAGTGTTTATTATTATTACTTCAAAACTAATGGCCCCTTCCAAATTCACTATCATAGTTTCACAAATGAGCTTGCAAAGCAATTGTCAAAGGGTGACCACCTAATACAAAGATTTTTTTAGCTTCAACTATTAACCAAAAATCATTATGAATGAAAGAAAAATCAATGGTGAATGAATTCTAATTTCAAAAACAAAGATATTCCAATTGAAATTAGTCCAAAAGCACTTTTAGATTATGTTAAATGTCAAAATATCAGTAAAAGGGCCCTCACTACCCAAGGGCGTGCCCAAGGAAAATCATCACTTTTTTCTCAACTTTATGGCCATTTTTTCAATGTGGCAACATGTAATAGGCTCTGTGATACTATTCATGCCACTTTTCAAGGCACTATTCATGACACAAAATGTATGCTTGCAGTTAACCTTCCACCAAATAAATTGGAATAAGGTATGGAGGATGTTAAAATTGAAAATTGAAGCTAAATTTAGCTTGCAACTTCTCCACAAAAATAAACAAAAAAAAATCAGATTTTTGCCTTCAACAAGGTTTCAAAGTTTCCTAAAAAAATTTGAACACCAAAATTTGATGCTTTGGGCATTTAGGGGTTAACAATCACTTAAGTATGTTCTTTGTGAGTTTTTTCTTAGCATGTTCCTAAGTTTATTCCCATAATTGAGAGCATTTAGTCCTTTGATTCATTCATCAGAATATCAGATGTTTTTTTGTAATTGAAATCAGTTCTCATTAAAGTAAGGCTTATTAGAATTTCTTTGTTGAGCATCAAATTTTCCTCATTTACAATGTGACTTTGAAAAACCTCAATACCAAAAGATGGGATGCAAGAGCCTCACTTAATGCCCTTTCTCTTAGGAGAGTTGCCCTCCTTACTTGCCCTAGAGAAAAGTAAAGGACAATTGGCATGTCCAATTTACCCCCAAATCTATGCTTCTAAAGACTCATGTTGTAGCTACCTTACTTTGTTAGTTCCCGAGGATTTCGGTGGGACATTTCAAAGATGATAATTTTAAGATAAATAGATTGCAAAAGTATAATAACCATCACCAACAAATAAAAAAAATACAAAGCACATCTCAATCACTTTTGAGCAAGACTTGGATGGACAAAATTCATCTAGCACGGTGATCATAACTTTGTTGCAAAACTGTTTGCTCATAATCCATATACAAGGTAAGAGGCTCATAAACCGACCATCTAAGGGCTGAAACTGAATTTTGAGGAGGTGAAACTTCCTGAAAGATTTTTCAGTAAATTTTCCTTGAAAGACAAGAGGAATTTGCATCTAACTCAAGTTATTTTGTATTTTTTAGAGTAGTGTGGAATTAGTTATGAAATTTTGAAGTGGAAAGGTCATAGGGCTCTAAAATCATCCACGTCCACTATACATTTTTGAAAAGTCATGAGTAAAGACACATGTGTATTGACAGAGATCATTTGGGAAGATGAGCTATTTTAATGCCCTAACGGAGTTCAACCATCCTACCTTAATGGATGCCGACTCTCTCTCTTGGAGGCAACCATAAACATGTAGAAGAACTCTATCACAATGAATAACTTATTTATTACACTAAGTAAACTACATAAAAATGAAGAACAACCGTGACCCAAAGCCTAATGTGAAAAAAGAGATGGTTATATTGATTCCTTTAAAATGGTGGGGCTTCATACCACCAACATTGAGACTTTCAACTGCGTAAAGCTCCGAAAGCTAGAACTTTATGGTTTTCGATACTGCATATCCCGAGATTTAACCCCTAAATCCCTGGGGCCTTTATTTTGTCAAAAGACATCCAAAACTACCATTTCTATTGTAAAGTACAAAAAAGTTTGAAAATTGGTCTTTTTGTATATCTAACCATAAGATCTTGTACTAGACTTTTATGCAAATGTGCACACCAAAATCTATAAACTTTGACCGCATAGATTGCAAGATATGTGCAATTGAATTGTAAAAAACAACCTTTTTTGTACCTTACATGACTAAATTATTTGACTTTGAGCTTTTTTCACTTAAAGTTTTTGCTCTACAAAGTTTTGAAGTTTATTTTTTTATAGTGGGAAAGTGAGTTAAGAATCTTGAAAAAAAATGAAAACCAAAAATACCTAATTTTCATTCTTAAGAAAATCATTAGGTGGGTGAAGGTTTGAGATTGAACAAAAACTTAAATTGTTAATATCCCTGCAATGGAATTGAAAAACAATAATCCCAACGGTGAGGTTGTTCTAAAAAGCAAACTTCACCCTCCTCAACAATTTTTTTTGAAAAAATGTTAAACTTGCATTCAAAAATGAAGTTTATAAGTTATTTTTTCAAGAAGATGCTTGAATTGCCCAAAAAACAAGATTGTCCATAACTTTCTCTTATCTAGTCCAAATGGAATGAATCAAAGCTTCAAATGTAAACAAAACTATAACCTATGAGAAGAAAAAAATTTAAAAAAATTCAAATTTTTGTAATTTTTTTTGCTACCTGATCTCCATAGTTTTTTTTGCTTATCTAGGCATAACTTTTGTTTTTGGGCATGGATTGGAATTAAAATTATATTCCCCAAAAGCTAATGTGTTTTCTTATCTTCAAAAAAAGTTTCAAAAAATCAAGACAAAAATTGAGGTTGTAGATACTTGCCCAAAATCTCATTTGTCCCTCGAGGGGACACTCAAGGATTTAGGGGTTAAAGTTTGATGATGAAGACTGCGCCAATTTCTCCCCAAGTCTGCAAATCTAACAAATTCAAAGTGGGAGTGTGCTTGAAAGTAAGACTTAGTTCCACTAAACTTGCCACATAGTGTATGTTGTATAACCACTACACTGAATATTGTGTTTAGTTTGCCCCCACACTAATTTCTTGACATTTCACACTAAATAAATATTTACTGTTGTTATAATAATTTTCATCAAATATTATTGCAACAAACAAATTTATAAAGGGCCTATCAACAATAATAAAGTTGCTAAAAGACAAACTAGCAATTTTCAAATCATAAATCATGTAAAATCCACGTATTTAAAGAGTTGCATGTGCCTTCAAGTGGCCAAGTGATGAGTCATGAGGTAATTTACCAAGGTAAGGCAACCTAATTGTCAAGGCAACCTAAATGCAATATTCAATGTAGATGATGTAATGGCTATGGAGCATCCGGAGTTCATCTACTCTCCTTCAGAGGCTTTTTGCTAGAAGCGTAAAGCTCTGACTTGTTTAGCTGGAAGCCTGGAACTTCAACTAAGGTAGGAGCACCCATAAGCATCAATCAAAGGGTTTTGAACATGATGAGTATTGATAAACAGCTAGCAAATTATAAGATCCTATTAGGAACAAAAAAATAATGAGTTTGCAATTTTGAATGTATTATTTAGATACCATGAGAATAAGTTGTGGATTTTTGAAGAGCAAACTACCATTGTACCCATAACCACTTTCAAGATTTCATGTTCACATGTTGTACATCCTTGTCATTACATCTATTTACTTCCAAAGACTTTCCAAAATTTCATAACTAACGATTATGGGGACAGCGTTACTTATGGGTGCTCCTACCTTATTTCCTATTGGGAGTGAAAGCCTAAGTAGTAACTAGTAAGTAGGCACGGAGGGATCATACCCGCCAGTAGTGGTTTACTAGCGAAAGTTTGTGAAAATAGGGGGAGGTGTGTAGGTATGCACTCCTCCTTTGGTACAAAAGAGGGACACGATCATTCCCCCATCTAATAGTGTTTCTAGACCTACCAGAACATTTTTGTTAATGATAGTTTCATAGATAGTTTTCCATATTGCTAGGCTTGCATATATAAATTCTCTTGGCAACCCACAGTTTAGAGTAAGAAAAGTAAAGCCGGAGGTAATCAGAGTAGTATAAGTAGCGCTTGCTCAGTAAGTTTATTGGTAGTTCTTGACCTGGTTGACCACAGGCTCCAAAGGGCCGCCAGGAACGCACACCAACATCAACAGCAACGCCGACACGGCTCCCAACAACGACGACACGCCCCACATGCCCACCGCCTGCTCCACCACCCCCTGGCTCTGCTGCATCACCGCCGGCGCCACCGTCACTGTCACCACCAGAAACACCAGCAGCGAAAACATGAAGAACGGCAGCATGCCTGCACTGAATTGAACTCCTCCCAATCCCTCAAAGCATGCAACTCTCCCCCTGCAAGCTTCCACACTCCCAACCACCTTGCCTCTCCGACTCTTAACCCTTAAACTTCTGAGCGTGCCACTATAACCAGTACAAAACAAGGTTTTTTTCTTGTATTTGGAATGGATTCACACTTCTACTACATTTCATATCAACAAAGAAGTTGAAGAATAGATCTATGTGATTCTAGTAAGCTATTTGAGATCTCAAATTACAACTTCTTGTCGGTAGCAAGTGTCAATTATACATCAGCATATATACCATGCCCCATGGTCACTTAAGGGTTAACTCCAGTTCAATACACAGCTTACATCAAGAGTCTATAGTCCCATTTGAATAAACCCCAAAAACTGCAGCAAAGAGTCAAAACCCTAGTCCATGGATTTACACGTACTTCACCATCCAAGCCCGAGCAACCAAGACGCTTTTAAAGCTGCAAGATTAAGTTAAGCGAATTCAGACACATTTAAGCAAGCTGAGAGAATAACAACCCCCGGGCTCTTTTGTGGAGCCAGAGTAAGTTACATCTAGAGTTTGTTCGTTCAAAACCCCAGGTGAAAACCCTGCAGGCCCAGTAGGTAGGCTAATGATATTAAGTCACACTCTGTTATGCCATAACCCCAAGCCTCCTGACAGCGGCGCAAGCAACAATCGTAGACACAATTGCTTCTCTTATTCTCAACTCACTTGCTGAAATGACTCTAGTGGCGTACATTTAGCGCATACGAGAAAGAGAGAGAGACACACACGAGAACGACGTACTCGCTGAACTAACTTAGACTCAAAGTATTGGGAAGTGATCCCAGGTATGAAACTAGATATGCAGCAGCAACAGCAACAGAGATTGAAATGAGAAAAAAATATACCACAAAAGTTTGAGTCAGGGGCGGTTCAGTCTACGTCCCACGTCCCATGTGACGAAGTTCCATAGGAGTGCAAAATCTCATCTTTCTGGGATATAGAAGATGGGAAAAGATGGGACTTGGGTTAAAAGATGGACCTACCAAAATGCTTGGCTCAATCTTGGAGTGAAGTCTCACTTTTTTTGGCACCAAAACTTGCAAAAGTGCTGTCATGTAGGCTCCATGTAAGCAAGTGAGATGTGGGACTTGGGACATAGTTTGAAACACAAAGTCCCATCTTTTGCCTCTTCGCCAACCAAATTCTTAGATTTCATCAGATTTTAGTGGGACTTGGGATGTGGGCGTAGTCTGAACTGCCCTTCAGTATAATCCTGTGATGAAGATGAGATGCTACTTAGCTTGCATAGAATAGTGTTCTTATGAGATGCTACTTAGCTTGCATAGAATAGTGTTCTTTTTGCTGGCAACAAGATGTCAATTCTGCCCACTGGTACGTCTTCCCTGCACACATGCTCCAATAAGGTGGGCAGAATCGACATCTTATCGCCAGAAAAAAAAACACTGCCATAGAAGTGCCTGTGGAATCGTATACTGTACGTTCTTGATGAGACCTGTACCGTCGGTCAGCTTGGCTACATGCAGCACCCTCTTCAGTCATCAGTCTTTTCCAGTGTTCACAAACGTGCCTGGCTAAACTTAACAATATCGTTACCAATTTTGGTAGGGGAATTTATAAGAAAGGGCTCATTTTAAAAGCAAATACAAACATGCGTATATGTTATCGTATTGATTTTACGCTATTTTTTGGTACGGTAACTGACATAAGAATGTTTGCTTCATTAGCTATTGATAAAATGCTAGTGGATTATCAAATGTGTTATGAAAATTGTAGAAAGAACACACTACAAGGAAATCATGGTTAAATCTAGAAAAAGTTGATAAAGATTGTGACCTAATCTACAATATATTGTAAATTAGGTTATAATCTTTGTTAACTTCTTTTAGATTTGATCATGGTTTCCTTATAGTGACACAATGGCCCACACATGTGAATATCGCTTTAGGTGAGGGGTTCTTAGGTGTACCAAAGGTTGGGCGATGAGGTGATAGTTGTTGGCGTACATCAAAGGTGGTGGCAAATACTAAGAAGAGAAAGTCAACACTTGTATTGTGGGTTAGCCCCTATTTGTAATTTACTTTTGATTTGTGCCCCTAATTGTAATTATTATATGAGTTTGCACCCAAGTTTATAAATTGCATATTAGAAATCTACATTAATGAAATGTTCTTCAACCATCATAAAACCAACAACCAAGAGAAATTTTGATGGATTAAAATTGCATCGTTTGTGAACCAAGGGATAGTCCACAATGTGTACATCATCCTAAGCTTAGCCAATCAACTTAATATTGTTCACCTCTTTTTTGGTAGAAGACTTGATAAAACTTACCATGTAAATGTTGAAATCTAGCTATATTTAACATTGAGAAGAAGGGCTGCCTCAAACTTATAACACAAGTTTGCTTGGCCTATGGTGCAAGAAAGGATAATGCAACAAAAATCCAACAATCATATGAGCTGCTCATAGCACTCCTCAATAAGTTGAAACTTTTCATAACTATAAGCAAGAAGGTCTTAGGATAAAACTTACAAAAACAAACTGAAATTATGTTTACCAAAAAAGATATTGGTTTCTAAAAAAAAATTGACATTCAAAGTTGGTAACTATTTTACATTTTTGACCAAATATATGTTGGTTTATGGTGTCTGGCACTATACAAGGAGGATGAGTACTTTTACACCATTATTTGTCGGTTCATTATCATCGAATGCTGGTAGGGTTCACCATGCATGACCCGGTCGTGGTTAATTGTCTTAGATTCTTCAGAAACTAAATGAAAATGAACCTGGAGCAAACTTCAAGGGTTGTACTTGTACTAAGCTTAGCATATGTGGCCCTTCAAGGCAGATGGGTGTGGACAGCTTTATGATGGACCTGGTGCACAGTCCTGCTAATTCCTGTGTTTCTTCTAATCTGATTGCAGGCCAAGCTCTGCAAAAAAAAACTAGTTACAGGCTTACTGCCAATGTCTGAGAAAATGCTAGTGTACAGTACAATACAGTAATTACGCCTTTAAAATGTATTTCAAAACTGCTCCATGGAACAATTAAAAATAATGAGCTCTTCATGTATGTTGGCAAATAATTTTTAAAACAAAATGTGTAACTCTTGAAGAGGCATTGATATTTTTAAGTAATTTTAAAGTGAGGGTTTTAGGAGACTATCATTGCGAGCAAATGCCAACATATTTGTTACTACTGAGACAGCTTAAGTGTCCTTACTTTATTTGATTATGTCAAAATTTTGAAATAGTGTTGCATGTAAGTTTGATTTTAAAAATTCTTTACAGATCCTAAGGGCAACAAAGGTGATTGCAAATTCTTCCGCACTTCTTTAACTTCTTTTTTATCGCAAGTAGTGTATCTATTTTATTTGCATGTGTATATAGTGTGATAGCAAGAGTGCTTCAAAACCTAGAAAAGTGATTACACTTATTTTTCGGAGACTTTATGCTTGATTGACTAAATTACAAGGCAACTAAGATCTTAACTCATTTTTTTGTGTAAATTTTGTGAATGTGATGTCTCTATTCAGCCATCATCACAAATTCACACTTAGGTGCTCTTACCGATGATTTTTGAGATTGCTACACAACTTATAAGAAGTCCACTCAGGGTGTTCCATATTATGGGAAGGCGTGCCATACGCTGATCCTCTACATAGGTTTTGTTCTTCAGAAAATAACACTAAAACCCACCATGCGTCTGGTCCCTATGGGGTTTAATGCCTGTTCCCTGTGGCCTGTGGGGTTTAGTAAGAGACCAAAGATTAAAATGTGATGATAAAGAGGTAAACAAGAATGTCGCATATTCCACACCTATGGTACTTGTGAGGATCTGATATGACACCTGAGAAAGGAATTGGGTATTTGGGTGAGCAAACAGTAGTACCCTATGATGCAGAAATTGAAGATGTTAGATTATAATGTGGGGCCAGAGGGCAAACTCATGGAACATCTATCTTGTACATGCCACCTGCTGTACTGTACAAGTAAAGAGTACCACGCAGAGAGCATGAAAAGTAATGCAAATTCAAGTGTCTGCCTCTGAAAAGAGGCAGCCCTTTTTCTTCCTCCAAATTACAACATTGACTATTAAGACCTGGATAAAGCTCATCAGGTTGTGAGAAACTAAAGTTACTGCAAGTCTGCAACCATCTGCTTCACGCATACTGTTGTGACCCCCGCTTCACTTACGTTCCTACAACCACCTTCTTCCCTTGGGTTCCCATGTCCCACCTGTTTACTACCAAGTCCTAGTTAACATGTTGGTGGAGCCAATGTCTGGGGAGAATCGGCATTTGGTTGGTATATTGTCAGCCGATTTAAATTGTAAAAAGGTTGATTGAATTTGAAATTATCACTTAAAAACTGGTCAAAATTACGTTTGAAAAGACTAATTTTAATAAATCACATTATAAATATAGAAAATATTTGGTGTAACCTAGTGAAAACTGGTTGAAAGTGGGAAATGCTGGATTTTAATGGGCAAAGTCAAAATTTTCTCCCCAAATGCTAGATGGAGCTACGAAAACAAAGCCCAAAATTCTTGCTCAACAGGCAAATTCCAGGGCTCTCCAGGTTATGGAGGCCGGCTTGAATTTTGAGGAGGCCGGCTTGAATTTTGAGGAGGCCGGTGGAGCCTTTTTTTTTTCCGATTCCGGCTCTCTGGTGGGGCAGTCACACTCTGACTCTGGCATTCCGGGCCTGCTAAGGCCACTTTGGCCATCTGCAAATGCAGGTGCTTGTAGGCACCAGTTGACTAAGGTGCAAGCACCCATAAGGTAGAAATACCATAAAGGGTTAAAATAAGCCACTTTAGCCTGAACATATGGGGAATTTCTTGAGAAATTGAGCTCAATCTATGGAGAAATAAGGATAAGAAAGAGTGAAAAAAACAAAAAACAAATTAATTTAAGAATGAATATTTTATGCAATATAAATGTGGATTTGGGGTTTGGATTGATTCTCGTTTCATAAGTGCACATTAAACAGCTACCTCTAGAATCCTATTCCAATACAAGTTTGAACCAATCAAATGCAAGGAAATAACATCTTTTTAGAATATTTCAGAATCTTTTTCAAATCTAGCTATTGTTGGTATCAGAACAGTCTACTTCTCCAAATAGAGGTCAGTAACTATTTGTGGTATTTCTACCTTACTTGATAACTTAAGTGATTCTGCAACAAACTACAAAGTGGCAACAAATATTTTTCCCATGTATGAAGATAAGAAATATTGGGATTACAAACTTTTTATAATTTTATTTGCACAATTGAAATTATTGTGGATTTTGGGAGTTAAAAAATGCTTTGCACTCATTGTCAACCTCTAAATCCATGTAATTCAATAATACCAAACTATTTTTTGTTCATTACTTTCTACTTCACTTTAGAACATGTGACATGGATTAAGTGATCCCAACCTTGTAAAGGACAGAAAAACGCATTCCAAAACACTTATTTATATTGATATTAGAAATAACGCACCATAATGGATGGGTAAGGTGCGTTGTTGATTAAGGGTGCTTCTGCCGTATGTCTCAGAGCATTGGAGACTGCACTACTGAACTAATGTGTGCAGTTTTTCTGAGCCAGGCTTATCAGGAGGCTTGCGGGCGCTGTAAGCATGAAGAATATTCCGTTTCCATGCATTTTGAGCATATCCAAGCAATGAAGCAACCAACAACACGTCTCTTCCTTGCACATGATGGGAGATTTCCTAGGCTGGCTTATGTACACCCATGACTACATACGTTAGCATCTGAGCATGGTTCTCGGCATGGTATTGTTATTAATGACAGAAACTTAAAGTTTTGGTGCTTTGTGTCAAGTCACGTTCACAATTAAAAGAGGATTCTAATATATCTCAGCAAAATGATTTATGTATATATGTATATGCACCCACATACATTCATATGTGTATACATGCATGTATATACTTGCACATGTATAAATATATAAATATATAAATATAAATATATATATATATATATTTATATTTATATATTTATATATATATATATATATACATACATATACATACATATATATATATACATATATATATATATATATATATATATATATATATATACATACATATATAGGGAATTGCTAAAGCCACACCCAAAATTGCTAATGTCACATTCCCAAGGTGTGCTTTGAGCATGAAATGTGAGAATGTAATGCTAATTTTTTTTTATTTTGATTAAAATTTTTTTTTGCCTTTATGATTCTAAGGTCATACTTAAAAAAATTGGAGGTGCTTAAATTTGAAACTAAAGATATAGGACTTTTGAATTATTCAAAATAAAAATAAATCAAAAAAATAACAATGGCGCAATAAATGTTCAACAAACATTTTTGTTTTTACTTCTTTCTTTCAAGAAGGTGTTAATGCCATGATTGAATGAATGATGGATCACTTGAATATAAAAAAATAACATTAAATTCTCAAATTACATGCTTATAGGGGTGTGACGTTAGCAATTTTGAGTGTGGCTTTAGCAATTCCCTATATATATATATATATATATATATATATATATATATATATGTATATATAAAAACTCAATCTTAGGATCTCATGTATGCTTGGACAATGTACATGGTTGGAATCATTTTAGAACAAAAATTACAATTAGTTAGAAGATTTCTTTTAAACAACAAGATCACCAATGGTTTTAAAAGTTTGCTAGATAAAATCAACTTGCATTTTTCATTACTCAACAATTCAACCCCCTAGGCAAGAAATACACAATTTTGCATTAGCCATTTTAACCCCTTCACGCCTCAGGGGCAAAAATGTCGCCCTTTTCAATGTATTTTGGGATACCGTAGGTGTTGAGGGGTTAATAGCAAGCATTGATATTGGAACTTTGCACAAATTTTTGGGCTAGAGGATAGTATGCATGGTGTGTTAAGGAAAAAAACTAAAAAAGAACACTGACAATCATATCAAAATTACATGTAAGTTTGTTTTTTGGTGACGAGGGGAGAGGCTCATCAAGAGAAACTCTAATCATCCAAAACATTCTCAAAATTCAACTCCTCTTAATTTTTGTATTAATTAGAAAAAGTTCTCTTTAACAACGTGGTTGGTTATCCTACACTTCACGCCTACTTTTGAAAACTTAGTTTTTCAATCATCTTACCAAAATCCCAATCTTGATGCCTCCTAATGTAACATATTTTGTACCTTCTATTGCCTTTATAGACCCCTAAATGCCCAAGAGTACAATTAACCATGCCTAGAGTGCTGCATTGGTACTCCTTTGGCCAGCAGAGCGAGGGACGGTGAGGCACTTCAAATTTCAACCATAGTTGCTAAATTGCACCCTCCATTACCCAAATGCCAAGTCCAATATACAGAGCAACATTGCAGATGCTCTAAGCCTTTAACCCCTAAGCGCCCCACAGGCCAAAATGTGGCCTCTCAAAATCCTTTTTTTGCAAATAACGTCCAAATTCCAAGTTGTACCGTTGGCAAAATTGTACACGTTTGACCACTAGTACATCACTGACCTGCCCGAGTGGGCTAATGGTAAGTCAAGTTGCCGTACGTTAGTGTGGGTGCATGAGAAGGGGAGGAGATTTTCTAAAATTTCACTTCTGAGTACCAGGGCCTACAATGAAGTGATCAGAAGCATCGATAAGGGCCAATTCCACACCATTGGGCAGTTTAGGATTGAAAGGCAGTGGTGGGAGGTCTGACATGGCGGACTGGAGCTCATGTACCTCCAAGACAAGATCCACTGTGGCAGTCCCCAACGTCCTACTCCCGATTAGTCAATCAGCTGGCACTTTTTCTCTATATGGTTTAGGAGCATTGAATCTTGACTTCCCAACCTTAGAAAATTTTGAAAATTGGGGGGGGGGGGGGGGGGGAGCACCCTAACCCTAAAGCCAAAGCCGTGCCAAAATATTGGGAGAAGGGGCCACGTCTTGTGGTTGCAATAGACCCTTGAAGCCCTAACTTGCCCCAAAAATTGTCTTTCCCAAAATAGTCAATGCACTTTGACCATTATACAAAGAGCATCGAGCTATTGAAATCTTGCAAAAAATTCAAGAAAGATACATAACAAAGCCCTTTCCAAATTCCAACGGTGACCCCCTAAAAAATCGATTTCCAATTAGGAATGGCCCTTGAACTGAGTGGTGGTCCCCCAAAGCTCTCTTTTTGGATTTTACCTCGGGGTGCTCACGGGTTAACCCCTAAGTGCCCCCACATCCCCAGATTTTGCCTCTCCTAAGAACAAAATGAGGGCAACGGTCGTGGCTGTATGCCCCCACAGAGGTACAGTGCAGAGGGGGTGTCTTGCTTTAGTACAACGTAGTGGGCGATTGACGGTTTAGTGTCTGCCGTGCAATTTCTCCCCATAATTTGCGAGTGGATTTCCAGTTTTGGACTTTATGAAGAAGTGCCTCCAAAGCAGTGACCGGGAAGACCTGCTGCAACCGGTTAGGAACCACGGGAGCCTTGACTAAACCGCGCGTAGAGCCCCTTCCACCGGCTCTCCGTCCTACATGTCAGTGCAAGCCGTACTCGGCTCCCGGTCCCTCTGGCTTGGCATGGGATAGACCTTCAAGTTCGGGCTTGCAAATGGGGATCTTCTACACCTCAAAATTTTCTGAAACTTCGTAGGTCCACAGACAACCCCCCCCCGCCCACCCTACGTGCTCCATGAAATTCAAATACTGGGGCCATACACTCAAATTTTGAGATTTTTTGGAAGGTCTGAAACCACTCGCTCTGCCCCCTAAATTTGAAAGTCAACCATTGTTTGACTGATATAATATTCCACACCGTATGGTGAATGTTTGTGCAATTTGGGGAGGACCTTCACCCGGTAGTTATCCCTCAATTTCAACGGCCAACTCAACCGGATCTTATTTCTGAGTCAAAGGCGATGGGTTGATTATAAACTTCTCTTCTCGACCCTCGAAATGCGAGTTCTGGGCTGGGCGCTTAGGGGTTAACACTCTTGAGCTATGAAGAGTAGTATTAGAGTAATAGTAACCGGTTCATCTTTGCAAAAGGACAGTCTAAATGTGGAAGAACTAAAGGCAATTAGTAAACAACAAATAATGAAAATTGTTCAGCAAATACATAGCTAAATTTCACCTAGTTAAGTATCCACTAAGTATTGGTTGGTTCAACACCATATTCATTAAATTGGGAAAATCAGATTCCCAAGTTGTACCGTAATGGTCAGTTTAAGTTGGTCAACTTAATCTCAAAATGTTACAAAATTCCCAATTTAATGAATATGATGTTGTTGGAAATGGAAAGAATCTTGCCTAGGTAGGTACCTCTAGGTTTGGCATGGATCACTTGGTTTTTCCAAGGGAATGAAAGACTCTTAGTTGGGTGGGTAAGTATGACATTAGCATAGATGTATTGGCAACAAAAATCTGATTCAATAAGCTAGAAAAAGAAAAGCCTACTGCACACTACCAATGCATGCAGTCAATTCTATTATAATATGTATTGATATATGTTACAACATATCTTGTTGTCAAAATGCTAAACATCTGTTGTATCGTCAACTTTTGTTGTGTTTTAGCACCTTCGGTGCACTATTGTGAAATGTGGATTCAACAAGTTAAAGTCAGCTTGACCACAAAACTAGATTAACTCTGATTTTTTAATTTACGACCAATTGTGCTTGAAATTAATATTGAAATCAATTAAAGAGCATCTGACCAAGTTTGAGTCAAGGTAGGGTGGAAGCGGCATGCTAAACACCTTTTGTCAATAAAAATACCTGATTTTTTATTTTTTACAATAGTATCAACTCTTGTTTTTGTTTTGTCCAAGCTTGCACACCTTGCTAGGTGCATAAAAAAGTCTGATTTTCTCACGAGAAGACTCGGTTTTGCATCAGAAAATTGATATTTTTTGTCAGAAATAAATGCCTCTAAATAACTCAATTTTTTTCGTCTAAGGTTTTAAATCCCGTCAAGAGTAATGGAAGGTTGCATTTGTGAAGGCAAAATTCCGATACTTGGTTGAGCCCAGATTTTGTTTCTGAGGGACGCATACTGTACATTAGTAACTTACTTATGAGGACGAGACAGAAAAACTCACTCAGGTGCACTTTCCCATGGGAATCTACGACCAAGGTTTGCACATTATCCTCCTGTACATTTAGACAAGCAAATATGATTAGATGCAAATCAGGTCTATGAAGAACACCATACCTGTGAATTCAGTAGAACAAGTATCTAGAATATTGGAATATTGTGCACGATTTTCTACACGTGGATAAGCATGGCATGAAGTTCACCCACTTCAAGAGTCCAGTATTACCAATGAAACTACAACAGCCACATACGATTGAAAATAGGGAAAGTTTCATGGACACCCCTAAAGTTTGCCATATTTACATACATACCCCTGGATTTTCAGAAATTATACAAATACTCTTGGTCCATAATTTTCAGGCATTTGTTATACTGCGCATGCCACTTCTTTCATAACAAGGAGTGCCAGCAACGTGCACAAGGGAGAAAGAAGTGGCATGCACAATATAATAAACGCCTGAAAATTATGGACCAACGATATTTGTGTAATTTCTGAAAAACCAAGGGTATCTATGTGAATGTGGCAAACTTCAGGGGTATCCATGAAATTTTCCCTAGAAAATATCCCAAGCAATCATTGACAAGAGAAAGCAATATTCAAGTAAAAGAGAGGTCAACGGGAATTGGCAGCACGAAAGCTGAGCAATGATGCAAGAAAAACGTAAATGATACCGAAAAAATTTACACTAAGCTGCAAGACGAAAATACTCTTGCTTCAGAACAAGGTGGCAAAGGAGCCGCTGATCAGCCAGATACAGAGTGCCTGCCAAGCAGGCTGGGGAAAAAAAAGATAGGCAGAGATCTGCCTAAACCCTGTATTAAGCTGATCTAAATCACTCTGCCTTAATCAAGTACAACAGAGCCGTGGAATACTCTCTCCGCAGGGCCAGTCATGTAGACATGGTTGTCTGCTTCCCTCCATTCGATTTCCAAAGGCCCACCAGGTAAATCAACGGTGCAGCTCTGCATTCATAATCACAGCGGAAACCAAGTCAACTGACTAAACAGGCTTTCCAAATTGCCTCTACACCAATCAAATGTTGAAAAAAAGTGTTACAAATGGTCATCAATGCAAAAACCGAAAATGTAAGGCGCCATAACAAAATTAACTCACCCTTTCAGCACGTCCTTCCTTCACTGCAGCAACAACTAAAGCACAAGCCCCGGTTCCACAGGCTTGGGTAGCACCTATCCATGAAAAAGGCAACAATTAGCTGTCCCAAAAGATAATAGCAGGCTGGAACTGGGAACCCTAACATTTACTGCAGATTACAATAGAGAGTCGAGCCACATTCTTTCAAGATACAATAGACGCAATTGACTGGATCTGGGGCATGCAAAGTAAACAGCATATATTGAAACGTGAAAGCAACAAAAACTTGTTCAAAGAATCTCACCAGCTCCTCGTTCCCACACGCGCATTTTGAGATGAGTACGTGAGAGCACCTCAACGAACTCTGAAAAGCACACACAAATAAAAGCTCAAATTAACTTACATACGTCAGCTCTACAAAATCCACAACTTTGTGAAGCCATAGTGTAGATCAGACACGTCCTACCACAAGTTGAAGCAAAAGCAAAGATGGAGTGCGTACCTGTGTTTGTTCTTGCAGGAAACATCTCATGATGCTCAAAGAGAGGTCCAATGTGCTCCAAAGGAAGTGCATCGACGTTCAAACCCTAAAAGACAAAACAAGAATATAAGTAAAAGTACACAGTATCTCCAACATCTGAATTTCTGTGAGCAAAAATTCATTGCAAATAAAATACAATAAAACTTCGACAATGAAATCTTACCTCCCCTCCTTCGTCTCCAAATGTGATACAATGAGGATTGCCCATGCTTACGCACGTCACCAACCAAGTCTTTCCACCGACAACCAAGGGTGCCTTGACAACCTCTCCCTTGGCAGCCAGCTTAGTTGGCACTTCAGCTGCTTCAAGGAACGGTGGTCCCATATCAACACAAACCTAAATGCAGAAGTCATGTACAAAACCATTAGAAGCAGAGCAGTGCTTATTTCCATTATGCCGTATACTCAGCAAGACGATAAAACAAAAGGAAAACAAGATAAATGTCACATACCTGTCCATCTTCCCGCAACTCAAGAATCATGTAGCCTGCAAGAGTACGTACTTTGAAGCTGCATTACCACAAAACTGCAGTTCCTCAGTGACAAAAACCAAAGAAGATTGGATTCAGAAATAAAAGGTGTATGGAGAATTCATCCATGACTGTGGAAAAAATATACCTCTTAGGTGCTGATGCATTCTGGACTTCAGCAAGAAATTTGGCAACGCAGCGGATTCCGTTGCCACACATCTGCCTTGCAAAATGCCCACAAATGAGACTAGAGCAACTTTACCCGAATATAGCATAAGCAAAGTAACATCGATAAACTATGCAGCTGTCCAAAAACCAATGAAAACGATACAAAAGTGAGTTATGAGAATCAGTGTGGCTGGAACCGAAACCTTCAAATATAAAACCCTAAACCACGAGAAAGAACTTGGATAACTAAACGGTAGTTTTTTCAAGCAAGAAAAACCCAACATAACTCACCTCTGGCTCAGTACCGTCAGAGTTGTAAATTCGCATTTGAAAATTCTCGCCATCTCGCATGACAAAGATCACGCCATCGCCACCAATCCCGAGGTGCCGGTCGCACATGCGAACAGCCTCTGCAGGAGTTAAGATGGGTTCGGAGGAATCAAGGTTGTTGACCTGCAATGATCCTCTACCACATTAACCATTTTGTGACACGTTCTACGACGTCCCAACCAAGGCCTAAACCCTAAACCCTAAACACAAGCGGCCGTCAACACAGATTTGAACTCAAGTGATAAACCTTGGAAAGGGGGTTTGCGAGAAAAATCCATGCTCACCATAATGAAGTCATTGCCGATTCCATGGTACTTGACAAACTCCAACGTCCTCGGCGTCGTATCTTTTTGAGTCGCCCTTGGTGCAGATTCAAAAACCTGCGAATTTTGGAATAATCACTCAAAAAAATCGAGTCCGATATCACTTTGTTCTCAGAAAAATCTACTTATGGTTTTGGTTGTGTAGAAGGTCGTATGTATTTTTCATTACTCAAAAAGTGCAATTTACATTAATGGATATATGCTAATGATTCATTCATAGCTCACTGGTGGAAACCCTAAAACTGACCTGATCCAGCATGGCGGTTCCGCCACCAGCCCTTCCACTGGCGGGCTCCGTGAACAAATCAGACGAGTCCAAATGTGCGCTGGCGCCCCAAAGCAGCACCGACCTTCGAATGGCCAAACGCTGCGCTCTTGTCCCGGATGGTTTTCCGGGCGAGAACGACGAGCAGTCGCTGAAAGCAGGACCTGCTGTGCGGCTGCCGAGCAGCAGACGATTCTGCAGCGCCATGCTCCTTGCCAAAACTGTACAATCACTCGGAAATCCTGACACAAAAATCGTCTCAAAAACGCAAATTCGACCTGCAGTTGGAAGAGGTAATCCCTCTCTTACGGTATCTTTGCCTAATTTCTTCAGCTGGCGGGAATTTGCAACGGCGAAAGCCTTCGGTAGCCGCAAAACTCCCAAATGGCTGCGCTGATGGGACGAGAAGACGGAATGAGGATTTAGAGAGAGAGGCAGCTTCGGCTGTGAGCTTCGGAAGTGGAGCTTCGGTTTGGAGCTTCGGCAGTGAGCTTCGGGTTTGGAGCTTCCGTAATGAGCTTCGGGTCGGTAGCTTCGGTGATGAGATTCGGGTCTGGAGCTTCGGTAATGAAAATTCGGTTTTGGAGGTTTGGATAATTGAAGCTTTGGTTGGACATTCAGTTTTGGACGAGTGATTTCATCCAGGACCTGGGATTTCATTTTATGAAGCGGCAGAGGTTCATCCAGACGTGATCCTGAAGCAAAAAACGGTCTAAATTTGCTTCAGGCCTAAATACAGAACTTAACCTTTGAACGCCCAGAAGGCCCTCTGTGGCCATGTGTATATATCTGTATACGATGGATTTGAGGGGTCCGAGATGGAATTAGGGGTCACAATGTAAATGGAAGTGGTCTCTGTTGTAAAGGTGTTCTCAGTGCGACCTTTGGCGGCACAAAATACACAAAGAAATGCTTGAAAATGGGTAGAATACAATGTTGTATCCTAGGAACCCAACAGGCGTTCAAGGGTTAACCCCTAAAGGACCACTTGTCCCTATGGGGGACAAATGAGATTTTGGGCATGTACTTATGGCTAAACTACTTTGTGTAATTTTTTGAAACTTTTATGGAAGAGGGGGAATTCAAAGATTTGTGTGGGCATCTAATTTTTCCCTCATTCCGACATTTATTGAAGAAGTGAAAAATGAATTTATGAGAATTTTTGTTTGGTAGGCAGCCCAAAAACTTCTTTAAAATTGCATTTTTTTTAAATAAAAATTTGAGGTTAGTTCTTTAGACTTACGTATATGTGGGAAGCTTTGGTTCATTCAATTCTAATTGATGAGATAGAGGTTATGAGAAGTTTTAGTTTGCGGGTAGGTGTGGAAAATCTCAAAACAATGCCTACATGCAAACTAAAACTTCTCATAATCTTCATCTCATCAATTAGAATTGAATGATTCAAAGCTTCCCACATATACATAAGTCTAAAGAACTAACCTCAAATTTATATTTCAAAAAATGCAAATTTTAAAGAAGTTTTTGGGCTGCCCACCAAACAAAAATTCTCATAAATTCATTTTAAACTTCTTCAATAAATGTCGGAATGAGGGAAAAATTAGATGCCCACACAGATCTTTGAATTCCCCCTCTTCCATAAAAGTTTCAAAAAATTACACAAAGTAGTTTAGCCATAAGTACATGCCCAAAATCCAATTGTCCCCTGAGGGGACAGTTGGTCCTTTAGGGGTTAAAGGACCACTTGTCCCTACAGGGGACAAATGGAATTTTGGGCATGTACTTATGGTTAAATTAATTTTTGTGATTTTTTGAAACTTTTATTGAAGGTGAGGAATTCAAAGATCTACATGGAAATGTAATTTTTCTTCATTCCAACATTTATTGAAGAAGTTATGCATGAATTTCTAAAAATAGGCGAGATTGGGCAGCCAAAAACTTCTCTAAAAATTCTGTTTTTTTTTAATAAAAATCTGAAATAGATTCTTTAGACTTATATAGACGTGGGGAGCTTTGAATCATTGAATTTTGATAGATGAGATGAAAGTTATGAGAAGTTTGAGTTTGTGGGTAGGTGTGGGTTTGCTTTGAAAAAATAACTTATAAACTTCATTTTGAATGCAAATTTAACATTTTTGCAAAAAGAACTATTGGAAAGGTTGAAGATTGCTTGCTAGAACAATCTCACCATTGGAATTATTGTGATTCAATTCCATTGTAAGGTTATTAACAATGTAAGATTTTGTTCAATCTCAAACCTTCTTCTATTTAATGTTTTTTTAAAGAATGAAAATTAAGTATTTTTTGTTTTGGTTTTTTTCCAAAGATTCTCAACTCAATTCCCTACCATACAAAAAAAACCTCAAAACCCCATGGTGCAAAAATTTTAAGTTAAAAAAGTTTAAAGTCAAATAATCTAATTGTGCAAGGTGCAAAAAAGCTTGTTTTTTACACTTTGAACGCAAATATCTTGCAATCTATGCAATCGAAGTTTTTGAATTTTTATTTCCAAATTTTTATACAAATCTAATACAAGATCCTACAATTAGATGTGCAAAAAGACCAATCTTCAAAAAAAATTACTCTTTGCCATAAAAGTGGCAATTTTGAGTATCTTTTGACAAAATAAAGGCCATGGTCCTTTAGGGGTTAAGGGTTAAGGTATTTTGATTTTGATACTTTTATTGAGAATCTCAGTGTTTTTTTGTACATTTTTGTTAACTAATTATACAAGTGATGTAACTCTCAAGCTTGGATGGAACCGACCTACATAAATATTCAAATTTTTTGAATCATTGTAGGCTTTAGGACGGGGTTTATTTTTTCATTTTACGAGGGTAGAGCCACCTGCACCCAACAATGCCTACAGGTAAGGAAAAAATGGACAAAGTTAGATAGACTTGTGGACATGTGGATGTTCATCCACAAACTATACTAATATTAGTAAACTTCATCCAAAGTTTGGCAAATATGGTGTTGGCCCAGTGAAGGATTTGGCAATTTCATCCACTCTCTCACCATATTTTCTAGCTACAATATTTAGTAACCACAAATTTTTGCAAATTTTGGCCAAAAAATAAAAACCTTCATTTAGGGTGCTCAAATTAGGGGTAGGGTGCCCTTGTTTTAGGTGTAGGTTGACCGATGAAAACATGCCACATTACAAGCTAGGCAGGGCCCTTTGCCTCCTAAAAATCCCAAGCACTTCCCCTTCAAAAATTGCTCTATCACTAGAAGAAAATGTGCAAAATAAGACTCTACAAATGACTCATTTTTGAGTCGTTTAGGTTACAAACAACTCTTTCTTGACTATACAATTGCATAGTCATGTCCCAGTTCTAGAAAACCTGTCATTTAGGACATTCCAACAATACGATAGTTCTCATCCATCTGACACAACTAACACAGTATTAACTTCTCTTTGTCATTTTTTTTTCCTTTGGTCATCAAGTGAGTGTCCAAATAAATACTAGATTCTCTACTCACATACGACTATTCATGGGTACAGTTACAATTGCAAAACAACTCGTGGTAGGACCCACTTTTTTCTTTATGGGAGTACTTTGAGTTGTATTTGTGTAATTATATAATTGTTATTGAGTCGTAGTTGAGTCATAGTTAAGTCATAGTTGAGTCGTAGTTGAGTTGTAGTTGAGTTGTAGTGGAGTTGTAGTTGAGTTGTAGTTAAGTCGTAGTGGAGTCGTAGTGGAGTTGTAGTTGAGTTGTAGTGGAGTTGTAGTTGAGTTGTGGTTGAGTCGTAGTTAAGTCGTAGCCTAGTAGTCATCTAATTGTCATAGAGTCGTATAGTGGTTCTTATTCAATGGCATAGGGATAATCTAGTGCCCATAGAGTCATGGCAGAGTCATAGTACTGTCATGGTTTAGTTGTTAATTAGATACTACAAAGTTGTATACTGATGATCAATGGATCATGCTATAGTACTATCTCAGTGGCCATTGAGTTGTATTAGAGTCACATTTTATTGGCCGTTGAATCACAACAGAGTCATAATTCATTGAACAAGTAGTTATTGCAGAAGTGATTTTGTAGTCACAAAGTCATGGCATAGTAGTAACACAATGAATACTAAGTATTATGAGAGTAGTGTTTTTGTACTAGTTACTGTTACATATCTTGATTGCCATTGGATCCTACTAGAGTCGTAGCTTTTTGGCAATTGAGTTTAATCACACTTTGCAAGAAATCCAAGAGTTGCCACCTAGTTGTCATCTAGTCGTCACTTACTCCATAATTGATACACACAGTTACTTCAAAGTATATACTGATCTTATACACCAAATCAAAAAGCTTCATGTATATCAAAAACTCATCGCGCATCCACTACTTATTTGACAATCACAGACTATCACACATTGTCTTTTGTATCCATTCAACATCATATACACACGCTTGCAATTCCATATAGACAACAAAAGCAAAAGTTCAAAATTAATTACAATATGGTAGCTCTCGAAGGGCCAAAAAACCTTGATAAGTATGCAGAACATGCAAACTTGCAAAGAACACAAAGCCAACAAATCTAGAGAAGAGCATGGAGCCAACAAACTTTGAGAAGTGCACGATGCAAGCAAACTTGAGAAGAGCACGGAACAAGCAAACTTGAGAAAAGCGCGGAGTGAGCAAAGCTAAGAAGATTGCAAAGCAAGTAAACCTCAGCTGAGCAAGCAAACATGAGAAGAGCGTGTAGCCAACAAACCTCAATAGAGCAAGCAAGCAAACATGAGAAGAACGTGTAGCCAACAAACCTCAATAGAGCAAGCAAGCAAACATGAGAAGAACGCGGAACCAACAAACTTTGACAAATGCACATTGTCAACAAACCCTCAAAAGAGCATGGAGCCAACAGACCAAGTTTGTAGAGTTAAACCCTAAACTCAAAAGTAGCGGCCGTATCTTCACCCTACAAACTACCAACCCTAATCTCAAAATGAAGGGTCTAAATTGACTCTAAAACTACAACTCAATTTTAGGAGTGATTGCTATTAAAACTTAAATAATTTTTTTGTGTGACAAATTTAACATCAACAATGTGTCTAAAAAATACATTTACTTCAAAATAGACTACTTACATGCTAAAATCCAAATTGTAAAGCAAAAACAAGTTTTTTGCAAATTTTAAAATTTTAACTTCTAATATTTGAAAGCGTTAATTTTCTTCTTTAAAAAAAATCTTATATTTTTTTATTTATATCTTCTATCTTTAATAATAAATAAAATTATGATTTTTTTTTTATTATGAATCATAAATTTTTAAGCTTTCAAAGAGCTTTAATTGTAGTTTTTAAATTGTTGTTAATAATAATAATAGTAATTGAATTTATGACTCAAATACAACTATATTACAACTAGCACATGTTTGGAGAAGATTATAATGATCTTACTACAATTCATGTATACCTAAAATACAATTAAACTGCTAAAGCTACATTTTAGTGAGTTGATAAAAATACACCTTTTTAAATAGTCGGTTGAAATTGGAGTAGGAAGAGCATAACATTTCTTGTTTTGTAAACATTCTCTTGTAGGTGCTATTGAATTGTCCGCCGAAGAGGACTTATTACCATGTGCAAGGTATTAGTAAACATTTGATTATTGGCACTCTATGTAATGCACTCATTGCTAACATTGATGAGATGAGCTAGTTCAGACATTTAAACAACTCAAGAGAATGTGTTAAGTAGAAGAAGAACAAGTAATAAACAACTGGACTAGAACAACTACATAACAAGTACACAACAATTGCAAGAGTAACTTAGTCATTTTGTAGTCATTTAGTAATCAATGTATAGTCTCATAGTTGTTGTTTAGTCGATGTAAAGTTGGTGCTAGTCTTGTAGTTGTTGTGTAGTTGATATTAAGTCAATTTACATTCAAATAGTTGTTTAGCAATGGCAATGATCTAGTTGTTTTCATGACCAAATTTGAAGATGAAAACCTCAAAAATGTATCACAAATGGCAAAATAGTTCAATTGAGAAGAAGAAACGCATTGCATCTATAATACAACCGCATTAGTATAGTCCCTGATTCGATGTAGCACTCTAGTACTAATCAATGACTATGGAACAACTAGAAAACCACTCATTAATGTGCACATCTTCCAACCAAAATAAGAATTGTATTAGAAGTTACAACGCGGGTAGCCTAAATATGAATTTTATTAATTATTTAATTTAATTCTATCAAGAGTTGTTTTATAGTTGTTCTATAGTAATATTGTAGTAGTAAAGAAGAAGAAGTAGTTTATTCATACAACTCACATACAACTCTAAATCAAAGATGTCAAACTGCTCTGACGGCAACAAAGATTTCATTTGATCATGGACCCAAAATCATTCATCCCAAAATGTACACAATAGACCTCATCCCCCAAGTCAAATAAACAATTGCACTACAACTGCTACAACTTTAGCCATGACCAAAGTCACTTTGTTGTCGTTGTGTAATCGTTTAGGATAGTAAGTCATTTGTTGTCAGTCAGATTTACCAACGTTTTCTTCTAGTGTATTGTAAACTTACAGTGTTTTGAACTCCTTAGAGCATCTCTTGACTTTTGGATGATAAGCAATCAATTCTAGCATGTGTCAATCTTTGTATTTACCTTCCCCTTCAAATCAACCATATTTGAAGGGGTCTCTAGACCCTCTACAAAAATCACACAAAAAAACACAAAATGGGTTTTTTTATGATTTAGTTTTATTTAGCATTTTTAATCATTTTTAATTAATATATTATGCCAACAAGTTGATATCAAAATAGAATGTGGTATATAAATTACATAGGTTGATTGTTTCTATATACTTCTATGTACATTTTGGATGTATTTATTCAAATACAGATAGTAGATGTTTGGACATAGCTTGGCGTGTTGAGCAAGTAATAGTGAAAAACCATTTGACATTTGATTTATCTTGCCAAGGAGAATTGAGTCTTCGTTGTAGTACTTTGTGCCTTGGTATTTGATGTTGCACCATGTATATGACTTTCATACTCCTTCAATGGCAAACACGTATACATGTATTTTGACATTGACATACCTTTGGTATTGCTTCCACCATCTTCTAGCTCATCAATAGCAATTGTTTTGAGATTACTTGAGTTTAGGTTTGGCTTGGTTATGACATTGAAAAAATCCATGTCCATGGCATCCACATTTGTTTCTATGATAAAATCCATCATTGTTTCATGCAATTGGTTTAGCTTCCATTGATTGGATTGGTCTAGCAACTTTATATTCTCAAAAATCCTTTCATCAATATTTTTGAGGATTTTGGATTGCATGTCCAAGGCTTGTTTGTATGCCATCTCTCTAACATTGAATGTTGCAATCAATTTGACTTCACATCCAATGGTGTGAAATACATGGTGTACCTCTTTGCCACTAAACAACAAGGTATCACATGAACTAAATTTTGCCATTGATGTTGGTGACAAACTAATTTGGTTGAATGATCACAAAAAACAAATGGAAATGGAAATGGAAATGGTATGTAATCACAACTATTCAATGATAAAAAGTCTACTTAAATACACACAACAATCAAAATTGTAAGAAGCTATGGAATGTTTGATATTGCTCATCAACAAAATGGTTTGAAATTTAGGAACCAAAGACAATTTATGCATCTTTTAAAATGTAAAAGTTCCTTATTTTGAGTCCTTTTACATATCGTTGTGAAAAAGTAAAAGTTAGTAACACACAGTTATTTTTTACTTTATCGTTAAAAATGCGTCATTTGTTAAATTGGGAAAATACTTACATTTTGGGACTTTTGAAGGTTTCATGAGGCCTCTTGAAATTGAGCTTAGTGTTTTTTTTGGGTACACGTGTCCTCACTTGAGAGGAGGAATTTGCAAGGGAAAAAATCTTAGTGGCTCAAACTAAATCCAATACCTTTGAATCTAGTTTAAGGTGACTTTTTGGGTTTAAGGTGGAATACAAAATAGTACCTCCATTTTTCCCAATTTAACAAATAACGCGTTTAAATGTAAAATTTGGTATTATGGAATTTTTACCTCATTTCAAAAATGTAAAAGCTATAAAGTACTTATCTATAATAAGCTTAGATAGTGTGTATCGTCTAGTTGTCGTGTTACTTTGACTTTTGAAAACTCAATAAAGTTGAATGTTTGTCATCATCTACAAAAGTTGTAGATGTATCAACCGTTTACATACAATGACTACCAAAATTGTCTCAATGTTTGCTTAGACGCCAAATTTTTTTCAATATCTCCACTATATACAAGTGACATTTTATCCTCAAATTTTTTGTGTGTGATCATCATGCAATCTTGATCAAGCATACCAAATTTCAGTTACTAAAAACCAAAATCCTATTTTTGATAAATTGTTTTGTGTCAAAATCATGGTTTTACAAGAAAGCTGATTAAAAAACATTAGTGATGAATTTTTGAGATTTGATTGCATGGGTATATTGGAGACATCCATACACACATTTTTGCTTCAAACAGATATTTCCAAAAAAATTCTTAAGAAAATCTAAAAATATTTAAAATTTAGGCCAATTTTAGCAAACTTGATAATTCTTCATGGAATCTATTTTTTGGCAAAATAAAGGCACACGCTTTGCGTGAGTTGGACATGTATGGGTAATGCAACATTTAATTTTACAAAAAAACAACATCTCACAAATCAATTGGTCTAGAGTCTAATCTTAATGTATTTTATAGAAAGTCAATATCTCACAATTGGTATAGAATCTAAGCTTGAAGCACCATCATTTTGGTTCTTTTTGGAAACCAAAAGTAGTAATTGTCCTCATCACAATGCTACTCTTTTATACTTTGTTATGGGGCGTTTGTCATTTTTTTGGTTTTCTAACTCATGGTTGGAGTGTGTTTGGTGTTCTACATTTGAGACATCCTTTCTTGTTTCAACTTCCACCAAAAAGTTCTAGAAGATTTTGGAAAAGAACATGGTTGGAGGGTGCTTGGTGTTTTGTATCTAGGGCATATTTTATTACTTCAACTTCCACCAAAATTTTCTAGAAGGTTCTAGAATAGGGCGCGGAGTCAATAAGGGTTAGGCTCCACTTAGTAGTATAGATTAATCATAGTATTCTAATTCAATTGTCTAATTTTTGGCCAAAGTCCAAAAATTGTTCTCTTAATTGGCTAAATTTAGCAAGATTGCCAATAGATTTTTCTTGTAGCTAAAAAATGATGTAAACTTTCTAGTGTTTAATTTGAAATTCTAGTTTTTTAGCAGTGTTTTCAGCCACTTGTGCTAAAAGTGGAAATCATATTTGGGATCACTGTCTCCAAATTCATAATGGTGAATAGAGTACTGCTTCCAAACAAAGTTTCATCCAATTAACTTTTCATTGGTCTACTTTGTGAAACAACACTTTGCTTACAACCAACTTGGTGAAAATCAAGAATTCACTTAGAGCACCTCCAGCCTTGCTCGCCAGATGGCAAAGCACCAGGCCCGGGCTTGCAAGAATACGGAATCTTGGTCCACCATAGGCTCGCCACATGCGAAAGGAAGGCCGGGCTCCTCAAACTTCTCTTCCAAAACTGTAATTTCTAGTGCGTCCAGGAAATTCGACATGTTCTTATTTTGGAAGCTCGTTTGCTGATGTGGCACTACCTGCTGATGTGGCACTACCCGTTGCCAGTGCATATTGCTTTTGACGATTCCGAACAGTGGTCCCACAATTTTCTATTTTCATCCTCATTTTGGCAAGTCAGGGTGGACCCTCGCCCAAAGCCGCACCTTGCTCAGGGAAAGTCACATGAAAAAATCCGTTTCCAGTCCTCCGTTTGGAGAGAAAGGCTAGAGAAGCTCTTACACACAAATGAAAGGCAACACCTGCACAAAAATAAATAAATAAATAAATAATAATAAAAATAAAAAAACATAATAGTAAAGAAGGGTTTGGCCGTGACATGAAGGAACTAGGAATGATTGACTTCACTCAGTGGTCAGAAAGAGATAGACTCGAAAATAACTACTCGGGCCCACCCACGAGTCCACGACCAGCTGAAACTACCAGGTCCGATAACCGCGATCGCAACAGAGCCACCGCGGCCATAGACCACCCACCCATACCCGCGCTCCGCTCCCGCTCGCTCGCGCCTCCCGTCGGAGATCGTCTCTCTCTCATCTCCGATCTCTGTTGTCCCAATTCGTCTTTCGTCGCATCCACTGCAGATTCTCACGTCGCGCGCTCTCAGATCCAATTCCCAAACCTTCACTTCAATCACATTTCCAACAAAATCGTAGGATTAGATCGAACCAGGACTCGATCGACTTTGTAGTGAAAATCTCCGGGAGTTGACTGGATTTCGCAATTTGCGAAGGCCTGCATTTGCATTGCTGCGAGGGTTGATAGATTGAAGCACAATCATCGTCATCACTATGCGGAAGAAGAACTGGAACTGGATCGCAAGAGAGTGATTCGATTTCGAGTTCTTAGGTATGCCCCCAGCAACATCCCCAATCGCCTCACTGGACACGACGACAACCAATCCCAACAAGTGGGTGGAGCTGCAAGCGTTTCAGACTGTCGATCTCAGCTCTGCGTTGCCGCAGCTGCACCAGCACCACAATGGGCACGCTGATCATCAGTATACGTCGGTCTCTGTTTCGCAAGCTGGCGACGAGGCTACTCGGTTCCCCTCGGAGCTCGAATTAGGTCAGTTCATAATCGTCACTATAGCTCTTTAATCTCACTCTCATCCTCATCTAGTTGTCTGTGGAACTAAACCCTAATCCATGCATATCCATCTCGAGCAGCTTCAACAGCTCGTGGTGCTCGAGATGGGGAGGCCAGCTATTTCCAAAGGCTTGTTAGGGTATGTACACACTAGGTGTTAAGGTCATTTTCAAAGGCTTAGGGTATGTTCACACTTGGTGTTAGGAGGGGTATTAGCAATATGAATGTAGTTTAAAAGTGTGTTCAAATGCATCTAATTTTCCTTGGTTACTACCACTCTTAACACTGAACATACTCTTAGTATTGGGAGATGATCTTCACGTGCTTGAGATAGAGAGACAATCTCCAGCTACTCAAGATGAGTAGACCATCATCATCACGCGCTCAGGATGGGGGAAGTTTATCAAAAACTTGTTTCCTCGTTTGCAGTTTGAATCTAGGGGAAATTTCATGGATACCCCCAAAGTTTGCAATATTTACATAGATACCCTTGCTTTTTTAAGAAATTACACAAATACCCTTGGACCCAAAATTTAGAGGCGTTTGTTTTGTTGTGCAGCATGCCACTTCCCTCACACATTGTTTTTTTTTCTGTTTCATTTACATTCCTTTCTTCAACATTAGTCATGAAAGAAGTACGACGAGCACAACAAAAGAAACCCACCTAAAAAATGTGGTCCAAGGGTGTTTGTGCAATTTCTGAAAAAGCAGGGGTATCTATGAAAACATTGCAAACTCCAGGGGTATCCATGAAATCTTTCCTTGAATTTAATGGTATAGTGTGGCTAAGATTGTTGGTGGCGGATGTTGCGAGATCAGGGACGCATGGGACAGAACGCGAGATTACTTACAATCCTTTCTTCAACATTAGTCATGAAAGAAGTACGAGCACAACAAATAAATGCCTAAAAATTATGGTCCAAGAGTATTTGTGCAATTTCTGAAAAAGCAGGGGTATCTATGAAAACATTGCAAACTTCAGGGGTATCCATGAAATCTTCCTTTGAATTCAATGGTATAGTTCAGTTTGAGGTGGGCTAAGATTGTTGGGTGGCGGATGTTGCGAGACAGGGACGCATCATGGGACAGACCGCGAGAGATTACCCGCAGATGAGCGACCGCTACTAAACCACAGCACGCCATCCTCAGACACAGCGACCACGACTAACGACCATGGCGCGGAGCTCGCAACAGCCGACGTGGGGAGCGCAGTCTTCAACCTCTCGACGACCATCATCGGAGCAGGCATCATGGCACTCCCCGCAACCATGCGCGTGCTGGGCATACCCCTGGGCCTGTTCGCAATCATGCTCATGGGACTCCTCTCAGAGCTCTCAATCGAGATGCTGGTGCACAACTTGGCACTCACAAAATTATGGACGTACGGGGACTTAGTCGCAGAAGCCATGGGCTGGGCAGCAGGAGCATTATCAAAATTCTGCATCGTCGTGAACAACGCCGGAGTGCTCACCGTGTACCTGATCATCATGGGCGACGTGCTCTCAGGCTCCGAGAATCACATCGGCTTGCTGGAAGGCTGGACCGGCGCATCCGGATGGTGGAACAACCGCAAGATCATCGTCTTCATCACCATGGTCGTCGTGCTCGCGCCGCTCTCGTCACTCCGCAAGATCGACTCGCTCAAGTTCACCTCCGCCGCGTCCGTCGCGCTCGCGGTGCTCTTCGTCGTGCTCGCGTCCGCCATCGCCGTTGCGAAGCTTGCAACAGGCAAACTAACCACCCCGCCGCGAATGCTACCATCGGTTTCATCCAAGCGCGCCATTTTGGAACTGCTCACGGTGATACCGATCATGACGAACGCGTTCGTATGCCACTTCAACGTCCCGTTGATCTACCTCGAGCTCAAAGACCGCACTCCGGTGAAGATGTTCAAAGTGGGTCGCATCACGGCGCTGCTCTGTGTGCTTGTCTACTCCGCCACCGCGCTCTCCGGGTACCTCATGTTCGGCGACTTCACCAACTCCGACGTGCTGGCTAATTTCGACACGGATCTGGGCATCCCGTTCAGTCGTGTGCTGAACGACTGCATTCGTGTCGGTTACGTTCTTCATCTCGTCTTCGTCTTCCCAGTGATTCACTTTTCATTGCGTCAAACCATTGATGCTGTTCTGTTCCCGAGTCGGTCGGAATCGAAGTACCGGTTTGGTGTGTTGACGTTCGTGTTGCTGGTGTTGACGTTTTTGGGGTCTACTGTGATTCCGAATATATGGGTTGCGTTTCAGTTCACGGGTGCTACTACTGGGTTGTCTTTAGGGTTTGGGTTTCCGGCTCTGGTTGTGATTAGGTCTAAGTTTAAGCGGGGCAAGCATGCCTATGAGAGCCTCTCCCTCGCCTGGGGTATGGTGGTTATGGCCGTCGCTGTTAGCTTTGTGGGACTTGGCACCCAGATTTACTCCCTTGTTACCCACCAGGGGGGGTCATGATTTTTTTTCTTCATGACTACCACCCTCGCATTCTTTTACACCAGAGCCTTCGTGTTGCTTGCTTGCTTCCTTTCCTCCGTGCTTGCTGTGTACGTCCGAGTATAAGGTCAGATGTCCAAAGTACTGTACAGCAACACAGACTAGGGTAAACCGTTAACTAATCTTCCCTTGAAATGAAATTCTGACTAGTTTGTGAAAAATGGTTATTTTTTTCTGTCATTTTTTCTTTGTGAATTAGCATTTTTTGGGTGGGGGTAGTAAAGGCTTTGACCCTCTTACGGTGTTTGACGGTTTCGAAGACGCCTTGGGCCGTACAAGCCCTGCCAGACAGTGTAACATATACTCTGATTTTGGTAACCGTAGAGATAAAAACATTGTCTCAACACTGCGGGTAGTCACACCTTCTCCGAGAATGAAACTTTTGTGAACAATGAGTGAGAAGTTGTAGAGTGGAAATAGAAGACAATGGGAGCACTTTTTCATGAAGACGGTGTGGCTCTTTTTTGTGGGCGGTGGAGAATGATGAATGAGTTCACCTAAACAAAGGTGGACAGGTGCAGTAAGGAAGCAAGTTGTATTCACACTCAACCAAGATCTCCAACTACAAGGAGGGTGAAATCAAGAAGAGCAAGGTGAAAATGAGACTCAAGGTGAAATGAGACTCAATTGGAAAAAAAAATTCTCATGCTACATATTCTTTCATCCCCATTTTCTTCCTTCATTGGTGAAGGAAAAAACTTCTCAATCCCCTAAGCAAATCAAGGAGAGAAGGCCACGTCCCCATTCTCTGACGATTGAGAATGGGGTTGAGAAGGTGTGACTACCCCAACTGATTACAACCTTCTAGCTTTTTTTTGACATGATTCTCCAGTTTAAAACTGGGTTATCGATGACTGGTGTTCCAAAGGATGGCATTGAGAAACTCACCGCCCTTCCACGTACCCGTTGTCCATAGCCTTCTGCTTCTGTTCTTTTGCGTGGAAACCAATACTTTCAAATATCCCGGGTGAACAATGAAAATATCCTTGATGATGCGAACGAATGAAATTTACTGACAACATGAATGGATTCATAATATGAGTTACGTGCGTTTACTGAAAAAAGTTTGTTTGGTGCAGGTCTTTGAGGAGGTGCGCGAGTTTTGGACTGGTGAAGGTGTGAATAGTGTTGCTCTTAGCCCTTGCACGCTAAAAGTACAGAATTCATGAGTCTCTGACGTCCGAGCTGGAGTCGCAACCTTGAAAACTCTGGCTTCAAACTAGGCATCCTCCACCAAAATGGTCTATCCTGGAAGAGCTGTTCATTCCAGAGACATGATTACGGTTATGGTCAAGATCTCTGTGAGGTGCTTTTGTCAATCAGGGCTAGTTCTAGTAAAAAAAACTTTAACCGCAGCTCGATATTCTGAGCGAAATGCTGAAATGAAAAAAGCACCGGTGGAGCCTGACATCAGTTGTCTATAAAGTCTAAAAAGGATGTAGAAAAGACATGGTTTGGGGAAATCTAGGCAAAGAGGACTTGCTACAGAGGACAGTAGAAATGCCGAACCTCACGAATCTTTATCGGTAGACTAGAGAGCCTTACACCAGATGGACGTTTCATGCTTATACTTCATTCTATATGAAGGGATTCCTGGTAAGCATCGAATGCAAACATCCTCTTTTTTGTTCCTTGTCTATATAATTCAGAGTCCTCGCAATTCTCAAACTTCCTTCAACACACGATCACAGTCCGGGAGCACCCTGCACATCACACCACATCAAACCCTAATGTCATGCTCCCTGTTGTCCTCTCCTCTGCCCTTGCAACAGGCAACATGAGCATCCCTCTTTAATGAAATGGTCAGAGCAGTCCGCACCTGTTCATGGCCGTGGCCTCGCAAGCAATGCTGGGGTTGCAAAGTGGAGATTGTAGAACCTTCATGTCTGGGAATCCTCGGTGTTCAGCCAAGCCACTGAGAGGATGAGAGTCTCAAACATCCGAAATTCTTTTATCAAATTCTTCCTGCAAGGACGAGAAATGTCATTGTCTCGACGCATACTGATTCTGAGACATAATTCTCAGTTGCATTGACAAAATCCACTGTAGAATTGGTCAAGTATCTACGTACAGAATTCTCGTAAGATCGTGAACAAGTTTCACTCTGAAAAAAGAATGTAGAGTCAACGGTGCAAAAAAATTGGCTAGTATGTAAACAATTGTCTCCGAGTTGTATCGAGAAGAGGAGGCTCCTTCGACTTGCGGCATTGGAGTGCGCACAGGTCTCCCACAGTTTCCTCCACCAAGTCCCCTGCTATCATGCTCTCTATACCTAATCCTAATATTTCATCGAGAAGAGGAGGCTCCTTCGACTTGCGGCATTGGAGTGCGCACAGGTCTCCCAGAGTTTCCTCTACCAAGTCCCCTGCTATCATGCTCTCTATATCTAATCCTAATATGTCATCGAGAAGAGGAGGCTCTTTCGACTTGCGGCATTGGAGTGCGCACAAGTCTTCCACAGTTTCCTCTACCAAGTCCCCTGCTATCATGCTCTCTATATCTAATCCTAATATTTCACGATCAGCGTTGAAAGTGAACCACTGTCGTCCGTGACACCGCAGTAGGTTCTTCAGCAACAGGTCGTGCACTGTTTCGCAGATGCCGTCCGAGGATGAAGGCCGTTTCATGTTTTGCATCTCGGTCCAGAGCTCTTGTTCGAGTTGCTTGCCTCTCGGTATCTCGCAGACGGTGTCGGGAGGGAGCCCTGCCCAGAGCATGTGGTCGGATTGCGATTCCAGAATTCGCTCCATGATTTCCTCCAGGCAATCCAGCAAGAGGACGTGATCGTTCTCTTGGAGTATCCCGCTACTTTGCAGACTCTGCAGTAAATTCTCATTGATAAGTTCCGTGCTTTGTTGTTTCATCTTAGGTTTGTCGAATGCCCATGAATTCCGCGGAGCTTCCTCGCATGTTGTTGCAGTTTCTTCTGACGAGCATCTCTCCACAAACGTCGTCATTTCCTCGCTCTCTGCATCCTTGAAATAAGATTGAAGCTCATCCAACTCCTGATCGGCTTCGATAGCTGCAGAAGCAGTGTCCTGGTAACCCTGCAAATCTTTGGCAATACTTTCGTGTTCCTCGTCCTTGCATATACCCACAGAATCTGCATCAAGAGCAAAGGTCGAAATTATTGTAAACAAAAGCCTGGATTTCATGAAGATATTCTTAGTTGTGCTCTAAGCTGAATTATGTGGAAATGGTAATCACCATTTGTAGACAGGCCGGATGTAATGCTAACCTTGCACCGCTATGATATTCTGCTTGGAAGAACTCGTTGGACTGGGCGAGAGATCCTCTTCGAAAGGAGTGGTGTCCAGGACAGAGACAGGGCTTGGTCGACCCATCGCTTCAGCTCGCTTGTCATACAGTCTTTCGTAGTTCAGTTGATCACCCCGGGGTGTTGTCAGTTCCTCATTGGCTTTAACCTCCTGCATCTGCATACCAGGGACAGGCACTCTTAGCAGCTGATAGTAGAAAAATTATAGTACAAGTCATATGAGAATTAGCGGAAAGTTAAGCATTATGATGAGCTCAGTTGGTGAATGTTTCTCTCAGTAAACCCACCTGAAGCAGTGGTTGAGGTCCTTCTGGAATAGCTCCAAAATATCCAGAAAATGAAGGCTGTGAAAGATCGTCGCATGGATCACCTGCAGAGACGTTTTCAAAGGTTTGCACTTGTGATGTTTGACAATCACTGGGCTCCTCGAATGACCCTAGTTTTGCCCTTTTCACCGCCACAAGATGCTCCATGACAGAATCTGAAGGTTGTGGCTGTGCTGAAGGAGTCTGAAACTGAACATCCGCATTTGAGCTACCGGATGCATCAAGAGAGATCGGGTCATTGGTTGCTGGCGAGCTCCAATCCGCTTCTTTGAGCAGCGTAAGAGAGGCTTCCAGACATTCAGCTCTTTCGTTTGATAGCTTCAATCTGACAGCACCTGAGGAACGTGCTTTTGCACCTGTAGCCCGAGTAGGAGAACTTTCCTTACAAATGAACTTCTCAGTCGAGTCGTTCTCCGAAGTGCTAGTAGTACCTCGCAGTCTAACAGGGCTTTTATTTGATCTTCTCTGCAAGTTCTCTTCCTTCGCTAATTTTGCTTTGGAACGCGCAGGTGTTGGCCTGTCAGCTTTCTTCCCATTTGCAAGTAAAGATTTCCCACCTGCTGTACGTACACCTCGAATGTTGTCCTTGCTCGGTAAGCTCCTCGATAACGAAGGACGAGCCTCAGGAGACGAGGCCCGCCCATGCTTTCTTTGTACTTCTGGTATTGAACTTCGAGAACTGAGGTTTGGCTTCCTTAAAGTAGTTCGCGTCTTCCTAAACTCACGAACATTGCCTGATTTCTCCTGTTGTCTCGTACTTGAAGGATCAGTCTCACAACCAAACTCCAAAGTATCCTCGGTATGAGTACTTCGCGGTGCATTCTCAATAGCTACAGTGGATTGGATTGAGTTCCTGCAGAACATTTAATTGTGTCAAGGACAATTCAAATTTATCTCGGTCATTTCCCACGTTTGTGCAGGAAAGGAAGATGGTATTTTTGCCAGGAGTTTACTTACTTCTGATCATCGGCCAGGTTCCAGTCTTCGTTGTTGATCTGAGTCGCCCTCCCTGTAGGACACGTTTCTTTGTCGTTTGAACTACTGGAGGCTGTTTCCACTTCTCTAACATGGAAGATGTCGCCGTTGCAAACTTGAGACGTAGCGTTGGGAAGTAATGTATTATCAGCTGGCTTAACCGCCACAACCATAGTCTCATCAATGCATGGCTTTACAATACTTGATTCGGTATTGTTGCTGCTCTCTGCCTGCTGCTCCTGCTTGACGAAGTTCGTGAACCTTGAAGACTCCTCTTTGTCAACTTCACTGGACAAATTCGGACTGGAGCTCACCCGAGTGATCTGTTGTTGCGTTTTTACATCAGCTCTGATGATTGGCGATACCTCAGGCTCTGTTTGCTTGCGACGAGATATTTTAAGCAGCACCTTAGGCCGCATTGCCTCTAATATCTTCCAGATCATCTTTTTCTTATGCTTGGACTGTTTCACAAGTAAAGGGCAGTCCTCAGGAGCGTCAACCATTGCGTCCTCAGCTTGAAAAACATGGTCAAGCTTCGGTGGCGAGCCATCCACGCCATACCCCAGCTGCCTAGAAGCCTCCTTGTAGTCGTCTTCAAACGAAAGAAATGGCCGTAAATGCTCGTAATCTCGATCTTCTTCGCAACAGCACAATCCCTGCTCCATGTTGAATCGAGCCGGGTAATTCTCCTGATACTGATATTCGTGCAGCCTGTCTAGCTCCTGTCGTCCATGGTGGTGCTTCTTCGATTGGCATGCTGGTGGCGGTGGTGGAGGTGACGAGGCTCTCGTGACCTGCGGGTCAAACTGCACAAGCCCTCGAAAGAACTTCGCCCCTTCGGACTTCGCATCGGGAACTACGTTTGAGGAAGCGCGTTGAACGGAGCCTGGAATCTCCTTTTCCAAGCCCATCAAACGAGCAACGACATTCACCGACGTGTCTCTATAATCCAGGTTCTGTCCACCGCCAGAATCTATCAGCCTGGATCCGAAATTCTCTCGAAATGGTACCATAGCGCCTGTCATGAATGGTTTCAGAGACTCTCTGAAGTCAGAAGCTCCCGGCGATTCTGTTCCAAAAGCCTCCCTGAAATGCATTTTCGGACTCCTAGAAGCAAAATCGTAGTCCTTCGAAAGAGACAGCCGACGATCCTTGCTCGTCGGCTCCACTCTCCTTTCTGGAGAATTATGGCGGCTGGTCAGTTTTGATGTTCCGGAGGTCCTGGCAGGTGACTTGTTGCCCTTTGCATCTGTGGCGAATCTGCGAGGTGCCCCAGCTGAGCTTCGTAACCCGTCTTTCCAATGTAGAAGCTCACTCGGTTCAAGTCCTCTTGGATAAACAGCATGAGAACGGGCCAAATTCGCTGCGTTTTGCGCTTCTGCTTCTCTCTTACGAGCTTCATTTGCGTTGGCCTTGTGGCGTTCAACAAAAGGGTCCCTGAATTCGGACGAAGTTGACTCTGAGTGCACTTGCCTTGCTTTCGAGACTCTCTTCGGTGATGTCACAATGCGGTTGCTGTACTCTCTGAGGTCTAGGTCAGAGTATCGCCGAGATTCCCCTGCAAGGATGGCAGCTGTGCGTAGCGACTCGTAGTTGGAGAGTGCCACGCCATTCTCTGCGCCTTCCGAGTATGCAGGTTTTGGTTCAGTATCGCCGTTGGAAGTGCGGCATCCTGTGAACGTTCGTGACGGGGTAGCGGCCATGTCGGGGATGTCAGAGATGGACTTGTGATGCTGCGGCGGAGGTTGCACCTTTCTCTTGTTCTGCTCTTCCATCTGCACAGAAATGAATGAAAATTTCTGATGAGATCGATCCGCCATAGCAGCTCCTCACACATTGTTAGATGACACGACAGAACAGATCTTAATGAAGCCATGGCCATCGTAAGTTTTTCTCACCGCTGGCATTGGATTCCGGCGATCATGGCGATTTGAAAGGCGGGCTGTTTCTGCTCTGAGTTGAGAATGACCTGGTTATGACAGACAGCGGTGTAAGAAGCCACTGAACGATTGCATAAGAAGTCATCATCATAAGATGTGTCAGAAAAATGGATCTCAAGAAGATATGGCTGTTGTCCCCAAAGTGATCTCTCCAGTGAACTCAAGAGGTGAAAGCACTCTCCTACATGATGGTTAAGATGCTTGAAGTGAAGAAAAGAGTAGCCTCAGCCACTGCCAATGATCAAGAGACTAACATTGTGAATAACGACGGAGGATACCGGTGCACTCACCGCTATCAATGGCGACGCACGTGGCGCTCGAACGGCGGCCCATGAAGGTAGGGTGTCCTTCAAAGATGTGGAAGATTCGAGTCATGCAGTCCAACGTCTGGTCCAATGCTGCGGGATGTCCTGTAAGAAACTTGAACAGGTCTTCTGGAACTGGTATGGCCACCCTCACAAGGAGCTCGTTCAAATTGGAAGACCGCTAGAGGAGAATTCGTCAGCTTCCAACCACGCATTTCGGCTGTAACATAATGCAGCTTCCCATTCTAGCAATCTGCATCATCATATATAGTTTCAGCATGATTCAACCTCCGTCCCGAAAAAGAACTCTAACAAACTGATTCAGCACTCGCCTTTCAACCTTAATCTAAGCAGCTGTTTACAGCATTTCTCCAGTCATGTCCTTCCAGTATCGAAAATGTGATCACTAAAGGACGTGACAGCAATCAAAGCCCGAGACCAAAAAGCAGCACAGGAGTCGCATTAACTCTGGAGAACGTATTTACACTTGATTTGACTCAAGATCACGTCAACGAAGCTACAAATTCACAATGCAGCACTTGCATAGCTTCCTCCACCGGCTCCAAGACCGGCTTATCACGACAGACTCCCAATCAATCTTTATTCCTCTCACCACAAACCTCAACCTCCTTCTCACAACGCCACAAATCTCTCAAGAAAGAGCGCCACACAAAACAGAATTGGCATTGCACACAGAAATTCAAACCATGATCTCTCAATTTGAACATACAGTACACCACCGATGTCAAGAAAACCAAATCCACCTGACAGCGACGCATCACTCAAGTGAGACGCATGCCAACAGTGCCTCGCAGCTACGAAAGATCCCCTCCACCCTCCAAAAAGACCAAAAGCTTGTACTAAAAAACCCGCTGGTACTAAAAACGCGCTTGTACTAAAAACCTTCCGCCATTGATGTCGACATTTCAAAAGCAAAATGCAAGATTCAACACATACCAGCACACGAAACATTCACTCGACGAGCAAAAAGCCACTGCACTCACCGCATTGACGGTGCGCTCTTGCAAAAGCTAAGTAGAACCAAAATCTCTCAACTAAACTCCTTTTTCGCCACTCAACCAAGGTCCGAATCACGCCTCAGTATCACGTCTCGTTAATCATGGTACTACTCCCATGGCCACCAGCTGATGCTGCCCTTGAAGCTCATGAGACATGGAAGAATGATGCAACGCGTATATGGTCGATCCGTCTGGCCATCGCCAACATGCTGCTCTGCCAGAAGCCAACAGCAAAATGCAAGATTCAAACACATAACCAGCACACAAAAAATTCATTCGACCAGCAAAAAAGCCACTGCACTCACCGCATTGACGGTGCGCTCTTGCAAAAGCTAAGTACAACCAAAATCTCTCAACTAAACTCCTTCTTCGCCACTCAACCAAGGTCCGAATCACGCCTCAGTATCACGTCTCGTTAATCATGGTACTACATCGACATTTCAAAAGCAAAATGCAAGATTCTAACACATACTAGCACACAAAACATTCACTCGACGAGCAAAAAGCCACTGCACTCACCCCATTGACGGTGCGCTCTTGCAAAGCTAAGTACAACCAAAATCTCTCAACTAAACTCCTTCTTCGCCACTCAACCAAGGTCCGAATCACGCCTCAGTATCACGTCTCATTAATCATGGTACACAAAACATTTACTCGACCAGCAAAAAGCCACTGCACTCACCACATTGACGGTGCGCTCTTTTGCAAAGCTAAGTAAGCTTACAACCAAAATCTCTCAACTAAACTCCTTCGCCGCTCAACCAAGGTCCGAATCACGTCTCAGTATCACGTCTCGTTAATCATGGTGCTACTCCCATGGCCACCAGCTGATGCCGTTGAAGCTCATGAGAAATGGAAGAAGAATGAAGCAACGAGCACAGAGTCGGTCCGTGTCGCCATCGCCAACATGCTGTTCTGCCAAAAGGCAAGAGAGGCAGCAGCTCATGAGGTTGGAGAGGAAGCATGGCGAGCCAGGAGGATGTCATGGTGCGGGTCCATCAGTGTGTCGAGTGCGCAGATTCAAATGCAGACTTGGTCGTCGCAAGTCCCTGCAGGGGCAGGCAGCGGAGATTTTGACGTGAGAAAGAGGGCGGGGTTTGGCGGGGGCGGGGGGGAGTCACATGTTGCGAGGGCGCTCTTCTGCAAGGGCAACTGTCCGGGATGATTGCGTGCGAGAGCGACAGCCGTGTCAGGGACTGAGTGACTAGTAAGTTAGTGCACTAGTGACTAGTGGGCCCGGTGGGCCCGGTTTAGACTAGCGACCGGTCAAAAAATTCTTGAATGTAATTGGTTGGTTTCAACCGCTGCAAGGTTTAGATGGAGGGTTTGTTCAAACTAAGGGTTTGTTCAATGCTTATACATCCATTTTCACCAACCAATATAGTGCACTAGTAACTAGTGGGCCCGGTTTAGACTAGAGATTAGCCGAAAATTTCTCAAATGTAATTGGTTGAAATTTGGCATGGGTTTTGACTGTTGTAAGGTTTAGATTGAAGGTCTGTTCAATACATTTACATCCATCTTCACCAACTAATATTGCCACGTTAGCGGCCAAGATAGTGAAATTTTTGGAGCTTGCTCCAAGGGTGGTACCAAATTTGTTTGACAAAGGCACATTCTTGGATGACACACGATTACACAGAAAAGCTTCTAGCGGGCAAAACACCAGACAAGGTGCTGATTTTTGTGTCTTGGTTGGTCGCTAGTTTGAACTAGGCCGGCTTGATTTAGATTAGCGACCGGCCAAAAAATTCTTGAATGTGATTGGTTGAAACTTGGGTTTTGACTGCTGCAGGGTTCAGATTGAGGGTTTGTTCAATACTTTTACATCCATCTTCACCAACTAATATTATCACATTAGCGGCCAAGATAGTAAAAAATTTGGGGCTTACTCCAAGGGTGGTACCAAATTTGTCCAACAAAGACACACTCTTAGATGACACACAATTACACGGAAAAAATCCTATTGAATGAAACAACGGACAGGATGCCAATTTCAGTCTCTCGACTGGTTGCTAGTCTGAACCGGACCTAAGCTTAGGGTGGGTGGGGATCTTTCCCAGTCGGCCCTTGCAGCTTCTGAGTTCTGAGTGCGTGACCCACACCCTCTGTTGAGTCTGTTCCTCATCCCCTCCCCCCCCAATCCCTTTTTCAACTCATTAAATGCTAAAGTATCCGTTTTTCTAAAATCTACGTAACCATATTCAGGAGCAGAGTTTGGAAGTTTCTCGCGCTAAAATCTCAGGCCTACAATGTTCTGACGTTGCCAGGAGCTGAAAGTTCAACGAATAGGTTCTAAACAGGGTTATTTTTTTGGTTTTATGACCAATGGCTATAAGGTAGGAGCACCCATTACAGTATCAACATTGTATCTAATGACGTCACTCTCTACACACGGTAGTCATTTTAGAACTTAAATTTAGGTACATTATAGATAGCTTATTGTTGTCGACTAAATGATAAGTCATTTATGGTGTACTTAGATTTAAGTTCTAAAATGACTACCATGTGTAAAGAGAGACGTCATTAGTTACAATGTTGGTAATAGGTATTCTTACCTTATGGTGTTTTTTAAAAATGGTTTGTAGCTTGCACGCTCCATCCTATTTTTGATTGGGGTTGAGATGGCCTCCATGCATGGATTTTTGCATCATCATGGGATTTTTTTTGTAGGTAAAAAGCATTTATTGGTCTTTTTTTGGAAAGATCCAAATAATCATTGGCATTACTTAATTATTGCTTGGAATTGGATTAGGTTAAACCTCAAATAATTTTAAAATGATGGCATCAATTTTCAATTTGATAAGAACTTTATGAAAGCTTAGGTTGCAATACAATTTTCATTATTGCAATTCGGCATTTTTTGAAATTTTTTCCCCCTTTTTTTTCTTTAGGCTTGAAGCTCACCTTCTTTTTTTTGAGGCAATTGGGCCTTAAATTGCCCAAAAGAAACTAAGGTTTTAGAGGATGAGGAAACCACCATTCACAAAGTGAATAAGGTAGGTTGCTCAAATTGTGTCCTCTCACAGATAATGCTTCCCATAAGTAACCCACGAATGGATATAAGTTGGTTCTTGAATGTACCCTCCTGAAACCCTCAAGGCCCAAGGGGACCAAAACTATACCTCCTTGTTTGTAATTTGGGATGCCTAAATTCTTCATGATTAATTACAATGATCTTTTTTTTAAAGTTCTTGTTGAAGTCTTGTTTTAGTATCAAAAGTCTGATTTTGAAAATGATTGATTATGATTTTTCTATTCAAGATAAGGTGCAAGGGTGTCCATTGCAAATCTTCACTTTCTAGTGTTGAGAGCTCTTGGAAATGAGCCTAAAGTACAATAGAACTTGGAGAAACAATCACATTAGAAACTTAATTTTAAAAGTTATAGAGTATATTTTATGAAGCCATAAATTGATTAGGGTTACACATGTTGTACTTTACATACTCATATTTTTTTGGTATCCTCAATTTTTAAATTTGAGATGTGAAAAGAGGATTGAAAGACTTCAAATCACTTTCATAGTTTTGAAACCCTCTTGATCAAATGTTATAATCTTTCAATCCATAAGTGATATTGTTGTGTTTTCTGTTTCTATGTGATCTCTAACATATCTAGTTTGAATTTGTATGGTTACAATTTTAAAAAGGTTGATGCAACTTATCAAAATGTTGACATTTTGTTCATCCAAGAACACATTCTGAGATACTTGAGAAAGTGCATGGGCTTTGAGGGGTTAAGTCTTAAAAGAAAAACTATCTTTCATTGCAAGAGCCAATTGTACTCCTTGATTCCACCTCATTTTTTTATAAATTATAGGGGAATAGTTTATGAAAAACCTAGAATCACAAATAGGTGCACTACTACCAAAAACTTTAAAAATTCATCAACAATTCAATAATGCTTCAAAAAACATGAAAAAAAATTGTGTTACATTTAGCATCCATTTCTTTGTCTGAAAATTAAACAAAAAATCTTTGTGTCTTGGAAAGGCCATGAAAAAGCAGATCAACCCTAAAACTGTCGCTTCTTGAGCTACCTACCATACCCCATTTAGGAAGACCTTTGAAGATCAGTGGCTCAAACCTGGTTTGTCCCAATTTCCTGATTTCAAGTGGTTTTTCTTGGGGACGCACTTTTTCATATATATAATTATAGTATAACACATTACGATTAAACTATTTAAGAAAAAAAAATCTAGTTTTTGCCCAGGAACTTCAAATTTCAACTAATTTTTTATTGTTTCACGTGGTTATCTTTGTATTGATAGCCGGTTTTTGAATACAACTTGGAAAAGTCAAAGAGAGGACCAACAACAAGTTGGAAGAAAGAATTGTAGATTTTGTAATCTTGTAAAACACCAAAGCAAATAGGGTTTATGGAAAACAAGCTATAATGTTAGAGGCTTTGAGGTTGGTTCCAAAAGTCCAAGTGGCACCAATTCAACCCAATGATCACTTGGGATTTGGAAACCAAGTTTTGACATTGTAGTTTGTTTTTTGAAATTCCATCTTTCAACTAGTAAATAAGGTGTGGAATTTTATTTGATGTGTCAAAAAGTTGCATATAAATGCCATACAATAGAACTCCTCTAAACTAATATCCTCTAAATTGATATCCTCTATAATTTAATATTTAACACAAATCTCAAAGTCAAACCATACGTTAGTCATAAACCAAAACAATTAATTCAATAGTAGTAATGCTCCTTGGTGCTATCCTGCCACTAGTAACCTCAAGGTTACTTCACTTACACTTCCACATAATTAACTAATAAATTACTTAAACTAATCTAATTCTTGGAATCCCAACCATATCAGTTTAGAGGAGTTCTACTATAATAAGGAGTTCAATGAAAGCAAAAAAAAATTTACAATATATCCTTAAAAATTCTAAATTTTCAAATGCTTTGTTAATGTTATGTTTGCTTGCAATATTGTATTGACATTGTGTTGTAGAGTTCCATTCAATGACGTGCATTTGGACACCTCATTTATGAGATGAGAGAGGCTTGGGTGTACTTTCCTAAATTCAATAAATGTCCAAAACTTTCAATAAAAAAACAAGAGTCGGTAAGCGATGCCACTAAATAGCTTCAAGTTTTGAAAGAGAAATGGAAATTAGGAATTCAAAAAGTGAGAAACATGTCCTCTTGTGCATTTAGAGCCAAGTTTATCATCCATCCAAATGTTCTTCTTATGTCAAATTTTTATCATTTATGTTGTGTATATAGATTCCAAACCTAGTGTTTTGTTTAATTTTGAACAATTGATAGTTCAAAGAATACAAGCATGTTCCACCTTACAGAATAGTTTTTCTTGCTAAGAAAAACCACTCTTCAAAATGCTTAAACTTTCTAAAAATCGAAACAAATGACAATAAATATAACTTTAGCTGTTTCAAACTTGAAGCAAATACAAATCTTATAAAAGCTAGTGAACTTCAGATCACAATTCATTTTAGAAAGATTCCTCAATAAATAAGTTACGATTTTATTGATAATCACTATTGTTACCATGGTAAATATAACAAGCATGATCTAAGGATCATAAATTACAACGTTTTTTGTGCAAAAACCATCCTTAAATTACTCTTCTGAATTACATATGTTTAACCCTTAAAGGATCAAACCCCCTTTTTTAGAAACATAGCGATTTCGAGCACGTACTTGTGATTGGATTTTTTAATATTTTAGGTTGAAAATTTAACAGAATGTGGGGACAAGGTTTATCTTTCATATGCATTAAATTTCATGACATTTGGAATTATGAGTAAAAAGTTATGGCTTGATATGTTGCTTTTTACATTTAGTAGGTAGCTTGGGCAGATTTTTTTAAATCAAAATTTTCAAAAAAAAAAAAAATTGAAATTGGTTTAGGAGATTTATGTGAATGCAAGAAGCTTCAAATCATTCCATTTTGATCAACAAGATGAAAGTTATGAGGATTTTTTGTTTGCAAGCTGTTATGGATTCTCTACTCCAAAATAATCTTTGAAGTCCTTTATTTTACTCAATTTCCAACATTTTGGAAAAAAAACAAAACAAAAGGATGTAGATTGTTTATTACAACATCATGACCATTGGGATTGGCATTTTTCATTTCCATAATTAAATTCTTAACAATTTAGTGCTTTGATCATTCTCTACTTCTTTTTACTTACTAATTTTTTTTCATATGTTATACAACTCCAAATGATTTGAGACTTTTTTGACATGTACTTTACTTAGGTGGAATAAGAAATTTAGAGGAGCACCACCCACATGGCCTTTTTTCCTAAGAAATTTCACCTTCTGAAGGGTAGGTGCCCGGTTTTTCACAAGATGTTTTTGAATATTCAAACCATTCTAACTTCCAATCCATGTGGTGGAAAACTTTGAATTTTTTTTCCACACCTTCTAAGCCATTCTTCTACAAGATCCTACGGTAGCATATGCATAAAAATGTTTTTGTTTTCAAATTTGGTTGATGCTCTAAAAATGGCAGTTTTGGAGAATTTGGATGAAATCTTTGCCTGGTCCTTTAGGGGTTAAAGAATTTGAAACTTGGACTGGTCTTCACTCTTGATGACACCAAGGGTAAGACAAAAGTACATAGAAAGCTACAGAATTTATGATGCTTAGGGTTGAACTTTCCCAACAAATCATTTGAATTGTAGGCTAGAATTACTCCCTCTCTTTTCTTCTACGATCCAAAGCCTTCTACCGAACACCTAACTTATTAGTACCACACTACTGTTGGTGATGTATACATGATGATGGGCTCCTCATTCATTATTATTGTGTATTGGGGGTGAGGTGTCGCCTCTCCAGTGGGGGTCCTTGGGAACACCTTCAGCTCTTGGAGTTCAAACATGGGAACAGTTGCTGTAATCATGGGGTTAATTGGCCCGATGTGATCACCATGGCATGATGGCATCATGTGCATTCATGGTTCTCGAGGTAGATAACTTGATAGATGACATTCCGTTACCTTTTCACATTAATTAACTTACCAGGGGTAAGGATTTTTAAAAGATTTCTGTCCAATTTAAAATCTTGTAAGGTGCAGAGTGCAAAAGGAGTCCTTTTTAGTAATGATTCTTTTTAAGATTACTTTCATTTTAAAATATTTTACAAGTGACATTAATACATTATGTGATTTAAAGTTAGGTACCGCATAATGTCCATCTATTATTTGGGCCTTATTTCTGTTTACACGGGACTGAAGTCAAAATGACAGTGTTGAGGGGCACTCTGGCCATGTTGTGTAAGCTTACTTCTGTTTATGTTTGATCTATTGAAGAATTTAGTATCGTTTCATATTTTTAAAATAAAGATGTATTCTTCATGTCAACAATTCAGTTATACACAAAAATTAGGGACTTGATATGAACGCACCCAAGGTTTGATATATGCACATCCCGGGGTAAATTTTAGATCTATACTATTAAAAATTTGAATTTGAAAATTTTGAATTTAAATTTGGACTTACAGACCTTGATTTAGTTTAGAACCATATATGACATTACAATTAAACAACACCCAATGAAAAAGCATAACTAAGGAACAAATCATTATTTTTACTTTTATTTGTAATAAAAGCTAAGCTTTTTCATTGGGTGATGTTCAATTGTAACCTCCTTTATGGTTCAAGACTAAATTAAGGTCTTTAAGTCCAAACCTAAATTCAAACTTCTCAAATTCAACTTTTTGATAGTAAAAATCTAAAATCTACCCATAGGGTGTGCATATATAAAATGCAGGGTGTGTCCATATCAATTCCCAAAATTTATGTGCAAAAGTATAGGTACATGACTACTTAGGGAACAACACTGTTGGTATAATTGATAGATTTCTTAAGAATAATTGTCGATTGTGTATTCGTATCAATTAGATCATGGGTAAATTCACTCCAACATCACCTCGAGGCACAGATAAGATAACAAGAGCCACTCAGGAAGTAACCCTTCCTTTTTTTTAAAGCTTTGCAATGGAATTTAAAAGTAATGTGGGCATTCAAATGTAAACAAAAATGTGCATGGATTTTTAGAATATTGTTAGAGCTTGTGCACAAGTATTACTTTTTCAATGCACTAGTTTTCAGAAATATTGAACAAAATGACAAAAAAAATTGTAATAGAACATGTGACTTCCTTTTCAAATTGGGCAACATCGGCAACTTAAAAAAAGGCTTGATGGATTCAAAATTGTTCACACATCCTTTCAACATACTTGTATAATTCAAAAAATTATAATGACGATAAGCACGTGAAGTGGAATTATGAGCCTTTATTAACAATTTTTTGTTGTTAGTTAGTGTCTAAAAAATAAAAAAGGCATAGCTTCAAAGGCTTCTAAGACCAAAGGAAATAATTTGCATTAATCTACTGTTTTTCATGATTGACAAAGATTACAACATAAGCTAGGTGTTCATTTTGTTAATCTTACCAAAAAAAATGGACAACTATTCTTTTGCATCCTTCAAAATATTCCTTTTCTATGATGAAATTGCTAGACCATCTTTACAAATAATTAATTTTCACCACAATTATTTGTCCAGTTGGTTTGATTTTTTTCACACATACTTTCAACACACATATGCAATGGAATCCCAAGAGTTACTAGGTATAAGAGCACACAATTTAAAGTTGCAAATTCTTGAAGTCAAATTTCTCCCATTTTGCAGAGTTCAAACATCAAAAGTTCTCACCTTTGATGTTATGATCTTTATGAATGATAATCTCTAAATACAAACTCAAATCAACATTGAAAGGATACAACCAAATGTGCAAAAGGAACGCTCCAAAATTTAATTACAAGGTGTTTTTTTGAGAGTTCACAAATTTTGGCATTTTTAGTCTCAAAATTGCCAATTGCTTTAAATATCAGCTTATACGTCAAACTAAATACCATTGGACTTGTAACTATTCTGTTGTACCTTTTGTTTGGATGCTAAAAATAAAAATTTGAATTTTTATATTGAAATGAATAATATTTTGGATAGAACATAACATTAAGAATAGAAAAAGAATAAATCTAGGATTGATTTAGGTGACTTGAAGACATTCTAAAATGGAAAATTTCATTAAAATCTTTGCTAAGAAACAAATCAAGAATTTTAGGATGTTATCAATGGTTCCTATTATCTTTTACTCATCCCTTGAAATTATTTAACATTACACATGTATCATTTGCAATATTATTCGAGAGGAGTAAAACTGTTAAATCACACTTCTAATCTACTGTGGATAGGTTAACTCAATCATTTCCTACTTCCCAATAACCGAGTCACTTGGCTACCCTCTACATTCATTCCCTTAATTAGCAAGAAAGTAGAATGAACATTGTCAAATTATAAGAAATTAAGAATTAAAAAAAAAAATCATGCCATATACAATGACATTTCAACATGCATCAACTTAAAATCTCTAAGGCAGACTTATATGTACCTGCCAAGTTGGCAAATACCAAGAGGTTTATCAAACTTGGAAAATGATATACCTATGTTGCCCAACAAAAGTGTTGTCAATCACTTTCATGTGAGTAGGGAAGGAACAAGTTATGGAGCAAATTTCCTTGGGTGTCAACAAACTCTAAAATAGGTTTAAATCCACAACTCATTGTCATCAATTTTTTTAACAAAGTTCCACATGCTCGGATTTTTTTTTGTTGAATTTAAACACGTGACGTAATGTTGGAAAACTCGTAGCAATGTCTTTCCAAGCGCATTTTGCAGTCCCATTTGAAGCAAAACCATAATTCTCAATATGTGCTAAGGAAGCTCAAACTCCATTAGGGCATTAAAACCGCCCACCTCCCCAAATCAACTCTATTAGTACATTTTTTATTCATAGCATTTCAGCAATGTACAATAAACATACATTTGAGGAGGTGGACGGTTTTAGAGCCTTATCGTTTTTCCATTTCAAAATTTTAGAACAAATTTCATAGAATTCCAAAAAATATGAAAAAACTTGGGTTAGATGCCAATTCCTCTTGTCTTTCAAGTAAAACTTACTTAAAACTATTTCAAGAAGTTCCACCTCCCCAAAATTCAATTTCAGCCCTTACATGGTCGGTTTAAAAGCCTCTGACCTTATAACATGTCACTTACTTTTGGTAACCTTTCATAGTAGGTCAATTTCAATATCCAAAGCTAGTCAAGTCAACAGGCAACCCAAACTCCTAAAAATTCATATTTCCTCCTTGAATAATGCTAATTCAATTTGCCATTTCTTCTTTAGCATATAAGGCGCACTTCCATGCATGGACTAAGGTTCACTGTTAGCTTTTAATGAATTTTACCCATATTGGCCTCACATGAAAACCAGCCCTAATAAAATATTAGAATACTTAATACATATTGTCACATCTGAGCATAGAAAAATTTAAACACCCTGCCTGGTGGTATGCCAAGGACCCCAAGCACCCCTAAAGCATGGCATGGAAATTAAAGAGTACATGGGTACCCATTTTAGAAAAAGAAATCCTTTTGTTCCAAGTACACCATTTCATGATTTTATTTTGCAAAGACAGAAAAATGCCAGCCTCTTGGTGTGACTAACTGCCAGAAACAGGTTTTTTTCTCGCCCTCCACGTCACATCAAGCCCCTCTAGCTGCCTGTACAAATGCATCAACATAAAATCTATGCTGCTAGCTCAGCCTCTCACGGATCAAGGGTACACTAGATTTTTAAACATATCAAATATATGGTATGAAATTGCACTTTAGAAGAACATTTCAATAATAGATTCAGAATCAAAGTTCACATTATGATTCATAGATTGTATTCATACAGTTGAATCTACCATTCACTACAAAAAATCATGGTTAAATTTACAAAAAGTTGATAAAGATTGTGACCTAATTTACAATATATTGAAAATTAGGTCACAATCTTTATCAACTTTTTGTGAATTCAACCATGATTTCTTTGTAGTGATTATATTTATCATTATTTTTTACAAGGCTTAATTTTGAAATTCCTCCTAAAGTTGATTGTGGATTGAAAATGAGTAGATTCTACAAGAGATTTCTTTCTTTGATTCTTCTAAATTTATAATGTCAGGTTCTAATTATGACTATTTTTAAGGATTTTTAATCTACTTTCTTTCTAGAGTTATTATAAAGATAATTTTTGAGATGAGACACAGCTATGTCTTCTCAGCTATTACGTATTTATAAACAAAAGATTTAGAAATCTATACCATACAAATTCTAAAGAACTAATACAAGAATCTAACATGATAAAGAAAAAAAAAATCCATGCACGTGGAATATGTTTCATTCACTTATCATTTAATTTTGAACGCCTTATCATTGAGGAGTTAACCCCAAAAGGACAAAGCAGCCCTTTGTGACAAGTACAATTTGGGGTATTTTTCTTGTATTTGGAGTGCATTCACAACCTTATTACATTTAAGATCAACAAAGGAGTTAGAATATACAGTGACTACCAAAGTTGTCTCAATGTTTGCTTAGATGTCAAGTCTTTTTCAATATCTCCACTATATATAAGTGGCATTTTATCCTCAATTTTTTTGTGTGTGATCCTTGTGCAATCATGATCAAGCATACCAATTTTTAGTTACTTAAAACCAAAATTCTATTTTTGGTAAATTGTTTTGTGTCAAAATCAAGAAAGTTGATTAAAACATTGGTGATGAATTTTTGAGATTTGATTGCATGGGTATGTTGGAGACATCTATACGCGCATTTTTGCTTCAAACAAAAATTTCCAAAAGAATTCTAAAAATATTTTGATTTCAGGCCAAATTTAGTAAACTTGATAATTCTTCACGGAATCTATTTTTTGGCAAAATAACTCACATGTTGTGATTATGTTTGTACCTTTAAACATGAGGATATGTTTCTTTTGCCAAAAAATAGATTCCATGAAGAATTATCAAGTTTACTAAATTTGGCCTAAAATTAAAACATTTTTAGAATTCTTTTAGATTTTTTTTGGAAAAATTTGTTTGAGGCAAAGATGTGCGTATGGATGTCTCCAACATATTCATGCAATCAAATCTCAAAAATTCATCACCAATGTTTTTTGATCAACTTTCTTGATTTTGACACAAAAAAATTTACCAAAAATAGAATTTTGGTTTTTAGTAACTGAAAATTGGTATGCTTGATCATGATTGCACAAGGATCACACACAAAAAATCTGAGGATAAAATGCCACTTATATATAGTGAAGATATTCAAAAAAAGCTTAACATCTAAGCAAACATTGAGACAATTTTGATAATCACTGTAGATCAATGTTGTTCTAGTGAGGTATTCAAGATCCCAAATTAAAACTTTTTGTTGGTAACAAATGCCAATTATATAGCACCATACATACTATGTATTATAGTAGCTCCGCCCTTTAAAGGTTAATAGTAGATAAAACCAATAGTAATGTACCTATCTATCACAATAACATTCTAGCCTACCAAAGGATCCCAGGACAGTCACTTAGTTTTTTGATTCTAGCGTAAGTTATGTATATCCTCTAAGAAATTTTTATCGGAAATTAAACACAATTTTGGAAAAAGCTTGTTAGAAAAGACTTTTCCAGAATGGGTCAGCAATGAGCTATTTAACACCTCAAGGCCCAAGTGTCCCTTTGAAGGACAAATGGATTTTGGGTATGTACATATAGTTAAACTAGTTTATGTGATTTTTTGAAATTTTTATTGAAGGTGAAAATTTCAAATAACAACAAGGGTATCTAATTTTTTCTTCTTTCTAATATTTGATAAAGAAGTTATGCAAGAATTTCCAAAATCAAAAGAGGATGTGCGGTTTGGGTAGGGCTTCTCTTTTGTAAGTGGTTGTTGACTCCAAAGAGGGTTAGCCCTCACGGACACAAGGTGTGAACACTTGGGTAAAGGGGAGTGGAATGAAAAGGGCCCATCTTGGGGGTCTCCCAATCCTCCATTCCTTTTGTCCCTTGTGAAATTTGGTACTTTAATTTTTTTAGTGGTTTGCATATTTGTTCTTTTCTTTTTTTTTCCAAATTGTAATAGCCTAAGATTCCTTGGTTTTCACCATTTGGATCAAAGTAATTCAAGTTTCTAAATTTTACATAAAGCCTCCAATTTTGCCTAGCGTATTTGCAAAGTTTATGACCTTCAGACATTCAAAGATTTTACATAATACATTGTATACCTCCAATTCATTTGAAAATTTTCCCACATATACCTAACTTGTTTTATTACATGAAGTAATCAAACCTCAACTTTGTGTAGAGCAATTTTTTGCTAGAAGAGTGGTTAAAGACTTGTGAAAATTTGGGGCAAGAAGAAAGAGTTTTTTAAATTTGGATGTCAATATCTCACTTCTCTTCATTGAAATCCACAAGTACCTACCTTAGTCTTGTCTTGGGCAAAATCCTATGGTTGAATTTTCAAAAAAAACTTCTTTCCTATCTTTTTAATGATTCCCTAAAAGTGAGAGTTGTGGTGACTTTTACAAAAAAAATGGGCTTGGGCCAGTAGGGGTTAAGCTGCAAATTATTTTATATCAAATGAGAAATTTATGAGCTTTTAAAGCAAGCATAAATCAATCAATAACTTTACTTGTAACCCTAAGATTCTTTTAATACGCCTCAAAAATCCTAAAGGTTAGCAAAAGTAAAAAATAAAAAGTAAAACGAATGTAGAGATTGTCTACATTAACCCCGAAATGCCCAAGGCACCCAATTTGGGTGTTTGCAAAACTTTGAAGGTAAATAATGTTTTGATCAAATCACAATTTTTGGTATTTTTTTTGAACATAAGTTTGTTTTGAAGTCTATTTTCAGTATCAAAAATCTGATTTTGCAAATGAGTGTTGATGATTTTCCTATTCAAGATTTTGTACAAGGGTGTCCACTGCAATCTTGAGTTTTCTAGTGTTGGAAGATCTTGAAAATGAGCCTCAAATACACTAGAGCTTGGGGAAAAATCCACATTAGAAATCCAAAAACATATAGGAGTAGATTTTGAAAACCATAAATTGGTTGAGGTTAAACATGTAATGACCTTAAACCTCATATTTTTTTGATGACCAACTTTTTAGATTTGACATGTGAAATGAGGATTAGAAGACTTCAAGTCACTTTTACAATTTTAACACCCTCATGTTCAAACATTATAATCTTTCAAACTACAAATGATATTGTTGTGTTTTCTTTTTCCATGTAATCTCTAACATGTCAAGTTTAAATTTGTACGGTTACAGTTTAAAAAAAGTTGATGAGATTTATGAAAAGGTTGGTTGATTGTGCACTTTCCTGAAAATGCCAAGAACTTCAGAAAGGCCTAGAGCATTTAGGGGTTAAACAATGCATTTAGGTTGCCTTAATAATTGTGTTGCCGTATCCTAAAAAGTTACCTCATGACTCATTGCTTGGTCACCTAAAGGAGCATGCAACTTTCTAACTACTAAGGTTTCACATGGTTTATGACCTCAAAGTCATTAATTTGATTTTCTATATTATTGTTGTTGTTACTGAGTCCTTATTGTTATTATTTTTTAATTGCAAAAACTATAATGAAAATTATTAAACTAGCAGTAAGTAACTGTATAATGTAAAATGTGAATAAACTATGACACCTCCCAAACCATACTTTTTCTATAAGAGCTTGGCAAGGACGTGCCAACTATAGGATATGCATCCACATACTTAATCGTATTACCAGCTTGGACACCCAATTGCCTAACAATCAATTAAAGTGCAAAAATATAGTAAGGCAGTTGAAAATTTAATGAATGGTTGTTTTTTGTCATGTTCACATTTAAATGTTATAATATTTAGTCATTCATTCTAGACAAACTCTATAGATACAGGTAGTTAACTACTGTATCTAATTCACATGATCAACATTTTGAGATGGCTGTTAAGTAAAGGACCCCATAATGCAAGTATACATCAATTTACAGAAAGATGAGTTAGAAGTGTGTGTGCTCCATGATATTGCAACTTTGAGCACAAATTTAATGTTCTGATCCTTTGTGTGTCATTATAACTATAGAAATTATATGACAATACTTTAAACCTCATTTTGGAACATTTGTGTTTTCTTTTCCTTTATTTTATTTGTATTTTACAAAATTTCAGCAATGAATGTGTATAATCACAAAACAAAAAAAGTACACAAGTGGTTTAAATGTGATTTTGTGCCAGAGCTAGTAATAAGGTATGATATGGTATGCATGAATGTTGCTTGAACAAAATCTTTTGCATTTTTGGTTGCCTTTATACTTGTGAATGTAATGACAAAAATTGCGGAATGGTGTCACTTTGCACAACATCACTTTTGCCACCATAAAGGACATGTGGCAATATTTTCTTCAAGCAATATTTTTGCACGTCAAGGGCCTCACGCACAAGCAGTCTCATTTTTGGGCCACTAATTACTTAGGTCCAGCCTTTAAAGGTGGGGGAATGTTGTCAATTTGGACATGTCAATTTAGGCATTTTTTTTTCATTTTGGACATTTTCCTACAAATTTAGACAAGTTTAGTCAATTTGGATACTATTTCCTTGTAGTGCTAGTTCTCAATAGCTTAAGCATGAGAATGTCCTTGCATAATGCCCTTAGAGCAACCTCAATAATTGTGCCATGTAGATGCAAAAACTGTAAGATGGGGGTGGACAATGAAATAAGGGACCCAATGGGATTTGTAATTAGTGCTTTTGATTGCGGTGCATGCCAATTGAGAGCCTTGAAGCAATATTTTACAACTTGTTGCTACGTACACTAAGTGAAGCAAAAAGTGTGATCAACAACATTGTGATAACAAGTAGGCCCAATTCCCAATACTTTTAGGGTATTGCATTGTTAATTGCCTAAATGAGCACCACAAATTCCTTGTTTGGCAATTTTACCATTGGGTCCCTCACACTATGACCGGCCAAGTCAAGAGGCCCTCAAATTGAGTGGCCAAAATTTGCCGAGAGGCCAAGAAAATCTGTTGAAAATAGACAATAAATGCTGAAACTGACAATAATAAATGTTGAAATTGATGGCCTCTCGCCCATAGTTTTGGTTTTCATTTTTGCTAAACCCAAACTTCCCTTTCAAAAACTATCAACCTTAGATGATAAAGTGCTACCATGTAGGCAAATGGTGGATGACGGCCTTTGGAGTTTGACCTTTAGTGTGAAGGCTTGAACAGCCAGACTCTTAATTTCGTGCAATCTAATTGGTACAGACTGACGGCCTCTCAACTTTCGGCCATAGTGTGAAGCTGCCCTAAACATCTTACTCAACGCTCACATATTGCACAGCCATTGAGGTTGCTCTTACCCTACACATAAAGTGGGCACAACACCCATCACCTTTTGGTGTTTATTGTGACCATCTTAGAAAGCAGGCACCTGCAGTTTGCAGTAAGCTTATTGAGTGAAAAATCTAGCACGGAATGGTACAAGGCGGCGTCTACAGTGCCATGGTAGCCGAGCATGGTTGAAGGGTGAGGGTACTCAGTGCAATCCATACACTGAATATTGCATTTAGGTTGCCTTACAATTAGGTTGCCTTACCATGGTGAGTTACCTCATGACTCATCACTTGGTCACTTGGAAGCCTATGTAACTCATTAAATATTTAGAATTCACATGGTTTATGATTTGAAAGTTATTAATTTGTCTTTTTTTAGCTTCATAGTTGTTGATAGGCCTTCTAAAAATGGTTTGCTGCAGCAATTTTTGATGAAAAATACTGTAGCAGCGGAAAACATTTAAATAGTGTGAAATGTTGAGAAATTAGAGCGGGGCAACCTAAACGCAATATTTTGTGTAGCTTATATGGAATGGAAGGTAATGTATGCCTTCTTTTAGGGAGAAATTTTGACTTCATCTACTAAAATTGGACAACGCTCTTTGGCAAGCATAAAATGGTGAGCAATGAGTTGGGAACTCAAGATTCTACTAGCAAGAACAAATTCTCAACTCAAAATCAATGGAACCAAAAAATAACATTTTTTTCAAGATATGATAGTTTAAAATGCACAATTATAGGACCCTAGGTACATAGTTATTGGTGGAATTTTTTATTTTGACTAAAAATTATAGCTCATGGCCCACATTTCCTTGCCCGTGAAATAGCATTCCTAGCTAAAATTTGGCTCTTGGCATTTTTCATTTTCAATAAGTGTTTCACAGGCATGCACTAGTTATTTCTCATAAATTTCTATATTTAATGTGCATCATATTATAACAAGTTCAAGTACCTGTTGTACCAATGGAGGCAACAACTTGATTCAAAATAAATCCTTAGTGTAAACCACTTTACGCATGTACCTCTCTCTCCCCAGTTAATTGGTCACTAGAAGTTATACCGCAACTCTCTCTCTCTCTTTAGAATGAGCAGCTTCACCAAAACCCTAACTTAGAGGGATTCTTTTATATATATTATATATATATATATATATATATATATATATATATATGAGTAGACTCATGCACCCGTCATTCCGGCGGAAGGCTATTGGGCCACCCCATGCTCATAAAAAATATTCCATGGGATAATATAAACTCAAATTCAGTTTTAGATTCAAATCAATTTGCCTCTTCATCTCCCTCCCCACCCCTTTATATGTGAATTCCAAATTCAAGTTGGAAAAAATGCAATGGATTCCACCAAAGATGTCCTTTCACACACAACGCCCATGTTCATCACTTTGCCCCTTGGCCCTCGGTCAATCACAAACTTTTCACTTCACTACTTTGCCATCAACCAATCACAAATTTTTAAATCATACTTTGCTTGCAACTACCCAACTAAAAGAGATAAGACTATTATAAAGATAAGATATATTGAAAAACTGGCTGCATTTCTGTCCAATGATTTTCCAGTTTCAATCTTTTCCAACAACTTCTTCCGGCTGACATGAGTGATATCATGCCAAATGCCGGTTCTCCCCGAACCCTGGTTTGCCCCCTTTGGCTCTGACACCCTAACAGACTGCAGTGCAATTGTTTTGTTGGGGGCAGGCCCCCCTTGACTATTGGGCACAAGGATTTTGCCAAAGACTTTGTGTCGATTGTACATTGCAATCAGGCTCTTGGGGTCTGCAATTAGGTTTGTGATTCCAATGGGAATGAAGACTTCTTAATAAATACAGTTTTTTTTTATGGACCCGAAATCAATTATGGGAGGAAATAGACGTTAGAGAATTTTGACCCTCCTAATATCCTAATAGAATAGTTTTTAGTCAACAATATTTTTATGTAGTACTCCCTCTGTCCCAATATAAAGCTTCTCCATGAGGGATTAACTGTATTTTTAGTCATTATGCTAGTGATAAATGTATTTTAGAATCAATATACCACCTATCAAATATGTGCAAAATCTCAAGTTTTTATGTTGCCATTTAGACACTCAAATTTCAAGTAAAAAGTACCATATTTGTGCATAGGTTGTGAAGGCTGTTGGTTCCTCATTATTTTAATCTTTGTGCTAGTGACAAATGCACTCTAGAATCAATATACCACCCACCAAATATGTGTAAAATCTCCAATCTTCAATGTTGATGTTTGGGCACCCAAATTCCATGCAAAAAGTACCATATTTTTACATGTTGCTAGCTCCTCATTATTGATGATTTAAAGATTATTAGCAACAATGATACCTCATATGGGCAAGGCCAAGCTTGTTAGGAGAGGAATGCTCTTTAATTGCTTAACTTGCCCCCATGAGATCATTGGACATGACAAACGCTTTTTCAATAGTTAAAATTAGCAAAAGGGAGCCTTTTAGTGGGACAAGAACTATGCCTAATTTGGAGTTTTATATTGGGAGAGAGGGAGTAGAATTTCCCAAATAGTTAGGATTGTTGATTGGCAAAAATACCAAGGATTTGAGTGGGTTTGGATGAGGGATTTGAATTTGGGACATGGGTTACATACAGAGCAATGCCGCTTGAGGAGGGGATTGTGGGAAAAAAGGGCCAACAAGAAGGGTAGAGCCCAACAAGGAGGTACTTTTTTCCCGCAATGCCCGACGACAACAACATTGCCCGGCGTAAACGACCGATGGGCAATGCCCAATGGGAAATGCCCAATGGGATGAATGTTGTGACATGGGAGCAGGATGAGAACTTTTCAAGATGACAAAAACATAATCCCCGATCACGCGGGCAAAAACTTGTAGTTGTCCAAGTTGCGGCACAGAACCCGCCCAAGATATGAAAGGGGGATTTGCCAACGGTGGTTCACAACGTTGGGGGTTGGAGGTGGTGTACTAGTGTTGGCAGTTTAGGGTTAGGGACTCTTTGCTCTTGCTCTTTTATTCACCGCTTGCTTGTGTGTTTGCTTTGTTTCCTTGCTCTTATATTCACCTCTCTTGCATGTTTACACCTCTCAAGTGAGATCTTCTTGACCCTATTTTTAAGTCTCTAACACTACAATAAAAAACTCTCCAAATTGACATGTCTAAGTTGACTAAATGTGTTTAAATTAACAAAAAAATCTCCAAACTAACACAAAAACATTTGAATTGTCACGTTTGAATTGACCAAAAATGTCCAAATTGACATTATTCCTTCGGCCGTGAATAAAATCTAACCACTGAAGCCTTTGAACCATGGACAACAAACTTTGTACATATCTTTCATATAGATGGAGTTTGTTGCAAGAATTGGTAGTTGAGTCTTTGTAACCAGCATTGCCACAATACCATAATCGTGCTTCTCTGTTCCTGTGAATAGCTTCTGCCGTTCTTAACCCCTAACGCGGGGCTGGTAAGTGGCCACCATTATAATATTGTTTTCAAAAGTTGCAGGAGTTAATAGTGCATGTTGCTCTCACAAAAATTGCAACAAGGGTAACATGAGACCTAACACCATGTCTATGAATCTTCTCACAAATTAACTAACCTAAAAAATGTGTACATTTGGTGAGGTTGTTTTTGCCTTCCATGATAAGGTAGTATGCTATAATTGCAACCCTCACATTTAAAACATTCCATAGCCAATCCAAAAATGGATATGAGATGCTTTATGAAAAACCTAGAGTCACAGATATGTGTCTACTACAAAAAACTTTGAAAATTCATCAACAATTCAATAATGCTTCAAAAAGTATGTAAAAATTTGGATTACATTTAGCATCCATTTCTCTTTGACGGAAAATTAGGCAGAAAATCTTCATGTCTTGGAAAGCCCATGAAAATCCAGAACAGCCCTTAAAGTGACGGTTTTAGAGCGACTACCTTAGACTATATTTCCATAATCATTTCTTCAAAAAAACCAAATGAGAAACGATTTTTCTCCATCCTACAGAGATTTTTAAAAAAAAAATCTAGCGGACAAAACCCGTCCACCTCGGCATTCATGGGTTAAGGAAACTCATTCTTACATAAAAAAGAATAGCTCTACAATATACGAAGATTCGAGGGCACAACAATTGTATGATTCTGTATAACATACAGTGAATTTCAAGTAAACATGCGCATGTCTAAGGACACAGCAAAAATTGCGCATGTAGACATATTATCGTTCCACCAATACTACCAATCCAGCTACTAAGAAAAGAAGAGAACTGTTCATTACGTTTCACAGAGAATTCAAGGCCTTCACAGATACTTCACAATTATCCAAATCAGTTGGCAAGAATTTCCAGAAGAGTAATCCCAAAAATGTTGGATCCAGAGCGCTTACGGGATCAGAATATTTACATACATTCCTCATGATCTTAGTCTAAGTCACAAGAATGTAAACAAATACTTCAATGCCATCGGGACAGTAGGGACTACAGTTTTGGGTTGTTACACTCATTCAACTCACATCATGTACAACATAATGAGTGGGACACTGACAGAGTCTATATGTGCTCACAATATGACACACCCTGTAAGAGATGGTAAATTTTCGAAAGTTACGATTGAAAAGGGGCGTGGAATAGTGGAAGGGCTCAGATAGACTGCCTAGTATTTCTGAAGTATAGAATGTTAAGCACAAAACATTACTATCTGAACCAAGAGTAACGCCACTTCTTAAAAAGAGTATCTTTATTCAAACATAATCGTCTCCATCTTCGCCACCTACTTTTAGGTGCAAATGCTTCTCACGTTTATGAAATTCAGTAGTTCCCTTCCCACTACCTGTAACACCTACCTTGCCCTTGGGATCGTCTGGTGACTTGAAAATGCTCTCCCTTTTGCGCCCAGTAAAGAAACCCGTTTGCTGCTAGAAAAACACACAATGAGCTACATTAGAAAAGGGCAGTATCTGTCAAATAAACACATTCCAGGATCCTACACCATAAGTAAGCTCTTTGCAACGATTACCTTTGTATTTCTCCGAAAACGAAGATTTCCTTCTGTTTAGTTCATCCCAGAAATAGACTGGAACGTAAGGATTAAAGTGTACTCATACTGACAAGGAAGACATTGTAGCTGCTACAGAATGAAATGGTACTGACCTTTTTGGTTTTCCCTTTAGAAGTAGTCTGAAATTGCTGCCAAGCATTTTGACGCTTGTTCTGTGTCAGCTCCATCTGCTCAAGTCTTGCCTTCGACTTGAAAGCATGGATCTTTTTCTTTTTTGCTGCTCTCTGCAAGGAAAACACAAACTCTTAAGCTACTTTTCTCTACTCACAAATTGGTGTACGTAAGCATGAAAGCATTGTTAACCTCACTTTAACAAATTACTAAACCGTTGAACTAAGTAACACTTACCACATCCTCGGAATCCTCGGGTTTGATTCGCAACTTTGGGGGCAAGTCCCTCGGGATAGCCTCTATATCTGCGGCTGCTAAAATCTTTTCCTTTAAAGCAAGCTTAGTAAGATTAGCTTCTTGCTCAGCATCGAACATGGGATCCACATTTGAATTCTCAGGTGCCGGAACTCCACCAAGCATTTGATCTAAAATTTCCGCATCACCGTCTGGGATGTTTAATTCCCTTACATTCGAAGCATCTACCTGCAGAAGACAAATCAAAGTTTCAGTACCAGGCTATTAAATCATAAGAAAAGTACAAAAATAAGCAGAGCACCACCGAATCACCAGAACATTAAAAAAATTAAAAAATAAAAAAGACCACACACCTCTTCTTTGTTGCCCCATTCATCGTAGACGACGAAGTAGCCTCCTGGAGTAACCGCCTCCACTGTGGCTTTATACCTGCATAACGTCCCAAAAGTGACATATGAGCAATTTAGAACAACTACTACATCTTCCAAAACAAAATCACTCCTTTTTCCAAAGCCTGATAGCTAACCAAACGACGAAACTAAAAGCAGCAAGGAGGCACTGCAAAGTACGACAAATAAATAAATAAAACATTAAGATCGCCAAATTATACAAAAAGTCAGACCTCACAAGCCAACAAGAATATATACATGCATGTTCTTCCGCACAAGATGACGAACTAGCTCTAAAATCGCAAAAGGTAACAAGAATGAACTCCGCCAATAGAAAAATCATCTACCATTCTCCATCTTCACTCCATATGGCTTGAACATTAGTCCCAACTGGAAGTCTCGCGGGAATATTATGTGTCGTGTCCTGCATCGAGAAACATGCCAATGCATAATCAGAGGACTTTTCTGATTGTAATCGAAAAAGAGAGCGCTCCCTGGATGTCGGAAACATTAAACCAATGAACGTCCACTGCCAAGGTTTCTATTTTTCAAAGCTTGCGTGATCAGACTTAAGTCCCAACAATCCATGCCACAAGCTCAGAATTAAACCAAATTGCATTACCTGATGCGGTTTGTAAATAGCAGAAGGATGAAGTGGAGGCCTCTGTGTACTAACAGCCGCAGCTTCACGCTGTTCCTGCTCCGCATCCTCTTTGGCTTGCTGAGCTTCATTGAGCAGGTCGTAGGTCAACTCTAAGACCTGCAAGAAGCCAGATTAACTGGCAGATCAATGTGTTGAATAAACCATGAGGGGAAAGGAAAGGGCAACACCAACAAGACCTAAACTTTACAGATATTAGAGCGACTGAAATTTTAATGATTCAATTGCTGTATACTTGCAGGAAGTCGATGGAACATCCATTTTATTAGGGAAAATATCAAAAATGCCCCTCAGTTCTTTCAAAATATCAAATATACCCCTACTATTTGAAATATCAAAAGTACCCCTGGCTTTATGTAGAAACATCAAATATACCCTTGTATTATTTGAATTGTAAGAAATATCCCTAACTCTCTAATGATATTCTCAAAGATAACTAGGGGTATAATTGATATTCCTACACAAAACCAGGGGTCTTTTTTTATATTTCAAATAATACAGGGTATATTTGATATTTTGAAAGAATTGAGGAGTATTTTTGATATGGGAATTGATATGTACACACCGGGGAGTTGATATTTATACACCCCCTTGGGAGGTAAATTATAGATTTCTACCATCAAAAATCTGAATTTGAGAAATTTGAATTCAGATTTGGACTTACAGACCATGATTTTGTCTAGAACCATAAAATAGGTTGCAATTGAACAACACCCCCATGAAAAAGCTTAGCTAGGGGAAAAAGTGTTACTTTTACTTTTGTTTGTAAAAGAAGATAAGTTTTTTCATTGGGTGTTGTTCAATTGCAACCTTTTTATGGTTCTAGACTAAACCATGGTCTGTAAGTCCAAATCTGAATTCAAAAATCTCAAATTCAAATTTTTGATGGTAGAAATCTATAATTTACCTCCCAGGGGGGTGTGCAAATATCAACCCCCCAGTGTGCACATATCAATTCCCTTTTGATATTTTCCCTTTTTATTTTACGTCCATCGCAGCAAAGTAAGTGTAAGAAGAAAATCCCGACCACTGGTATCGAATGCCAATAGGGCATAAACCACCTCACCTTGCAAAGCAACTCCGACAAAGGTCCTCTCTCGCATGCAGCGAAGTCGTGCTGCCCTGCTTGAACAACATTGATGATCCTTAGGACAGTTCCAAACCCTAGCTAACTAACTAACTAACACACTCACTACAGACTTCTCCCTCCTCGGTCTGTCCGTCCGTCCGTCTTCCTTACACACTGACGCTGTATAGAAACCCTACTGTGCCAGCATATTCTAATTATTTACAAGCATCGCTACTACACTCACAGGGGCTTTGAATATTTCATACTTACCTCAGTCAGACCTTTCGCCATCTCTTGATACTCGCCATTTCCAGGCTCCGCCACAAGCAATTCCTTCACCTGCGCTCCACACACCGAACCCTGAAACTGTCATCCTCGATTCTCTTCATAACAAACGCCAACTTTTTTACTGTTAACCAAACTTCGCAACTTAAAACATGAAAAAATGAATAAGGAATATGCACTTACTTGTTGAAGCTGCTCTTTGTAAGTGGAGAGATTAGCCTTCAACTCCTCGATGTCTTGTAGGCTCATCTTGTCACCAAAACCAGCCAAAAAAAATCGAGAATATGCTTCGCCGAAATACGCGACGGCTTCAATCGACAAGACGTGATTATTCTCTAAGAGAGTGAAAAAACTCGGAGGTTTAGCTGCAAGCAAAGCTGCGATTTGAGAGTGCTCGTCGACAAGTGAATTGAAAACAATCGGGAGAGAGAGACGGAGGCTGAAGTTGAGAGGAGAGCGAGAGGAGGCCCGTTCCAAATGGAATCGTCGTTCTGCTATTTTTACTTTTAGTAGAAACTATTACTACTTTTATCGTGCATAATAATTCTTATTTGGTATATATGCAGAAAGATAGTCTTGACTTAACCCTTAAACGTTCATAGGGCATAGTATATATGCTGTCGTATAATTGTCATTTGCTACCGATAAGAAATTTTAATTTGGGATCTCAAGTAGTTCACTAGAATCGTATTGATCTATTCTCCAATTTTTTTGTTGGTTTCAAATGTAATAGAGGTGTGGATCCATTCCAAATATAAGAAAAATACCCCGTATTGTACTGGTCGCAAAGGGCCTTTTGGTTGTTTAAGGGTTAATATAGATGAACACATAGTCATTGTACATACATGAATGATTTTACATGAAAATAAAATAAAATTGCTATTTTTAAAAACACGTGTTTTAATTTTAGAAAGATAATTAGCAGTTGACGCTTGCTACGCTACATATATATTCACCATTAGAATTTTATTAGGATTTTTATATGTTAGATAGAATGCAAAGTAAGAGTTTTAGTAAGTCTTCAAACTTATGTGAGAGTGGAGCTGTGATATTACAGAGGTCAATATCATGTATCTATGATGTCACGTAGAATGGAGATGTGATATTAAAAAGTCAAGATGTGATTTTACAAAGGTAAATGTGATTTTAGTAATATGATAGTAGAGTTGGAAGAAGATTTGTGACTCTGAAAAAAAAATCTTCATAGAAAAGTGAACATGCAAATATAAGGAATGAAACAAAGATATAATTGCCTTAATTGCTATAAGTAGACAAATTAACCACATGTGGTTTGATGTATTTTTGGCAATTATTTTTCAAAACAAAGAAGAATTCTTGTTTTCCCTTACTTTTTGGGATGTTAATCCTTGAACATCATGGCCGGTCACCGTGGTTGCACTAACACAGTGTATACCCTGCAGATGATTTTCATCCGCCTCGTCGTTAAAGATTAATCAAATTTTCTTGTAAATGCTGTGAAAATTTGCAACTCTTAATGCATGTTTTTTGGTTACATATCAAAATAATATGAGACTACCTTCTTCTTTGCTACCTGATCTTTACAAAAGTAAATATTGGTACGGGTGTTTTATATTTTAATTTTACCATTAACCCCTAAGAACCAATTACTCAAATATAAAATCATTGAATTAATGATAGTGGATCTCATGCATGTAGATATTTTATAGTTTTGTTCAGCATTTATCATAAGTTTATTCAATTGGTTTTATAATTTTTGTTTAATATAGAATTTCAAAAATTTCTTTGCAAATATTCTTTGTTTGAAAGAACAAAAGCATGTTTCAAAATCAATTTGTCATTTTCAATTACAAATGATGGTCAAATGACTTCAAAGGATGAGTAAGATAAATCTTGAAAGAATTATCACAATTAACCTGTAAAGGATCGCAACCTTTATTTTGTCAAAAGACACTCAAAACTGTCATTTTTATGGCAAAGAGTTAAAAAGTTTTAATATTGGTCTTTTGCATATTTAACTATAGGATCTTGTATTAGACTAGTACAAGAATGTGTAGAATGAATTTCAAAAACTTTGATTGTACATATTGCAAGATATTTGTGTTTAAAGTGTAAAAAACAAACTTTTTTGAACATTGCATGAGTAGATTATTCAACTTTGAACTTTTTTAACTTAAAACTTTTGCACCAAAGATTTTGGGAGTTTCAATCCTTATGGTGGGAAGTTGAGTTGAGAATTTTGAGAAAAAATTGAAACAAAAAATACTTAATTTTCATTCTTAAAAGAAATTAGGTAGAAGAAAGTATAAGATTGAACAAAAACTTAAATTGTTAATAACCTTGTAATGGAATTGAAACACAATAATCCCAATGGGAAGATTGTTCTAGCAAGAATACTTTACCCTTTCCAACAATTTCTTTTGAATTTTTTTTGAAATTGCATTCAAAAATGAACTTTCAAAGTTATTTTTTCAAGGAGGTGCTTAAATTGCCCAAAAACAAGATTGTCCATAACTTTCTCATAACTAGTCCAAATGGAATGAATCAAAGCTTCAAGTGTAGACAAAAACATAATCTATAAGAAAACGAAAAAGGAAATCAAGTTTTTGTAAAATATTTTTGCTACCCAGACTCCCTAAATTTGTGCTTATTTGGGCATAACTTTTGCTCATGGGCATATATTGAAATAGAAATTGTATTCCTCAAAAGCTAATGTGTTTTTTTAATCTTCAAGAAAAATTTCAAAAAATCAAGACAAAAATTGAGATTGTGGATACTTGCCCAAAATCCCATTTATCCCCGAAAGGGACAATGGTCCTTTAGGGGTTAACCCTTCAACGTTGATAGGGACAAAAATCATCTCCGGGGATACATGGGGGCCCGTGTACCTACGGTGACCCACCCCGGAGCTTAAGGGTTAAGTGTTAACGTTTCATATGTGATAGAATTTTTTTTCATAAGAATCATGAATTTCCTTCTCATAGTTGATCTGACAAGGATCATGATTTCAATTTTTGAATTTTTGTAACAAATGAAAGTGAGATTAATGGTAGATTCAACCATATGGATATGATTTAAGGATTATAGCCTAAATATATTTTTCAAATATCTGTCATTAAATATTCTTCTAGATTACATTTTATAATACATCTTCACATTCAAAAAAATCTAAAGTATCTCAAGGATTACACTTGAAACTATAGTTTATTGATGATTTAATTTATAATAAAAGGATTGGAACTAATCATTACTAAATATTTAACATAAGCCTTACTTCCTTTTGGTGCATAAAATGTAAAGAGTTGCATTGGTTGAGAAGTGAGGCATTCTAGCAAAGTTTTATAAGAGAAAGAAATGATTACGAAGGTTACCAAGGAAGCCAAACCTTCAAGGCTAAGTCACTAATTGCATAGGAAACACTTTTTGGGAACCAATTGATATTTGATTTAAGCTTAGAGCAACATATATTCAAAAAGTATATGCATGGTCATCTTTGTCCTTGTCGTAGAACTAACCAGAATCCAAATTTTTTGAAACAAATGCTACTTTTATACAACTTCAAGGGTATTAAAGCTTAGCGTCAACTTATAAGGTAGAAGCACCTAAAGCAGACACAATTCGTTTATGGACACCTACAAATGAGCCCGTTTATGATTCATCAGTTACCCAAATTAGACATGCAAGTCAACTAAAGTTGTCCACCATAATTGAGTATTGGAACACAAATTGTGTAGGTGGTAGCATGTGGTTGGGTCTTTTTGATGTCACATTTGCATTTCAATACAAGCAATTCAATGAGGGTCTAATGTCCACAATAAGTGTGTCTAGGAAATTACCTTCAACAATTTGTAATTTATTCATACGATCTCAGAAAATTCCAAAAACAAATTTTCAGCACTTGATGTAACAAAAGTGTCCGATTGGTGCTCCTACCTTAGCAATTCAAAGATATGCAGAGCCCATTTGAAACCTCCTCTACTTTATTTGAGGTTTCCCCAGAATAGTCAAAATCTCCAGATACCATTTAATTCATAGCATTGGTTTTAGGCAAAACCACTGGTTACTCTAAAATTGGAATTGGTTATTATGGTACGCATACTCACTACCTTTTCTGCACTCCAGGGTCTGGGTAGTTAGGTACTCCCCTGGTCCCTGCAATTCACAGTAGCTGCAAACAAGTTCAAAACTCCAGATACTTGAAAAGCAGACCTGAAAAGCTAACTACTTGACAGTGTCTCTGGCCAGTAACACAACTGCAGGACATGAAATCTTCCACTCAGAAACCAAATCAGCATTGTCAACCACATAAAAGCAACACAATCCCAAGAAACACTTCAATCCAGAAGCAAAAACATGCCACAAAACAAGCAAAAAAATTCAGCACAAAGCTCACCTAGGAGAGACAAAGGTATACTCCAGTACAACGAATATTCATGTACAAAAGTCTGGCTATACATAATAACCAGTACGAACGTGGCAAACTTCGATCATTCCAATGGTTTGACGAATCAAGTAGGGGTAAGTTCAATATGAACAAAGAATTCGAGGCATATATCACTGAAAGAATTTGCTCGGCCATCTACCCCGGCTCACTCCAAAAGGGAGCAGCAGCAAAAAGAGCGTCAGTAATACTCTACAATGAAACCAGGCTTCGGTATTGACATGGGAAGGGATCCATCATGTCACCTTGCCTGCAAAGCTTGAAGCTGTGCCTCGACCAAGCAAGTGAAAGCAGCGTGCTTGAGCTTCACATATCCTGGAAGGCTTTGCTACCAAAGTCGTTATCAAACTGGGTGTACCTGGCAGCGGACAAATGTGCCGAAGGGCGGGTGGTTTTCAAAGCAATGAGGATGTCATCAGGAGAGATGGATCCCAGCTCCGGCAGAGGATCCTCGCAGTCGGGAGCTCGTTGTTCCAGCACAGCCATGACGCGCCGCAGCGGCCGCATGGCGGCTTCTTTGCACACAATGCGAATATCAGACCCGGAGTAGCCGTCAGTGCCGTCCACCATGGCGGGCAATGGCAGCTCCACCAGTCCGGTATTTTGCCCTCGCAAAAGCGAATTGAACATTCCCTCCCGGGCTTCGGGTTCCGGCAACGGCACCAGGATCCGCTTCTCCAGACGCCGCAGCATGGCGCCGTCCAGCTGCCACGGCAGATTAGTAGCCGCCAAAACGAACACGAGCTCGTTGGATTTGGTTAACCCGTCCATCTGGACAAGCAACTCCGTCTTAAGACGCCGACTTGCCTCGTGCTCGCTGGAGCCCTCGCCACGTGTGCTTATCAACGCGTCGATCTCGTCCAGGAAGATCGTGCTCGGTGCGAAGTGGCGCGCGAGCTCGAACAAGACTTTGACCAGCTTCTCCGAGTCGCCCCGCCATTTGCTCACGATTGATGAGGCTGAGATGTTGAAGAACGTCGTCTTGCACTCTGTTGCTACCGCCTTCGCCAGCATGGTCTGCACTGACCACCACAAACGATCGATCGATCGATTACTGCACTCCAGCAGCAGCAATATCTTCCCAGTTTGTTATGAGCAAGGTTTAGGGTTTGGAGTACACCAGCAGCAGCAGCAATCTCTCCCTGTTCGTTATGAGCAAGGTTTAGGGTTTGGAGTACACCAGCAGCGGCAGCAATCTCTCCCAGTTCGTTATGAGCAAGGTTTAGGGTTTGGAGTACACCAGCAGCAGCAGCAATCTCTCCCTGTTCGTTATGAGCAAGGTTTAGGGTTTGGAGTACAGCAGCAGCAGCAGCTGCAGCAATCTCTCCCAGTTCGTTATGAGCAAGGTTTAGGGTTTGGACCACAGGGACTTTGAAGGTTCACAAAGAATCCACCTCAGTGTAGCTTCGAAATTACGAATATGACTTTCTGTTGAGCTCCATCTTGTTCTCTTTACCTTTCATGTTAAAAAGATTCCGTCTCATTATGATTGAAGACCGACACTTCTGCTAAAAACCTACAGCTAAACCTTAACCCTAAAAGAGAGGAAGACTGACGAAACCACTGCAGTTGTTGGTGATGGATCAAGAGTGGTGGATGATGATGATGATTGTTGTTACCTTGCCTGTGCCGGGTGGACCGAAGAGCAGAATGCCTTTCCACGGGGTCAACAACCCCGTGAAATACTGCGGGTACTTGATCGGCATAACCACGGCTTCTTTGAGCAATCGCTTGGCATTCTCCAGCCCCTTGATGCTGTCCCACTGCACATCCAGGTCGCCTTTCACAATGTCCTGCATGATGCTGTCCGCGAGCGCCATTAGCTCCAGCGTTGCGAATTCCGGCAACGGCTTCTGCCATCCTTGCTTCTCCCCCGCTCCCTCACCACCTGCTGCTGCCTCCGTTGCTGCCACTCTCCTCTCCTGACTCTGGTACTTCTCATATGGCGCTAACTCCCGCTCTCTTCTAGCCCCGACCACACCATTGCGGTTCTCAATCGAAGCGCTCGCAGCATTCCCCATGGCAACACTCGGGCGAGGTCCCTTGGACGGGTGCTTGCGCCCGAACCGGGAGTCGTAAGCGACCTTGAAATCGTCAAACAACCATCGCGTCAGAGCCGCTCCGTCCTCGGACATTCTCGGACCGGGCTCCGCATGAAATCGACCAACGGGAAGGTTGTGAAGAAAGCCGAGTGGTTCTGAGCTTGGGGTGGACGGTTGTGGGGTGTTGGAGGTGGGAATTGACGGGGGAGGGGGTGGTGGTGCGTCAGAGATGGAGCAGCAAGGGCGGAGCGCGCAGGCGACCGCAGAGCTTGCTGCCTGCAGTGCCAGAAACAGCTCGCGGGCCGTGAGGAGTGAGGAGCAGAGCGTGCCAGGCTTGTCCTCCCTCCTCCGCTCGTCCTCCGTTACATCCGTCGCTCCTTTTCTGTTCATCTACACCTTCATCCATCGCATCTTCCATCCCTTTGACACCGTCAATGGTATACGCCTAATTTTTTTGATCAAGGGTAGAGGTCGCGACAAAACGATGCACTCCTCAATCACACCCCTCTCACGCAATTAGTGCTTCACTAAAAATTTAAAATTAGATTTGTTGAAAAGCTCTAATAATAGGGTGAGAATGTATTCGATTTAGATTGATGGTGGATTTGTAATGATTTTAAAGGCATTTTAATTATGATTTGATGCTTTTGTTTAATGATTTTTTATTAATACTTACCCTAATTTGATTCATGTCAAATTTTAGTGCATTGTGTCTTTCTTTCTATTTACAAGAGGCTTGCTTGAGTTGATGCAATTTTAAGCTCTAAAAGGGAGTTAAAAGCTAAAAAAATTATTGGTGGAAGACTAAAAGTTGCTGAAAAAAGCATGTTTGATGGTGCAAAACTACACTTGACATGGGTTAAAAGCGTGGAGTTGGAATAGTCTACTTTTCAAAAATTACTGCAAATTGTCCCCCTTTGTAGGCTTTTAAAATGTGTAATTGGTTTTAGATTTGATGAAAAATTGATTATTTTGGAAGGGTTGAGTGAGGAGTGGATCTTTTTGTCCACACCTCTATTTATGATATGGGAATGGATATGTGTACCACACCCTTTGAACTAGTGTACCACACCCTGAGGTAAATTTCAGAATTCTACCATCAAAAAATTGAATTTGAGAATTTGGAATTCAAATTTGGACTTAGAGACTATAATTTAATCTAGAACCATAAAAAAAGTTGCAATTCAACAACACCCAATGAAAACCTTTAGCTAGGGAGAAAAGTGTTACTTTTACTTTTGTTTGTAAAAAAAGATAAGCTTTTTCATTGGGTATTGTTGAATTGCAACTTATTTTATGGTTCTAGACAAAATCATGGTCTCGAAGTCCAAATCTGAGTTCCAAATTCTCAAATTCAGCTTTTTGATGGTAGAATTCTGAAATTCACTCCGGGGATGTGGTACAGTAGTTCAAAGGGTGTGGTACACATCTCAATTCCCTTCTAAATAAGCAGGGGTATCTATGAAATTATTGCAATCTAGTATACAACCCGTCGTACTGACGGGATTATGCTCCCCACCCTATCCCTGTGTCCCTTTATCCCCGTGTCTCCTTAATCCCGTGCTCCCTTATCCTCATACCCCCATATCCTCGTGCTTCCTATCCCTGTGCCCCTATCTTTGTGCCCCATCATCCTTGTGCTTCTATCCCCGTGCCCCCCTATCCCCATGCCCCCCTATCCCCGTGCCCTCTTTTTGTCGAGAGAAAGTTGTGGTGCAACTGCTAGTGACTTGTTGTTAACGTCTAGTGATTTTACTTTAAACACCATATTAGGTAAATTGGGAAAAAGAGGTGTCCCAACTTGTACTCCCCCTCAAACCCAAAAAGTTAGATTTGAAGGTATCAAATTCAGTCTGAGCCACTAACATTTTTTCCCTCGCAAATCCCTCTTTTCAAGTGAGACATGTGTACAAAAAAAAATGTTGAGCTCAGTTTGAAGAGGTCACCTCAAACTTTTGAAAGCGAGTCTAAAAGTCCCAAATTATACCTTTTTTCCCAATTTACCTAATATGGTGATTTTATTCCATTTACAACTTTCCACAGTGCAACTGCTAGTGACTTGTTGTTAACATTTAATGATTTTATTTTTTTCAATTTATAACCTTCCTATCCTAGTCATGCCAACTCTATCCTAGTCATGCCCAACCATAATAGACTGAACCCGTAATCATTTATATATTGAGATTTCAAGGGTCTCCATGAAATTTTCCCTAGAACCTATGAGTATGTAGATTAGTGAGAAGTTTTGGAGGTTCTTTATGTGCATAAATATCAAAGGCTTTACAAGCAATGTAAAATAAAGACAAGGACATAGAGATCCATTCCCATTTCACACCCCTCCCACTCAATCAATACTTCACTAAATTTAAATTTACATATCTTGAAAGTTCTAGTTATAGATTGAGAATGAGTTGGTTTTAAATTGATGGTGGATTTGCAATGATTTTAAAAGCATTTTAATCAAAATTTGATGCTTTTTTTCAAATGTTTTTTATTAGCACTTCTCTTAATTTAATTCATATCAAGTTTTTGTTGTGTCCTCTTTCTATCTACAAGAGGCTTGCTTGAATTGAGGTAATTTCAAGCTCTAAAAGGTGATTAAAAGCTAAAAACATTGTTGGTGGAAAATTAAAAGTTGACAAATATAGCATATTTGATAAAGCAAAATAGCACTTGGCAAAGGTCAAAGGCATTGAGTTGGAATAGCCTACTCTTCAAATATTAATGCATAGTATCCTATTTCAAAGCTTTTAAAATACATAATTGGTTTTAGATTTGGTTAAGAATTGATTACTACATGGGAAGGGTTTGAGTGAGGAATGGATCTTATTGTCCACATCTCTATATGTGTAGCACTAGTCCTCCATGTGCATTTCATAAATAGCTCAAGTAGCTACAAACAATGCTAAATGTGATAAAATTCAATTTGATTTTTTTATGATTTGTGCTAAACTTGACCACATTTGAGAACTTGGCTTGTGAAAGGTGGATAACTAAATACTTCGGAACTAAACGCAACTCAATGACCAATTGGTGTATGCATACTATTCTTAAAAATGGGTTCCTAAAGTAATAGCCAAGTGCAAGTTTGACTGAAGACCATGAATATCAGTATGCAAATGAAATGCAGGTGTGTCAACAATTGCAAAAAGGTAGAGGTACCTTGTTCGTGTTCTTTAAAGATTATCAAACACGAGAACGGATGGAATAAATCTCAACGTTTTAGGCAGCATACGCAATAAAAAAGGAACGACTTTCAGAAGAAAAAAAATCAAAAACCCATTCTACATGTGTTTTGATAAATATGTAAAATTGCGAACAGCAAACTTGAGTCAAGCCCTGGCACCAACCTTCTGGTACAACTCATATACAAAAACTTGATTAACCAGTACATTTGAATTTGCAGCCTTCAAAGGACAGTGCAAGTGTACTATTTCGGGAACAGAATAAGGTCCCTTACCTTCAGGTCTGTACGTTGCAAAACGGTTGCCCAACAGTCACACTTGTCAGATAGGCGGTACGAGATTAAATCGCTAGCTCCTTAGAAACCTCAAGTAAGAAAATGACATTCATTAAGATATGGCTATGACAGAACAATTCCTTAGCCAGAGCTCTATAAACATGAGTAATCAATGCTTGTAAAATTACCTCCAAACAAATCCATTCACCATTTGTATAAACATCAATATCCACAACATACACGTTTCTTCGGACGCTGCAGCTCAAAGGCAACAATCTATAGAGAAGCATCAAACTACAGAAAAGGTTGGATAAATTATCTCCATTCTACCATGCAGCAATCTACGGGGAGTACCGGCATTTAGTTACGAGCTAGCCGGGTGATTTTGAAAATTGCCGAATTGATTTCAAAAGTTTAGGAAAAAAACCGACTATTTAAGAGGAAAAGAAGAGAATATTCTTTATTTCAATAGGCTTAGCCGGGAGTATACTAGACAACCGGTTGGTCCAAGAGAATGTAGGATATTGGCCGGTTTAGCTAAAAAAAAGCTCCCCGGATTGTGCCATGCAGATCTCAGCTCTATGAGAATAACTAACTATGCCATATTTTAAGAGAATGTGTGATGAGACTAGACCTGGAAGTCCAACCCGGCTCCAGGAAAGAAGTAGCAAAAATGGCATACCTGCAAGTCTAATCATCCATGCAGTGTCGGGATGGGTAAAACTCTATCATCTCCTCCAACTTCTGTCGAACCCGGGGTAGAGTCTCGGGAGCTTGCGCAGCCTCTGGAGAGTCTTGTGCGGCTGCAAAATGGGGCTGCAAAGTCTGGTGTAAGATGAACTGCACATGCGCGTCTTGCCAATCGTAGGTGTCAATCTGCTGGAGAAGCTCCAGTGCTTTCTCTTCGTCTTCTGCAGCTACGTAAGCTCGAAATAACCTGCACAAAAAAAGCCCAAAAAAACGGGTCAGATATTAGTACAAATCAATAAATATCTCCCTGCCAGAACCATATCGTTCTTAAGTGGTAATACGTGATCCTTTTAAGAATAATGTTGACTACGAGTTGTTCTAAACATTTAGTACAAAGTCATGCCAAATCAGAGAAATCAAGCAAAATCAAAGGTCTGAAAATGGTTCATTGGCTTGAGGAGCTCTCACTTGTCATCAAAATTGAGCTCAATTTTGCAAATCAAGATTCAGAGATTTCTATCCAGGCCATTTCAGAGGTGCTCAGTAAGGATTCTGTAGAAAGTTATTCATAGATAGGAAATGCACTCCTGTAGAATATAGCATGGTAACACAATCATTTCTACAAAAAGAAAGAGTTTATCGTTAATAAAAAAAGTCAAGTTGAAAGAGCTATCTAAAAGCATTGATTCGGTGTGATCAGAGGCTCAGGTATCCCACGCACCTAATTTGCGAGAAGACATTCAGTGCTAAGCCTTCCTTCTTCATCTCAGAAACAACTTTCTGTGCTTGCTCAGAGTCATTCATGGAGGCACAACCATCAAGAAGAGCCTCTAATGCCATGCGTGAAGGCCGTAAGCCCAATTCTCGCATGGCTGTGACAACAGCAAAGCCATCATCCACATCCAACCAGCACATTTCATTTTCGTCTCTTCCTCCATTTGAGATGTGAAGAAAAATCTGGCAACGATTCCAAAGCGTGATGTAAGATCGTCTTTCGTAGCAGCCACATAAGAATTAACCAAACCACCCTCTCACACTTGTGTTCATAAAAAGCCAGGAGCATACCTTGTCGAATAGAACTCCCACATCTGCAATATTCTCATCTTTCACTTTGCGAAGAAACTCAAGGGCTCGTCTGTACAGTCAAAAACAGTGAATCCTGTCAAAAAGAAATACAAGTGACCAAGACTGGCCACTTTCGTATCTATTGAAGATTGAAAAAAAACATTTCAAAAGCTTCAAGGAAAGCATGAGGTTGCACAGATAGAAAGAAAAACATATATCCTACAGTTGTGAACGGAACGATAGGAGTACGTTTTAAAAGCTACAATAATGAAAGATTACCTTTCGTGTGGACTTTTTAGTTTCATGGTTAAAGCGGCACCATCAATGCACCTATTGTATCAACTCACCCGAGTTGATTATGCCGTATACAACCCAGAACCACGTTGATGCATCGAACGTTTAGAAATTCAGCCCGTTGTTGGTAGGTCAATTTCGTCCATAAATTCTTCTCGCGGCAGTTCTCAAATATGCTGAACATGCGATCCAGATCCCCGGTCTTCCCAACAGCAACCTGCCATTGCAACATTTCCAAATCCAAGATGTGAGACTCTGTTCAAGGACAAGTCAAACAAGGCTAGTATATATAGTTCCAACGTAGCAATAATAAATTATGGGAAAAAGAGTATGTTGCGCTTGAATTGAAAATGAAGATTGTCCCAAGTAGAGCATAAGTATATGGACCCTGACACCAACAAGCCACAGACCACCTACCAGTAAGATTCCAGCAGAATAAGCCTCAGGAAAAGCACCTTCCCTTCTAAGAGCTCCGTACAAAGCTATGGCTTCCTCAAGACGACCTGCCAAAGCTAAACCAGCCAAGACAGCACTCTTTGCCTCGGTGCCTACTACTTCACCTCTTCTCTCTATTTCCTTCACCATCTGCAAGATGATAGAACTTTTCAAACGTTAAACCCCGGAACTGACAGAAATTGGATTTTGTCAGGATTTACAATCTAATAAGTCCACAACTGAGGGTATCTCTGAACTGCAAGTCATATCTTGGTATACCGAGTACAGAAAGCATCACGGATGCACTAGCACTTGCTTAGGAAATATTACTTAATAAAATCGAGTTGGGCAGGAACTCTAAACCGAAGGACTTTAAAAGTGTAAGTTTCCTAAAGAGGATCTAAATAGAACAAATATATAAAGACACCTCACACGAAGTAACGCTCAGTTGAATATGTTCAGTTACCTCGCATTTCAGCTCAAAAATGCGCTCTCCATTGGGGAGCGGCAATTATCAGCAGATTCCAAGGAAAAGCATGGTCAGAACGACAATTACGAAAGGCTAAGCTAAGCTGTTACCTCAATACTGCGTTCCAGATTTCCGCATCTCGCAAACACAGAGGCCATAGCGGAATATATGGCTGCATTAGGCTGCACCCCACGCTGACGCATTTCCTCAAACAGCTGCAAGCCCCAAGACAATGTGGTTTAAGTTCCAGAAATTTGTGAGCCCCACGAGTCAATGTCATTAGTCAACTTTACTCTACAAAATTGGAGACAAACTTGTCAAAACCGCCTCAGAGTCTACAGAAGGCTTAAATATTTCATCTGGCTGTCAAAGCCCATTCATAAGACTACCCTCAATCGGCTTTGACGACCCCACAGTTGTTCTGCATGTGTCAATTCTAAGGACACTGAGAGCTTAAGGTTTGTGTTCACACCTCAACAGCCTTTTCCTCATTCCGCACCATAGAGCATGCAAATATTAGCATTGAATATGTGTAAGTGTCAGGCTGAACTTCAGCAGCCAGCATTTCCTTCAAAACATCCATAGCTCGCTCTAACCTTTCCTGTTCCACCCCCTCCAAGTCAGCATCTACATATTTGTACAAATGATTCAGGGGAGAGACATTTTATACAAACCCTCAATAGCTCGATTCGTTAGCATAAAAGGGGAAACCATGCAAACCTTCAATGTGATCGCCACCTAAAAACATTCCTTCAGTACATCTAGTTTAAATCAAAGAAGTCTGATTAAACAATATACTGTTCGCCCCTAGATACCAGCGCAGAATTAATCCAGTCTATTACAGCGCTATAGTCTTGCTGTTACATGAGAATCTAAGAATGGGACCATGCCTAAAAACTGAATTCACATGCACGATGGTGAAATAAGAGATGTAAAATCATGCAGGATCTACAGCACTCATCTCCCTTATAGTCATTTTACTCCTAAATATCACACTGAATTTACGGTCCATATCACTGTGGACATAATGCAACCATTCGATACAGCGTAAGCATTACCTGACTCCCGAAACCCATAATAAGAGGGTTGAAACAATGGGCATTTGCCTGCACCCCAACTAGCTTCATCTCTGCAAGTAAACCGTATGCTCTCTCCATCTATATATTCCACAGTACCAAGGCAAGGATAAAGTAAGCTTACTTTGATCACTTCCCTGAAAATCATAAAGGCATCCAAAACAAAAAAATTCAAACCAAATCCAGAAATTTGGTTAATCAAAGACTAATTATCTGGTAAACATACAGTTAAACGCCGCTTTAGACATAAATCTCCAATGGCAGTACCGATCGTATTCAAACCATGTAGATTGAATTGTGACAGTAACGACCCCATTTAAATGAAACCAAATAATAAAACACGTGCATAGCAGATTCGTCATTCGCAACTTACATCCCCAAGTTTAACCCAACAGTTGATTAATGTGCTGTACGTCACTACTGAGGGCTGCACGCCGAGTCTCCCCATAGCTGCCTTCATCTCAAATGCCTGATTGCATCATCACCAATGACAAATGTAAAGCTTGCAAATACTTCTCATTCAAAATTGCAATAGATATAAAGTACCTGCTGTTCATACTTCTATGACCCAGTATACAGGCCTTGTACAAGAAATAGGTTCGCCGTTCATGCTTTGTAGACGTACCGCCTCATGCATACCCCAACGTGCAAATTCTCGAATGAAAGGGTTAAATGCGTAAGGAGACAACTTTGTCCCTCTTTGCTGCATCTCATCTAAAAGATCTAGACCCTGCGATACCTGTAACACAAATGAAAACCGAAACATCAATAAGACCAGAAAAGAAGAGGTTCAAAGCAACCATTTGGATGAATCGCATAAGATTATTCAAAACTGCAATTCCGTCATCATCTGGAGCATCTTCACTTCTTCTAGATCAGTCTAAGCTAATTAACCATGCAATGCCAGAGCAGGCTGCAAAAAAGCAATCCCCGTCACATGAAACAGTTTTTTTTTCCAAAGTCAAGGCAAACATAACCCACATAAGGGCAATAATATCTTACAAGTCCACGCTTACAGCATGAATCGATAAGGATGTTAAACACTTCAGGAGGTCCTTCTATTTGACACTGCTCTTCAACCTTCCTCCAAGCTCTTATAGCTTCCTCTACCTGTAAGAAAAAGCGAAGTAAGCATGTATCATATCTCTACTAATTAATCAAATTTAAAAAACTGAACGAACAAGTCACATTGCAGGACTAGAATTAAGCAGGGCAAGCCGTACAAGCGTTTACCATGTTGAATTTTGCGGATCCCAAGATATAACCTACAAATGCGCAATTCAACTGCTCTGGACTTCCTCCTGAAAATTCCATTCAGAGACAAGTCTCAGCACCAAGACACCATATATTCACACATCCTTAAACTGAGAGGTTTTCCTAAAAAGATGTAGTACTTTCTAAGAGTGTGCGTCGAATGTAACCTACTATTTCTCACAACAAAAGAAAGTATGATAAAAGAGATCGCATCATCTACCCAACCGTAGTCCAAACAATAGACAAACGGTACTAATGCTAACGAAAATAACAAAAGAAACCAATGAACGGGTGAAAGTTTCTGCGATAATTTACCGGATTTCTTCAATAGAGTGAGAAAGCTGAGGGCAGCTTCATATCTACCGTGCTTTCCAAGGCATTGGAATGCGCCTGCTGTGCCCTTATCAGAATTCATAGCGGGCAATACTCTGGGAAGCAAGTCTATGAGCTCATCAACTCTGTCCTCTTGCGAAAACGTACCCAAAAAATGGGCTGCCTCAATATGTCAACCATGTTCCCCCAAGCAACCGCATCATTCCTGTCCCATCAGTAATCATGTTTCTCAAACCAAAATATTATAACGGTTTCCACAAACATTAAACGTGGAAGATTCAAAAAATGCATGCAAAGGTGGAAGAACTCATTCAAAGTGTCAGAAGTCTCACCATCCAAGGAAGAGGCCATATTGCTATTTTCTTTCTTGGCTTCAATATAAAGTCTCTCGGCGTTTTTTAAATCACCAACTTTCAACGCCAAGCGAATCTCATAAAACTTGAACACTCCATTAAACGCAACTCCGTCTTCGGCCATTAATTGCTTAAGTTCTTGGAACTGAGCATCACGCCCCCTTGCTGGAAGCCAAGACATGATTGGCTTGTAGGTCAGCTCATTGGGCTGAATTCCCCTGCTCCGCATCTCACGCAAAAGATCCACGGCCTTCGATGCCAAAGCCTCACTCTTGGCAACCTCTTTCAACCCTTGCTGTCCAGAATGGTGAAACTTCTCATCATCCTACAACAACTCACGTAGAGCAGCATTTATTACGGTAGTCACAATCCAATAGCTGTATGTGTAAACAGGTTCACAGGCAGAAGCTCAGAATACCATTAAAAACAAGCGGTTAATCGAGAGAATCTACCAAAATAGAAATGTAGTATCAAGTGTCTGTCTTCATGTAATCCTCAATGCATCTATCTATATATGATAGATTAGGATTGTATTAGTTGTCTCTATAGGTCAAGCAATTTAAGTTATGAGCATGATTAAGCAATGGTTAAGCATGGTTGTCCTGAAATCGAGAGCTCAAGTCGTGAAATTCAGAGCCCAAGTCAATGGCTATCGTGTCCATAGGGCACGGGTCATAATAGTTGTTAAATAACTTCTTCATTATGATGCACATCGACTCAACATTCAGAATACGCAAAAAGCTTACCGCAAGTTCCATGAGTGCTCGAATGACAATAGTGTAAGGCACCACGTTGGGAGTCACTCCAGCTTGCATCATAAGCTGAAAGACAGGCAAAGCCGTTTCATTTCCCACGTGCCTTACACATTGGGTCATAAGACGTGAATAAAGGTACACATCTAAAGGCCTTTCAATCGAATCAGCTCCTTCATTGAGCAGCCGCTGGTGAGCTGACTCGAGCTCTGCAAAATTGCGCTGCTTAGCAAGCTTGAAAAGCTTCATAATCCTCGGGTCTTGAATGAACTCGGCCGTGGGTCTCGTCGACACATGACCACGCCCCTCTTTTCCATAATGGTTTGATCTATTCCAACTCCCCCGGTTGCCGCTTCTTTGTCGAGCCAGGTCAGCTGGTGCCGCGTGAGATTCCTCCCCATGACCAGCTTCTGAAAAAAAAAATCCATGACCACATCCACTAAGAAAGGAAATTTTCCATGGTACACACTTACTACCATCTCACAGCTTCACAGCATAGAAGTCAATAAAACCACATGGAATATACAACCACATGCCAGAAGCCTCTGTATCCTCTGAAAAAGGCTGCAAATCTTCCCATGGAATAATTTCGTTACAATTTGAGCTACAAACTGATTCGAATATCGGAATTGAATCAATACAAAATGAATTCAATACAAGTATGCATTTTATTACAAATGGACAGAATGTAGTTCTTCAGAATTTACACAGTCAATTAGTGTTAGAAAATGTACCGTTTGGGGATGGTTTAAGATGGTGAAAATGCTAGGTAAGTCAAGTAACTAATGATATCAACATTGACTATTATTGAGCTAAGAGTACTAATATACTATCCAATCGATGACATTGCTTTTCAAAAATGAACATGATAATCGATGAAATAGGTCTAATCTGCTCCAATACCAAACATGCGTTTTCAATTGTTTTAAGGACGTTTGTTCACGTGCAAAGGCTTGTGGCACGCGACTGCAAATTTCTGAGTGAGAACGAGTGCTTAGAGCCGTAAAATCAATTGATTGAGACCACATCAATAATTATTTTAAGACTCCGGTGTAAACCCTAAGCTTGCAAGCTGTCGCTAAATAGAACGACTCCAGATGCTTCAACTAGTTGCAAACAAAAAAAAACAGTAACAGCTGAGCAAGTCGTGGTGCCATGTAATGTGATGCTAAATGAAGGTCGCCTCAACAGCAAGTATGAAAATTAGGGTTTACCAGTTGTACAATCAAAAACCTAAATAATCATCTGAATGTCTTAATTACGAAATTGGCAACACAGTTCCAAGCCAAATACTGTTCGAAGTCGAGAAACACACACCTGAAATCGACAATTCCTCGACTGCAGGACACGAGTGACGCACACCGATCGTGGAAAACAGCACCCGATCCCAAACAGACGCCACTCGCAATGCTCCTCGCGAGAGCACGCCGCGCCTCATCATCCTTGTCACAGCCACATTATTCCACAAAAATTCAAAGTTCCAACCCTAATATCCAATTCCGATCCCTAAAAGCTCAAAATCTCCCTCCCGGATCTCGTGACACACTCCCTCAAACCTTCTAAGGCACGATGTTCTGAAACCTGGCATCATAAGCCCGTCATCAACCTCCCCCCTATCGATGCTCCGCAACGATCCCTCGTTTCTCTAAAAATACCACGAAATTCCACTCAAATCGCAATCAGAGAAGCTCCATCAAAATCGCAAAAATTCTCAACATCGCTGTAGATTGACAAAAAGGCGTGATTTGTCCGCACGTCACTGATTCTCAGCTTGGAAACTAACAATCCAACGGGAGCACACGCAATCACAAGCCCGTGCACTTGCGCTCCCCAAGCCCCGAATACCGTAATCTTAGTTGGAGTATACCCGCCACGATACTATAGACAATACACCGATAATACCCGTCTGATACTTGGATACTGTATACACCCGCGACAAGTGCGTATACGTCGGTGTATCAGGACGAGCCCAAAACGTACCGCACGCCGCGATTATACCTTGGGCGTTGACACAGACAACGGCGTGCCCGGACATTAGCCAAGATATACAGGATATCGTTTGATTAATGCCCTTATGCTGAACTTCTGGCCTCCAGTGTCGTGTGAAATGGGATATTAATACGCATTGCCAACCACCTCCTAATGGCGCACTCTACATTTGAGGTGCTCTCCACACACTCTTTGAATCCAAAGTGGGGTAGAGTACATGTACCCATTCTCAATCATGTATCAACTTCAGTCATTGTGTACTTAGAGTGGTCAATTCAATTCTAAAATGATCACCTTGGGTACATAATGACGGAATTGGGTACATAATGACGGAATTGGGTACATAATGACGGAATTGGGTACATGGTCAAGAATGAGTATACCTATCTTAGCAAATGCCACTTGCACAAGCAAATCTTGCCACATGTCAACTTAGGAGTTTGTTTGGGATGGTTGGGATTGAGGCCCAGTTTAAACTAGCGGTCGGACAAAACACAAAAACTAACACCCCGTCCGGAGTTTCATCTGCTAGAGTCACTTCCACATCATCCGGTTGTTGGGTGTGCTATTTTAGGAGTGTTCCTCTACTAAACAAGTTTGGTACCACCCTTGGAGCAAGCCCCAAAATTTCACTATCTTGTTCGCTGACATGAACATATTGGTTGGTAACACAGCAAGTTGAAGTAATGAACAAACCCCAAGTGTGAACCCTTTGATGGACAAAACTAATATTTTCAACCAATGGCATTTAACCATGAACGGCCCAAAAGCCTTTGTGGTCTTATGTACGATTGTATGTACAAACGTATTTGAGTTGCTTTGAGGGCATTTCAAATTTTTTTATGCACCCACAGTCATACAACCCTTCAATGTGTATGGTTCTCACGCTTAATTTTCAGCTAATTCAAACTTTTGGATATTGGTTGCGACCATATTTGGTACCGTATCTCTAGAGCCCAAGGGCCCTTCAGGGGTTAACATAATTTCATCCGGTTGCAAGTTTGAACTAGGCTTGAGACTGCCAAGTACATGTATAGGAACACATCCAAGCAGTTGCAAGGTTAGTCTACACTATTATGCTTTTGAGACCCTATGAGTTGTAGCTTTTCCCTTTAACCCTTAAATGCTAGGTTGGTTACCATGACCAGCCAGGCTACAGTACTCTTTACAATAGCAACAAGTGCCCATCAATTATAATATTATTTCCTAATGCTGCAAAAGTCAACAGTGCATGGTGCCCTCGTGAGAATTGCAAGAAGAGCACCTTGGGATGTAACACCGTGCCTTTGAATCTCCTCACAATTTGAGTTACCTAAAAATATGAGTGCATCTAATAAGATAATACTTTGCCTTCCATGATGGATTATGTAGTTATGATCATTTTTATATAAAAAGGTAAATGAAAAACAACTTTTTTCGTAGTACATAATCTTTTTTCAAAACTAAAGGACAAAAAACGTCATGCACAAAGTTTAACCCTTAAATGCCGAGGCCTATCACCGCAAATACACGGGCTCAATGTATTTGCAAGGAACAATTTTTGTCCCCATCAACGTTTAAGGGTTAATATAAAATATTCTACAATACTTTTTTCCACACAAATGACCTTTCATGATAACTTGCTGAAAGGCTAATCCTATTGATTTTTTTTCTACAGATTTTTTTTCCTAAGTTTTTAGAGACCTCGCGGTCGGTCAGGTATGGGTATAAGGTAGGAGCACCCATAAGCGTCAATCTAAGGGTTTTGAACATGCTGCGTATTAGAAATCGGCTAGCAAATTATAAGATCCTATTAGGAACAAAAAAATAATGAGTTTGCAATTTTGAATGTATTATTTGAATATTGTGAGAATAAATTGTGAATTTTTAAAGCGCAAACTGCCATTGTACCCATAACCACTTATAAGATTTCATGTTCACACTTTATACATCCTTGTCATTACATCTATTTACTTCCAAAGATTTTCCAAAATTTCAGAGCTGACGGTTATGGGGACAGCGTCGCATATGGGTGCTCCTACCTTAAGCTTACCTACCTTACTGCACGTGTACCGTCAACCAGAGTCCCTAGTGGCACCAAATCCTAGCGCCGCGGAATTTCGTACAAACTTTCGCTCCAGTTGCGTGAGAATCTTTCTGCCAATTAGAGGCTTCCATGCGGTCATGGGCTCCTCTTCTTACCTTACCCAATCAATCAACATCAACGTATCAGATTTGCACTCTTTTTGCATCTATACTACTGTAGTTAAAAAACGTCTTTACAAATTTTCTATTGTTTCTGCCTTTCTTGTTGATCCCAACATGGCAATATGTTTATTCTTTCTGCTTGTTTTTGTTTTTGCTATTCAAATGGATGAATTGTGTTTGTAACTGAAAATTTCAACTGAAAGAAGAGGCCACCATCATACTTTCTCATTATGGCTTCCATGAATGTGGCAAACTTTTCAAGGATTCTGTTGCGGTTCTCTAACAATTGGAAGCCAGGAATTTCTAACCCAACGGAGACCTTTTGGGTGGAATCTACTCCTTCCATTTGTAGAAGGCTCTTTTTGTCCAAATCCTGTTCATGATGGATTGCAGTCCAACTGCAGATTTTCACTTTTAATTTTTTTTCATTTCTTTTGGGGAGAGGGAGGGGGGCGGTACTACTGGACTACTAGACAATATATTAGATTGGGTTGCTTCCATGGCTGTTTCCGAGAGAAACCTCCTCGTCACTTACAAATTAACTAATGTAAGTTTCTTTCAGTCAAAACAGCAACAGGCCAGACACAATGGATAGTTTTCATAGAAAAAGGCAATTGTATTGGCAAGGCCTGACATATTGTTCTTTTCACTCTTTCAGTTGTCCCATATTACAGTACTCTCTTTCCGTTTTCACTTGAATATGTAATTGCATGCAACACAATGCTGACTTGACAAGAAGTGGAAAATGAAAACTGATTTTCTTTTGTGTAGGGTAAGGGCCTCAAGAGTCTCATGTTTAACCCCTACATGCCTGAGGCATCAATTTTTGGTGAATAGAACTCCAAAATTTGTTGCCTCAAGCATTTAGGGGTTAAGCCACTAGGAACAAGAGGGGAGCCCAAGTAACTAATGGTCCAAATATGAGATTGCCCATGTATGAGGACCTTAGCTTGCATAAACATTGTTTTAAGGAAAATATTGTCACATGTCCTTTTCGCTAGCATGAGTGACATTATGCAGCATGACACCACTTTGCAATTTTTGTTATCAAGTTCACAAGTATGAGGGCAATAAAAAATGCAAAGGATTTTTGTTCAAGTAACGTTTACACATGTATTAAATCTCAAATGTAATTGTAAACACTTTTTGTCCAACACATGACAAAAACAAATGTTGAATGTGAGAAAGCCATTTTTCATCAAAATTTTTTGCAAAGTGATCATAGAGACAAGGGCAATCATGGAAGGTAAAAACTATATTTGTTCAATGCACTTGTATTTTTAGGTGCTTTGATTTGTGAGAACAATCACAAAGTTAGTGTTAGGTTCCATATTGCCTTTCTTGCAATTTCCATGAGGATAGCATGCAATGCTAACTTATGCAATTTTTAACAAAAGCATTAAACTTGTATAGGCACTTTGCCACAACTCTGTCTTCTCCTGCGGTTTGCAACTATTTACAACTAGCTTATGACCACAACAACTAGCTCAACGTTTATGAGCTAAGTAAAAGTATATAGTCATATTGCTTTTACACAAAAAAATGCATTGAAGTTGTACAATTTTCATGTGCATTATGTTTTGAGATCATTCAAGAGATGCACTCCTTTGAAGCCACACAAAGTACTTCTTTCATGTAACACTTGCAATGTAACGTTTTCCTCACTCATTGTATGGAACGAGACTACTTTGGCTTGCAAGTGTACAAGAGATATTAACATTGTTAAGATGCATTTTTCACATAGAAACGCACATAAATTCTTCTAGTTTGATGACATGGTTTCTATTGTGTCTAGGTTGTGTATATTATGCACTCTAGCAATGAAACATCCACTATTGATCAACTTAGAAACCAAACTAAACAACTAACTTGTCATATACCCTCTATCTTTCACTGACAATGCAAAATACTTAACATATTACATGCTCAAACTAGAGTGATTACAACAAATAATGCCTATTCCTTTTGGGCAAGCTATCTTGAAAGCATCACCAAAGATGGGAAGATGCAAGGCTCTAATGCGTGGGTTTGTTTGTGCACTTTACGTTGCATACCTTTGGTTTATGATGTTAGCCCAAAGTGGTAAGAAGTGGCTATTCAATGCCTACCCTATGGAGTGTATTGAAAAACATTGTGCATAATAATGGTGGACTACTATGAGAAGTTTCCTTCTCACCCCAAATAGCGGCTAAACCATACAATTCATTCTTGTGTAGTTTCTTCACTAGATGAAATTCTCTTAAACATTCAATGAGGAGGTTTAGTACCCTCCATTTTGTACTCTTGAGCACAGTGTCATTTGAACAAAAATTACACAATTGCTCATAACGACAAAAAAGAAAAACCTTTTTGGATTTCAAATCTCCAAGCAGTAGACATATTACTGACCACGGCTTTCTTTCAATTATTATGTGGAATAAATTTTCATAATGATGTACCCATGAATAACGTGTTTGAGAAAGGGGATTTTTTTGCTTAGTCGTAGTTGTGAAGATGCCCTTTGGACTTATGGGAAGATTTTCCTTTTCAGTGTCGTGTTCAGGTGGGGGGGGGCATGCGTTGGTGGGGCTCAAATGATGAAAGCATTTTTCCAGTTATTTGATGATGCTCAAAATCAGTGGAGTGGGCTTTTATGGAGGGAGGTCAACTGAGGATACTTTTTTATAGCGACTTCAGAGTCCAGAAGCACTAAACTACTGTAGTAAACTGCCACAAGCATTTAAGTTAGTCACTTCTCAGGCGCCCAGTCCGAGTGTTTTTCCCCTTGAAGAAGCTTCGTGTTTGCTTTCATTGTTTCCGGGATTCACTGATGATGTCTCCGAGTTGGTCGAAGAGCCGTGGTACAAACCTTTTGTCATATAATTTGTAAGGAAAGTCTGGGTAGGTAGGTGTTGTAACGTATGCCAGGCTTCCGTTAGGGTATGTTCACACTTGGTGTTAACCCCTAAACGACACAACTTGTTGTTGCGACCAGTAGAATATGAGGTATTTTTTTTGTATTTGAAATAGATTCACACCTTTACAGCATTTGAGATCAACAACAAAGTTGGAAAATATATCAAAGTGGTTCTAATGAACTATTTGAGATCTCAAATTAAAACTTCTTATTGGTAGCAAATATCAATTATACAACAATGTATATACTATGCCCTATGGTCCTTTAAGGGTTAAGAGTGTAGGGTATGTTCAAACTTGGTGTTAGCCCCTGAAGCGAGACGGTTGTTGTGGAGGAAGATAAGAACAAAATTGCCATTTTTTGATGATTTATTTAAAATTCAATTTTTTTTATAAAAAAGTTGCAACCATACAAAAGTGTAATATACAAGTAAGGCAAGTTGTGAAAAAAAAATTCAGCCCATTTGACCGTGTAGATTGTAAGGTTATAATGTTTGAAGTGAGAAAAATAACTTTTTTTATTCTTGCAAAACAAGGTCAATAGACTTTGAGCCCTCCCAAAGTAAAATTTTAGCTCTACACAAAAATAAGATTTTTGACTGTTCACAAGTATATGATGTTAGGTTCACTCATGAAAATTTTCAAAAGCAAATATAGAATCTAGCTTATTCTAAATCACCCTGTAATGCAAAGAGGTTCAGTGAATTGGCAACACACTAGTCACTTTTTCATAATTTCTTGTGTAGTAAGGAAGTTTTTTTTTTGAAATCTAAATGGCAAAAAGAGAAAAACATCAAGAATATGTGAAAAAAAAATCAGAAGCAAGAGCTTTGGATGTACAATAGAACCTCCCTAACTAATACCTCTCTAAACTAATATGCTCTATAAACTAATGTATAACACAAATCTCAATATCGGGGCCATAATACTAAAAACCCAAGCTACCTATAATGCTATCTCGGCACTAACTTCAAGGTTACTTCATTTACACTTCCACAAAATTAACTAATAACTATCTTAAACTAATCTGATTCTTGGAATCCCAACCATGTTAGTTTAGGGAGGTTCTACTGTATAGATTGAAATATATATTTTTGAAATTGCCCAAACACAGTTAACAAAGTTTGACTCCTCTTAGAATGTGATGTGAGAGTTTTTTTTTTTTTTTTTTTTTTTTTTTTTTTTTTTTTTTTTTTTTAATTTTTACAATTGTGTACCATATTTTATTAGTTACATAAGTGCCAAATTTCAAAAGTCGATGAGAGTTTTAGCATAAGATTCTCCAAAGATGCCAAATTGCCTAAGGTGCCCAAATTCTTTTGGGCAGCATAAGTTTTTACTTGAGCATCCGATCGGAGTGTTTTTTTTTCATCCAAAGGTATTCATTGTGTGCACCTTGTCTCCAAATTTCAGAAACATCCGCCAAAAATTAACTTCATAGGAACCTACCTGAACTTTCAACCAACAATTGAATGAACTTTTGTGGTTTAGGGGCCCCTAAAGGACCATTGTCCCTTTGAAGGACAAATGGGATTTTGGGCATGTACCTATGGCTAAACTACTTTGTGTGATTTTCTGAAACTTTTCTTGGAGGTGAGGAATTCAACGATCTATGTGGGAACATAATTTTTTCTTCATTTTGACATTTATTGAAGAAGTTAAAAATGAATTTCTAGAAAACGGTGCTCCCTAGGCAGCCAAAAACTTCTTTAAAAATCTCATTTTTTCAAATAAAAATCTAAAACAGGTTCTTTAGACTTATATAGATGTTGGGAGCTTTGAATCATTCAATTTTCATAGATGAGATGAAAGTTATGAGAGGTTTTAGTTTGCGGGTAGGTGTGCTTTAGAGCAAAACCGCACCTACCCGCAAACTAAAACTTCTCATAACTTTCACCTCATCTATGAGAATCAAATGATTCAAAGCTCCCCACATCTATATAAGTCTAAAGAACCTATTTCAGATTTTATTTGAAAAAAATGAGATTTTTAAAGAAGTTTTTGGCTACTTAGGGAGCACCTTTTTCCAAAAATTCATTTTTAACTTCTTCAATAAATTTCAGATCGAAGAAAAAATTACGTTCCCACGTAGATCTTTGAATTCCTCACCTCCAATAAAAGTTTTAGAAAATCACACAGAGTAGTCTAGCCATAGGTACATGCTCAAAATCCCATTTATCCCCCAAAAGGGCCCTTGGTCCTTTAGGGGTTAAGAGTGGTAGTAGCAAAGGAAAATTGGTATGCATTTGGACATACTTTTAGATATCATTTATATTAATCATACAGAAGATTTTATGGATACCTTTGGAGTTTACCATATTTTTATAAATATCCTTGATTTTTTAGAAATTGCCCAAATACCCTTGGACCATAAATTTTGTGCATTTGTTTTTTTAGTGCAAGGATGGGTTTGGAAAAAGGTTTAAAAGGTGGATTTGGAATTAGGGCAAGGTTTATAGGTTTGGGTTTGGGAAAAAGTTACAAGTTTAGATTTGGGAGAAGGTTAAAAACTTGGTTTGGGGAAAAAGTTAAAGGCTTGAGTTTGGAAAAAAGTTAAAGGCCTGGATTTAGAGAACGGTTAAAGGCTTGGATTTAGAGGAAGGTTAAAGGCTTGAGTTTAGAGGAAGGTTGAAGGTTTGGGTTTGGGGGAAGGTCAAAGGCTTGGGTTTAGGGGAAGGTCAAAGGCTTGGGTTTGGGAGTGGAAATAGGTTTGGAGGTTGATTTGGGAGTAGGTATGGTAGTGGTCGTGGTGCAAATGTCACCTCTTTCCCATAGTTTTTGCTATGAAATCCCCTAATCCCGGCCTAATTTCCCTTGCTTGCAAATGGGATCCCAAAATGGATCACCAGTGACATTGACTCCTAAAATGCTACGGCAAAATTTGAAATCAATAGCATCATAATTTTGTTTGCTTCTCTTTTGTAACTTCTCAATTTTTATTAATCAATTACAAATTAAAATATAAAAAATTCAAATAAACAAAAGCAATTGTTATAGATTATGATTTTTTTGTTCTAAGATTGGTAAATTTTAAGTCTGATTAGAACTATCATTTGTAAGTAAAATTCACTTCTACCATGTTTTTTTTAATATATAATTAAGGTTCAATAATTGTAAATGTCAACATCTTCTTTCAAAAATTGGTGATAAATATCTTTGGATTAATGATAAGTCAATAAATTTAGATCATTTTTTTGTTGTCAAGTTGGCTTTGTAGAAGACAACTAACATTTGTCACATCAATTTAGTTATGGACTTAAGTAGTATATACTTATATATAAAAATGTAGGAGCGTTCCCATTGGCCGAGAGAAAGTTGTGAATAAACTCACTAACTAGATCAGTACTTGAAATAAACTCACTAACCAACCAAAGGGTATCTACTTATATAAAAGTATACATGAGCATTCCAACATGGGAGAGAGGGATACATGCGTAATATGGTTTACAATGAGGTTTTACTTTGAACCAAGTTGCTACCATTTGTGAGTTAACTAGATTGCGTTTTTTCTTAATCGGCCACATATTGTGATAAGATTTCTATTGCACCTGTTGGTACAACGGGTTTGTAAACTATTGTATATATATATTTTGTTTTTGTTTTTTTACTTTTATAATTTTACAACATTTTGTAGAAAGATGTAAAAATTTATTTATATATTTAAATTTCAAACATTTGCTTCTTTTCATACATTATTTTTTGAGCATTTATAATTGAAATTGTATTTTTCAAGTTGTAGTTTTTTATTTGAGTAAATCACAATGAATTAGCATGTATTTGTAATGTCTACAAGAAACAAAGGGCAAAAATGTCCCAAGTACTTTTGTATCATTTGTCAATGTGTATTGAGAAATGTAGAAGAACATGTAATTGGAATGAAGCATTCTTGCTTATTAGGCATATACAATGTATTACCCTTTCTACAATTGAAAGACATAGGTAAGTTTTTTTTTGTTATAGTTCCTGTTACATTAGTGCTTGAATAGTAAAAATCATATTACAATTATTGACACACCCTTGTTCTATTTGTCTAAATACAGTAGTTGCTCCAATTATTTTACACAATGTGATTTTATTTTTAATCATATGGTTTTTAATTTTTGTAGTCTAAAAGGAAAAAAAAAAAAAAACACAAGTTTTTTGCTTTTTGTGTTTTAAACCTTTACATAGCAAAATAAACCAACTTCAAGAGCATGCTGCAAAGCATGTTAGAATGATTGGAAATGCCATGTTTAAGGGTTTCAATGTTATAGGGTCTATACTTTCTAGAGTTGATCATGTAGCCTCAAAATTACAAATATTTTTTTTGGCAAACTTATAAGCCACATGAAATGCTTGCAGATTATGAGAAGAATTCTCTTTTTTCATCTTTAAGAATTTTGTCTAGAGAGCTAGTCCACTTGACAAGTAATGTTTTTTCAACTATGACATTAGAATGCATGACAAAGTACATGTCTTTGCTAAAGAAACATGGAGATTTACGCAAAAGAGTTGCAACAGAAGCTAGTAGCCAAATAATTACATTTGGTATTTGATGCAAATCTAGAGAATTGATATGGTATGTTTTGAAGTATTACTTTATTCTTTGTTATTGTTATAAATAATAGAATACAACCTTTTATACATATAGGAGAACACAACCAAGAATAGAATATGAACTTTTTCTATATCTCATCATCATATTGGATGTAAAGTAAAATAGAGTAGAGTACAAGTTTAACTAAATTTATAAATGAAATAAAGTAAAATTTGAGGGCTCAAGGATAAGAGGCACGGGGATAAGGGAGCACAAGGATAGGGGGCATGGGGATAGGGGCATAGGGATAGGGGCATAGGGATAAGGGCACATGGATAGGGGTGATGTGACATAGGGGATGATGTGGCATAGTATTGATGCATCATCCTATTGACTTGTTGGTACAACGGGTGGAATATAAGTTTAACCAAAGCATAGAATTTGAACAAAAACAAAAGTACAAAAGTTATAAATGCATCAAGTTGCTAGCATTTGTGAGTTAACTGGATTGTATTTTTTCTTAATTGGTCACATTTTGTGATAAGAATGCTATTGCACCCGTTGGTACAATGTGTGCGTATACTAGTATATATATATTATAGTTAGGATATATTTTTATAATTTATTTATTTTTGGATCACTTTGGTTGTCTTAATCAAATAAAAGCATTCCAAGGTTGAATGCTATGACATATTTAAGAAACTAGTGGAGGTTGTTAGAAATGGATTAAAATATTCTTTCCCAACAATTATGACAAATTTATATCAAGCTTGGCAAAAAGAAAGAATACAATCAAATGAAGAATACATGGACAATACTCCTTTTACTGGAATATCTATTAGAAGAGATTATCATTATAATGCCTATGGTGATGCAAATGACAATTTGTATTTCTTCTTTATGGCTTAGTATCAATAGTGAGTATTTGATTTTTTGGTAAGCTTATTTAGAATATACATTTTTTCAATTTAAAGATGATGATTTTATTCATTGTTACATCATTGTCTTACAAATTATACATCAAATGATAATGGTATAAAGTTCTTCTTAAAAAATCAAACAAATATTTTGCACCATAAGTAGGCAATATTTGGTGATGAAAGCAAGCCAGATTCAATATTGTACAAGAACAAGCCAAAGGATTGGTATGCTTGGTATGATTGTATACATGCAGAAAGCTTTAATCTAAACGTAACATTCTATACAAGGACACATGCATTCAATTAAAAATGGTTGAATACTTAGTCGATAATGTATGTATGTAACTAATCATTCGTCAAACAATAATGAGTTGTATAAAAGCAACATTCAAGAGTAGATTTTAATCTTCATATGAGTTTTATCTTGTTTTTATGTTTTTAATCAAATTTCATAAAACCTTCAATTTTTTATCAAGTAGGTTTATTGCTATAACTTCATATAACACATGGTGTTCAATAATTGCCAATGAGCAAAAATGAGTCCCCTATGTCATTAGCATGCCGACAATGTTGCAATAATATTATTTACCACAAAAGTTAAATTTGATAATGTTACCCTTTGACATAGTAACATGTACTTACTCGCTTTTTGTCTCCCACCACAATAAACTAAAACATTTTTTGCCACCCGTTTGGAGAAACTTGCCAAACAAGTTTTTGAGGAGAATAGTACAAAGTAGCAAGGCTGAGCATGCAATTCCCCTGCAACAATGCGAGGTAGATGACAACCCTAATTTCCTTGTTTTTGCTTCCATGTATGGGTCAGCGGTCGTGAAGGGGACTTGTACAAAGCTAGAATTTGCTATGAATGTGGCTCAACCTAAAAGGCCCCACACTTGCACATTGACAAGTACATTGTTGTTGGAGACTTGAAACAAAGAAGTTGTTATGGGTTGAACCTAGGCTCACTTAGCAAGTGGTAGGAGATGCTATGACGCCTAATTTCCTCAATGAGGTTGGTATTGGCTAGGGTAAATTGACTCCTTCATTCCCCTTTTCTTGTATGAATGGGTCAGGAGTGCTTCACAAGTTTGTGGACCATAGTGAATAAACTTTGTTTTTTTTCATTTCAAAAATTGTGCAAGTTTACCATTAGAAGATTAAATTCAAAAATTTTGGATTCATATTTAGATTGAAGACCTTGTCTTAACATAGAACCATAAAGGATGATACAAATGAACAATACCAAAAAGAAGACAAATTATTACTTTACCTTTGCTTGTAAAATTGTGGAATTGAGTATTTGTTTGGGAAAGAATGTAGCTTAAAAATAATTAACCAGGTTTTCCTTTTTTTAAAATAAATAAATATAATAACTACACCAAATAGTGCATTTAGGTTGCCCCACACTAATTTCTTGACATTTTACAATATTTAAATACTTATTGCTGCTATAGTAATTTTCAGCAATTATTATTGTAATAAGCAACTTTTAAATGCCTTGGCAACAACAGCAGGATTGCACAACAACAAATAAGCACTGTCTATATGATAAACTATGTGAAATCCTAATATCCAAATAGTTTCATGTACCTTCAAGTGGCCAAGTCATGAGTCATGAGGTAACTTTTCATGGTAAGGCAATTTAATTGTTAAAGCAACCTAAATGCACTATTTAGTGTAGCCCTTTACCTAATCGGTCCAAATTCACTATACACTATTGAAGGTGACCAATGAAAAATGACCAATGGATGAAAGAATTGGCTCTTGGTCGCTACTCATGACCAAGAGCCATAACCAAGACCACAAGAATGATCAAAACCAAAAGAGGAACCGGCTCTTCGTCACTAGTGTAAAGAGGCCCTAAGCTAATCCAGTTTCTGTAACAAGTTATACACACTAGGTCCATGTGGCCCAATCGGTCAATAAACAACTAACGAAACTCATCAATTTTTGGGCAATTACGTCATTTGTTGAAGTTTTGTAAAACAAAATCTTATCATATGTATCAATATTTGCATCGTGCATCTCACATATTTGTCCATTTAAAACTTGGTTGTTTGCCTACCACGCTGTTTACTTAAACAAAGTGTTTTTTTTAATATTTTTTCTCTCACTTGACTGTACAAAATATTGGACATAATCCACTATTTATTCGTCGACAGAATCAAAATGTTGAAATCAAAAAATTAGTCTAGCACAGATTTGTGGTTTTTGACATGAATAGAGTAGAGACAGGCAAAGTTGGCATTCTTGAATAATAACAAGAAATACAAATTACGAATTTTCACTTTGTCATGAGTCACTTGGTGTTTTCAATGAAGGAAAAAAAAACTCCAACTCATTTAGATGATTAGAATGAGAGTGAAGAGTCCATTCGTCTGAAGTCTCATGTCAATTTTCGAAGGGCAAATACAAGTGACACCTTGATTGCATGTCTCTACTGGGGAGGAGGAGCGTTTATACTTTGACCCCTAAAGGATGTTGCATACCAAAAGTGTTGGACCATTAGTATTTAAAGAAATGGTTTTATGACAAGTGCGAGTTTTTTTTCAAAAAATCTTAGTGGAATATGTCCGTGACTTGGCTTAAAATTTACATCTCCAATAAAATTAACATGCTATTCAAATATCCCATTTGTATACAACATAGAAGAACATATGCAATACAACAACATCCTTGAGGCGTTAAACTTGTAGGAAGAAGCATGTTTTTTAAGTGTATGATTAGTTATGCACATGCTTATTACATGGATACTTATCATAAGTGAAAATCATTGAAAGACCACTCACCACATTAAAATAGAAAAAGTCTTCACATGAATGCATGAAAAGTGCTATTTTTAGATTTTAGTGAATGTTCAGTCACCATATTGAATAGTGATCTACAAATCTAAAGAATTTAATTGATCCATCCAAAAATAAAAACTCAACTTTAATTTACCAAATTACAAGAGCTTTGCATAATTCTACAAATCAAAGGTCTCATGTTGTTTGCAGTGATATTACTCGATTCAAGGAGTGATGATCACAGATGTCACTTACGTTATAACACTTTGAAACCCTCATATGCTTGCTTCTTCATTTGGATGTTTGGAAGTGGTCTTTGTTGCTTTTTTATTCAAAACTGTTTTAGTAGTTTTGATTTGAAGTCAGAAAGAGTAAAATAACGTCTCAATTTTAGAATAACATATTTCGACTTAAAAAGTAAAACCGTTTTAAAAATTGATTTACAATACACTTATTACTTTTACAAACCTTTTAACTAAAACAACCATCAATGTTGAGTACTGTAGTCCAATTCATAGTTTGAGACATTAGTAATAAACTGTACAGTACAATAAGCGGCTTTATCCTTCTTGTGCAATAGGATTTAGCATAGCGTCATGTTATCAAAAAAAAATCATATTCAATATAAAAAAGTAGTTTTGTTAGTGCAAGCCTCCATTAATTGCTTGAGGAGTTTCTTGAGCTCTCTGAAAAAACTCATTCCTCTCCTATGAGAATACCAAATTTTCTTTAACGTTAACCACATCCTTTTAATTCCAAAACTTTCCAAGTTTGCTTCTTCCAAGAGCGGTATGTTTTGGCACCATCTCATCATTTTTATACTAATAGTTGCAACATGATGAATTTTTAATATCACAAAATTGGTAGGATAAGAACCTAAAGTACTCATCTTCATTCTATAAAAAACAAGGATTAAAAATGACATAACCCTTCACCATACAATGGCCTAGGATCAATCAAAGTGGGCCTTATATTCACTTGAAGTCTATCTATATAAAAGAATATGATACCGCGTGGCAGTCCTTTTATTGAGATCCTTTTATCGCATGGATAAAAACCTGCATAGGTAAGAACCTACATGGGTAAAAATCTACGTGGGTAAAAACTTGTGTGGGTAAAAATTTGCGTAGGTAGAAATTTGCATGAAGAAAATGTTGTGTGTGAAAAAACCTATGTGGGTAAAAATGTATGAATAAAAAATATGTGGGTAAAAAATTAGTGGGGAAAAAAATGCATGAGGGTAAAAATGTATGGGTAAAAAAAAATTTAAAAATGTTGCATGGGGTAAAAATGCGTTGGTAAAAAACCAAAAATGTAAAAAAGTTGCGTGGATAAGTTCTATGTGGGTAAAAAATTGCAAGGGCAAAAATTAAATAATATTTTTTTGAGTGAGAAAACAATAGCAATCCTTTTACTTCGTGGGTAAAACACTGTGGATGTAAACTGCTTCTGCAAGGGAATGTTTTGTAAACATTTTTTTCTTTTAGTGGCATGGGTAGAGATTGAAATATGATTACGTCAATAAAAAGTAAAATTTGAATTCTTGTGCAAAAATATTTTGCGTAGTTAGGCTTGAATTTATTTTGTATCTCATTGGATTGACAGGTGCCTATATTAGTTGATACTAAAAGGTTCACACAAGATCAAACAATTAAATTTCAAATCTTAAATTTAATTTTTGACCAAAATCTAGTATTACTTCCTCAACCCCCCATACCTTTGGCTCATTTTATGACCTCATATGGTAAGAGGCTCAAACTCTGTTAGGGCATTAATACCGCTCACCTCCCCAAATGAACTCCACCAGTACATGCCCTTATTCATAGCCTTTTAGAAATGTACATCTGACGTACATATGATGAAGTGATCCATTTTAAAGCCATATGACCTTTCCACTTCGAAATTACATAACTAATTCCACATTGCTCTAAAAAATACAAAATAACTTGAGTTAGATGCCAATTCCTCTTGTCTTTCAAGGAAAATTTACTGAAAATTATTTCAAAAATTCCACTTGCCCAAAATTTAGTTTCAGCTCTTAGATGGTTGGTTTATGAGCCTTTTACCTTAGTCCCATACTTGCTCCAAACCTTGAATGAGCTACAACAATTCATCACAATAATTTTAGGGATTTTTTTATAGATACCCAAGAATTTTGCCATATTTGTATAGATACCCTTGTATTTTCAGGAATTGCACAAATATCCTTGGACCATAACTTACATATGTTTATTTTGTTATGCACACTACTTCCTACACCCCTAAAGGCCCAAGCTTTTTTTTTTCTGTGAAAAGTACAAAAAATTGCCACTTTCACTGGAATGAGTAGAAAATAGGAAATAAAGTTATTTCTAGAAATTCAATTATAGGATTTTACCCTAGACTACAAGAGATACATGTGGGGAAAAAATCAATTCATTCTAAATGTAGAAGAGTGAGATATTGACATTTGAAGTGACAAAAAAAAGTATTTTCCCTACTGCCTAAAAATTTCACAAGCCTTTTATCACTCTTATAGCAAAAAAATTGCTTTGTGCAAATTGAGGTTTATTTTCTCCATGTAGAAGACCAAATTAGGTATATGTTGGAGAATTTCCAAATCAATAAGAGGTGTACAATACACTTCAAAATATATTTGAATGCTAGAAGGTCATGAAATTTGCAAATACACTAGGCAAAATTAGAGGCTTTATGTAAAATTGAACAATTCAAATCACATTGATCAAAATAGTAAAAACCAAAAATTCATAGCCTACTACAACTTGGGAAAAGAAATAGTCAAAAAACAAATACGCAAAGCACTCAAACAATTAAAGCCCCAAGTTTTACAAGGAGCAAAAGGAATATAATGGAGGTTTTGGAGTCCCTCAAGATGGGCACCTTCCACTCCACTCCCCTTTGCCCAAGTGTCCACACCTTGTGCCCACAAGGGCTGACCCTCTTTGCAATCAACACCCACTTACAAAGAAGAGGCCCTACTTGAATTGTCCCTTCTTGCCCAGTTTTAGAAAACTCTTGATAACTTTTTCATTGAATGTATGAATGAAGAAAAAAATAGATGCTTGTGTAGGATTTGGAATCCTCCACCTTCAATAAAGGTTTTAAAAAATCACACAAACTAGTTTAGCTATAGGTACATGCCCAAAATCCATTTGTTCCCCAAGGGGAAAATTGGGCCTGTAGGGGTTAACCCCTAAATGCCCAAGGATGTTTTTCTTGTTTTTAGAATGTAGTTTTGAGGTCTTTGAAGTTTCCTTGTAAGATTTTTCTTAAACATTAAAACAAAATTTTAACCATTGAATTTTGAACTTCAAGGCTTCTAGATGGCGCTATCTAAAAAAATCCAAATTAGCCATGCGGATTTCAAGGTATTGGTGATTGAATGATGATGAGTATAGATTTTTTTTTTTCTGGAGTTGCCCAAATCTTCTAATGCAAATTGATAATGTTTGGATACAAAATTGGGAAACAACCACTTAGGATGCTTTAGTATTGTTGTTACTTCAAAACTAATGGCCCTCCTTCCAAATCCATGACCACAATTTCACAAATGAGCATGCAATGCAATTGTCTAATACAAAGAAATTTTTTAGCTTCAATTATTAACCAAAAAGCATTGTGAATGATAGAAAATTCAACAGTGAATGAATTCTAATTTTTATAACAAAGATAATGCAAGTGAAATTAGTCCAAAAGCGCTTTTAGATTTTGTTAGATGTCAAAATTTCAGTAAGAGGGCCCTTACTGCCCAAGGAAGTGCCCAAAATAAATCTTCACCTTTTTCTCAACTTGATGCTTGTCTTTTCAACATGGCAACCTCTCATAGGCTTTGTGACACTATTCACAACACTATTCATGACACTTTTCATGACACAAAATATATGCTTGTAGTGAATCTTCCACCAAAAACAATTGGAATAAGATATGGAGGAAATTAAATTTAAAAGGTGAAGCTAACTTTGGCGCTCAACTTTTCCAAAAAAATAAACTTGAAAATAATAAAACTTCTGCTTTTGATTGGATTTTAAAGTTTCATGAAGTTTGTTGAGCACCAGAATCTGGTGCCTTGGGCATTTAGGTGTTAAAACAAAGAGTGCAATAGAATAAAAAAGAAATAGTGTGTGCACAAAGAAGAAAGAAGTGGCATGCACAATATAACAAATGCATGAAAAGTATGATCCAAAGATATTTGTGGAATTACTGAAAAACTCAGGGTATCTATACAAATATGGCAAACTTCAGGGGTATCCTTAGAATTTTCCCATACTTTTGTTATAACTTCCAAATATCTTACTTTATAGAAAGTGAGCCAACAAAAATCCGCCATACCTAAAGCACGAAAGCTAAAATATCTTCAAACTTCCAATAATTTTCATCAATTTTCCGGTCATTACAAGTGTGTTTCACAGGTTTTATAAAAAATCCTAGATTTTTTCAGAATCTGATCGATTGTTTGATCATTTTCACCAGATCACTTTCGACCACATGGCGGCTCTTTCACGATCATGGCCTCCTCCTCGAGGGCTTGATAAACTGCACGTACAGTACGTATGTGTGGGAAAAGGTGGAAAAGCTCAGCTTTTTTTTAATACAAACGAGAGTAAAAGTAATAATTTGTCCTTTTTGTGTCGTGTTGTAGTTGTATTTTCTTTTGCATTTCTAGAGTATGGGCCGTATCTCATGTTGCATCATAATCGGAGTGCATTTCAAGAATTATAAAAACTAAGGAAACAACAGAGGATACATGATTCCATGCTTGGAAGTTTGTTGCAAAACAACATAATTGATAGTTAGAAATGATTTTCTTGGCAAGTTTCTCACAAGATAAACACAAGCTTTTCAAAAGGATTTGAGTACAAAGTTGATCAATGGTACTCACCACTAACCAATTATAACGTACGTGAGGCTATTTTGTGAGCGTAAAATTGTGAGCTTGTGAGCGGTGAGTCAAGATTTGGTGAGCAACAACCAAATTTGAGCTCAAAATCAATGAAAATTTTGAAGAAGAAATAAGTTTTTCAAAAGATAAAAGTTTAAAATGTATAATTATAAGACCGTATGTACACAATTATATGTAAAGTTGAGTATTTTGTAATAAAATCTTGGCTCACAACTCACAAATCTCCGTTCACAACATAGCATTTCCCATTCCAACCTTGCAACATGAAAATCTGATTTAAACCAATGTCTCTCACTCCAAATTTCTAAATTCAATCTCCATGTGATAAATGTGTAAAACCATCATATTAGGTGAATTAGGAAAAACAGAGGGACCATTTTGTACTCCACCTTAATCTTACATACATGAAATGTAAACTTAACTATACCTCAAACTTGTAATTATTTGAAATTCTTGGAGACAATCATTGAGGCTTCACTATTGTATAAGAAAGTGCAAGCTTATGCTTTAGTAATATGCTAATTTGTACGTAATGACACAAATAGTGAAAGTCCTAGAATGTAATATTTTCCCAATTTATCTAGGGAATTGATATGTGCACACCGGGGGGTTGATATTTGCACACACACCCCCCTCGGGAGGTAAATTATAGATTTCTACCATCTAAAAGCTGAAGTTGAGAATTTTGAATTCAAATTTGGACTTAGAGACCATGATTTTTCTAGAACCATAAAAAGGTTGCAATTGAACAACACCCAATGAAAAAGCTCATCTTTTTTTACAAACAAAAGTAAAAATAACACTTTTCCCCCTAACTAAGCTTTTTCATTGAGTATTGTTCAATTGCAACCTTTTATATGGTTCTAAATTAAAGCATGGGTGTCCAAGTCCAAATCTGAATTCAAAATTCTCAAATTCAACTTTTTGATGGTAGAAATCTATAATTTACCTCCCAGGGGGGTGTGCAAATATCAACCTCTGGTGTGCACATATCAATTTCCTTTATCTAATTTGGTGTTTAACCCCTAAGTGCCAAAAGCATCCAATTTGGGTGTTTGCAAAACTTTGAAAACTAATTAAATCTTATCAAATTACTATTTTTGGTATTTTATTTTGACAACAAGTTTGTTTTGAAGTCTATTTTCAACATCAAAAATTTGATTTTGAAAATGAATGTCCATGATTTTTCTATTCAAGATTTTGTACAAGGATGTCCACTGCAATCTTGAGTTTTCTAGTGTTGGAAGATCTTGAAAATGAGCCTCAAATACACTAGAGCTTGGAGAAAAATTCGCATTAGAAATCCATTTTAAATTAATAATGGAGTAGATTTTGAAAATTGTAAATTGGTTGAGGTTAAACATGTAATGACCTTAAACCTCATATTTTTTTGATGACCAACTTTTTAGATTTGACATGTGAAATGAGGATGAGAAAACTTAAAGTCACTTTTGGAGTTTTAACACCCTCATGTTCAAATATTATAATCTTTCAAACTACAAGTGATATTGTTGTGTTTTATTTTTCCATGTAATCTCTAACATGTCAAGTTTAAGTTTGTATGGTTACAGTTTAAAAAAAGTTGATGAGATTTATGAAAAGGTTGGTTGATTGTTTACTTTCCTGAAAATGCCAAGAAATTCAAAAGGCCTTGAGCATTTAGGGGTTAAAACTTTAACTCTTTAACGACCACATCCATTTTCACTGAATCCACCGAAAACATGGACTATAAGCTTAGATTTGGAATTGACTCAAATATGGACCCATTTTCAATAATCCAACCGTACAAATGGGAAGTACATCTTGTTTATTGTAAAGCACCAATATTTCAGCTAGATCTGCCGTTGGAGGTGAAATATTATAATGATTGAGTGAGCTGTATGCGGAAAATCTCTTATGTTTCATTCTTGTTTAGTTTTGAATGTTAACCTTTCATGCAAGCTTTGATTGAGAAGAGCCTTAAATTTCTAAAAAGTAGGGTTTCCCACCTTTCCAACAAGACTAGTTTCACTCAAAATAGACAAAAATAGCAATCACAAGATGTAGCTAATTGGTGAAACAATCAAGAATTGGCCTTAAATGTAGGATGACAAATTTTAAAGCCAAAATGACAACAACATTTCAGTAGATCTTCAAATACTATAATTATACTAATACCATATATAAAAACAACACAAGCACATTTCTTAAGCAATTTGAAATTTTTTAAAAGTGTGCAATTGAAATTTGACATTCTTCTTGCATACTTGATGTATTGTGTTGTTGCTTTGGTCCATCTTTGACAAAAATTGGATACATATTTTGAAGCCATGCCGTATAAACACCATTATTTATCAACTCACATACCCAATTGCATTGTTATTTTTTAGATGGATACAAAATTCTTGTGATCACAAACGTACTTCAAGACCAAATTCCAAATTATTGAGTGATTTCAACCTACAGGCCAAAAACCACTCCCAGCTACCAAAATATCGTCGCGTGGTCCTTAAAGAGTTAACATCTGGCAATTGAGTGAAAAAGTTGAGCTTCTCCATCCGGGCCCCACAAACAGGTATGTGTAGCTCACACCAAGTCCTCCTTGAGCGCAAGGGGTCTAAAGTCTAGACTAGAGTGTAGGCTGTGCAAAGATAGAGGGAGAGCGAGAGAGGCAACTGGGCAAGGACTGAAGCTTCCAAAATCCAAGCAGCACACACGTTGGGCGGAGCAAGTGCAGAGCAAGTGCAGAGCACAATCCGGCAACTAACAATTGCGGATATGGATCAGGGAACCCACGGAACCCAGCCAGGGTACCATGACGACGATGACCCAGTTACCAACAAAAGCTTGAATAAATAATCGCAAGCCTCAACTTGGCAACTCAGCACTTCAGCAGCACTGGAGCAGTAAGGTAGTACGCTCGAAAACCGCCCATCTAAGGGCTCATCCCTCTTTTTCATGGTCTTCTGTGGATGGAAGGATTTTTAGTTCATTTTTCAAACAAAGAAATAGATGTTGAATGTGACATAAGTCGTTTCATACTTTATGAAGTATTTTTGAGTTATTTATGAATTCTCAAAGTGCATGTGTCATAGGTACCTACTATTAACCTTAAATCTTTCAAGAACCGTTCACTTGCAAGTTGTGAAGAGATTTGAGGAATCAAGGAGGATGATTGGCTCTTGCAATTAAAAACAAATTTTCTTCCATGCATTCAATGAGTTGTAAGAGGCTAATGTAAGAACCACCAATGCACCATTTCATAACAAGTTACTGAATGGTTCAAAATGAGCGAACGGTATTCGAGCGTACTACATTAGTTGGTCATAAGGTAGACACACCCATTCTTGACCGCTCCCCAATTTCGTACCCTATTTTTGAGGTGATTCACTGTCCACTCTTGGACCTAAAGTGGAGCATTGAATTTTGCTTGCACAAGCAAATCTTGTCACATGTTAGTTGTTAAGTTGTTTTGGGAGGGTTGCAATTGGAACTATCAAGTGACATTATAGGAACACATCCAAGCAATTTTGATATTAGTTTAGAGCTACTAATAGGGACCCTATGGGTTGCAACTTTACCCTTTTAAATATAAAATATTCTACAATATTTTTTTTTCCATAAAAATGGCGTTCCATGAAAGCTTGTTGAAACGCCAACCCTATGAATTTTTTTCTTGAATTTTCCGAGACCTTGAGGTACCTCAAACAAGCCCCTTTTTTGGCATTTTTTTTTGTCTAGACCTTACCTCAAAAGTAGTTTGGCTACCAATACACTAAGAAATTTGGATGAAAACCTAGATGAACTCGCCAAATCCCTTCTTCAACAAAAACCCAATTCACCAAATTTTAAATGAAATAGCTTATATTAGTAGTTTTTCTTGGATGAACCTCCACTTTTCATTCATTCCTTCCAATTTTTAGCCAAAATTTCCTTACCTGCGTGCATACTGGGGTGCTGATCTATCTACCCTGACAAAAACAAAAACAAAAAACCCTGCCCCAAACCCTTGAACGGTCGTGTACGGGTTTGTGCGTCTATCTACCTTTAGTGTTTTTTTTGGCAATTTGGAGTAGAAAAGCACCAAATTTTTTGACTGACACCAAGCCTATAGAAAAAAAACACAATTAATTTGAAAAAATTGTCAAAAAACTTCAAATTCTAAAAAAACTTGGATAAAATTGCCAAATTATGGATGAAAACCAAATTATAGACATGTATTATGTGCTAACTGTTGAAACTTGGAGCACCACTAACATTTTAAATCGCCACTTTGGCACTTCTCAAAAAATGAAAAAAAAAACCCTGATTACCTTAGTTGGTCATAAACTTGTCCGCCATTCGTCTCCCCGGTCACCGGTCACCGCGGGCTTCGCTGGCACCAGACTTGAAGATTGACTCCCCCCAAAGCTGACTCCCTTCAAGCCTTCTGCTCAACGCACGTTTTCGCAATCCCCTCACCCTTACATTCCAGCTCCACACCCCCAACTCTACCCCCTCTCTAGATACACTCTCGAAAATCTAGGAAAAAGGGTAGATTCAGGGGGTCGGAGGGGCAGCGGTGGTGGATCTGGCTATGCTGGTAGCTCGTTGCAGGCGCTCGTCACTACAGCCTTCGCAGAAGCAACCGTCGCGTCCTCGCGCATGCAAAATTTTGTGTTGGGTAGTTTTCAATCCCAACTCCATCATCTGAGTCCGGATCCCAACTGGCAACGTTTCGATTATTCACAGCACACATATCTTCGGGAAAGGAGAGGGGGCTTTAGTGTGAGTGCTTACAATGTGGCTGTTGCTGTTGCTCTCGTTATGACGGTGCGTGATTGCTGAAGACTTTTGCCAGGTGGATGGGATTCAAGCACGAGTGAGTGGTGATGGCGTATTCGGCAATGGAGCAACAACAAGCGGCGTGGTTGCTTCAACGATTGCAGCAGCAGCGGCGGTGAAAGAGCAGCACCGGGCAACGACACCTCCTTTTTTACGGTGAAGGCTTTCGTCATCACGTCCATTACGTCATCAGTCATCACGCAGTTGTTCTAGATGCTTGTGGATGGAAGTGTCCAATGGCTAAGCCCACGTGGTGCCGGGGGCCTTGGTCCTCGGGGGATGGTGGTCGTCACCTGTGTCGAGAATTTTGCATTATCGCAATATATCCCCCGTTCATTCTGACAGCGGTGATGAGTGGACACATGTTTCGGAAGCGGCGGAGTTATCATCACCGTGTGCGAGAGTGTGTGCATTGGAAATGGAGCTCGGCAATCAGTCGGATCCTTGATCGATTGCTTGCTTGCTTCCTTCTGTGCTGTTTCTTACCGATTCTTGCCTTCGGACGTAGACTAACTTATTACTGACCTAGCGCAAGGGGAATTGCCTCGTGTTTTCCGGTCGTTTCCATCCCCACGGAGACGAGACCACCAGAATTTTGCAGGTCACTTTAGACATCTCCTTCACTCCAATTCCTTTGAGTTCTCGTGGTGGACTCACTCACTCTCTCTCTATCTGGGTTTCTTACGTTTCTTCGGTTTGTTTGCGTGACTGATTTGCTTTTTACTGATCAAACGACCAGCTTTTCTTTTTTTTTAATTACTGTGAATAGACGTACTTGGTGTCGGGTTGGCTGTGAGGAGGAAATGACAGAGCTCTTTTCTTGTACTCACGCCCTCTGAATCTTTCACTTTCCACATTCGCTTAGTTTCAGGTTCCAATAACTTTTAGTTCTAGTTTTTGAGAAATCCACAAAAGGAGTGTAGTAGTACTCAATCCTCCTTTCTTTCGTGGCCTTGATGCAAGCACTGAGATCACCGACTGTGCGAACTGTAGACTTGTCCAGGCTTCAGCTACGGTCACTGTTGCAATGCAACTTGGAGAGTACAATCTGAGCTTTGTGTTTTGAATTCAGGATTATCTAAGTTAGTATTGCATAGATATCTACGCTACGTTTTGGTTTTACCTTTTTTTTGATGGGTTGGTATATGTTTTTCTCTTATGACAGAAACTGGGTTAGCGTTTTAGGAGAGTTGGAGGAGCAGTATGGACGGCCACGAGGAGCCGGATGAAGAAGAAAACCTTCTCGTCACGCTGGGGTTCATATCGAGTGCAACGCTATTCAACATAGGCCCGAACCGGCGTCGAAACCGAGGCAGGGCGCGTCATGTAATCGACGATGGTAGTGACAGTGACGACGACGACGATTACGTCCCCGGGGAAGCAGAAGACGAAGCAGAAGAAGACGAAGAAGGCGAAGAAGAAGAAGACGAGGGAGAGACGAAGAGTGCGGAATCGAGTCAGAGCTATGGCGGCACCAGGGCAGCGGTGTCCACTGGAAGTGATGGCAGTGAAGCGCAGGCGGTGCCCTTGGACGAGGCCATAGCGCACTCCACGGCGATGCGGAGTTGTGCGAGCGAGGGGTCAGCCAGGCTGGGGAATGTGAAACGTGGATGCCAGGTGAACGTGACCACCATGCTGGCCGGGAGGGAGTTCAACGTGTCTGGCAACGGCAGATTTTCAAGGGCGGAGAGCTGTCATGTTGGTGCTCGGTTCCTCCCTACTGATGGGCCTTCCATTGTCGACCGCCTCAACAGCCGAGCTTATATCGGCCAGTTCTCCCTGGACGGAACCTTGTTTGTAGCTGGTTTTCAGGTGCATTTTATTCTTTACCCCCTATCTTGCTTTGATGGTTTTCCACATTCAATGCTCAATGCGAGAATGCCAGATTAGGTTAGTCCAATACAGTGGTGGTGCTTGGTTAACGGCAACAACGATTTGATAGGATCACAGTCCCCACTCCCCTTTTGCCCCAAAATGTGTATTTATGAGCTTGGTTTGGTTAAGGTCAAGTGCTTGCTTGCTTATGATCAATGCTTTGCTTTTTGTCCACCAACGCCCATTTTTACTCATCCACTAGGATCACAGTGCTACTCCCCTTTTGCCCCAAAATGTGTATTATGAGCTTGGGTTGGTTAAGGTCAAGTGCTTTTGTACGATTAATGCTTGCTTTCTGGCAACACACATGATCAATGCTTGCTTTTTGTCCAACCAACACCCATTTTGATTCGTCAACTAGAAAGGCGTCTGGTCAGTATGTCAACCTTTGTAACAAAACGATTTGATAAGATCATAGTCCCCACTCCCCTTTCGCCCCGAAATGTGTTTGGTTAAGGTCCAAGTGCTTGCGTATGATCAATGCTTGACTTTTGTCCACCAACACCCATTTTGACTCGTCAACTAGAAAAGGCGGCGTTTGGTTAGTGAACCAGAAACATGGGGTGGAAAAGCACTTCAAGAGTGACAACCACCAAAATTAAACTAGGGGAAGCAATGCAAAACGAGTGCTTGTTCATGAGCAGTGTTTGGATATGGTTAACATTTTATTTCTAGCCCAAAGTGTTGACCTTATCCAAGCACCAATCCAAGCACCACTGTACTTCCATTCTCTTGGTACTAGTCTTTCTTGCATTTGGAAGCCCTTTGATGTTTTCACGCTTGCACGAGTATTTATGGTTTTTGTTTGTGGTGAGCAGGACCGGCGAATCAAAATCTACAATGTGGAGAAAGGTTGGACGGTGCAGAAGGATGTTCAAGCTCGCAATTTGCGGTGGACTGTTACAGATACTGCATTGTCACCTGATCAGCGTTTCCTTGTAAGCACTTTCATATCCTTCAACTCTCTATAAGTTGAGAGGTTTAGGGTTTTT